>JBAMJV010000258.1:0-162500 GCA_037951105.1 Echinarachnius parma | reverse complement strand
TCACCTACGGTTACACATCAACAAATCACTTTAGTCAGCTTTTTAACCTGTTCCCTGCCCGATTCTGAATCCAATACCTCACCACATTCCCGTAGGCTACATCTACTAAAGTAAATGGTCCAATCAGTTGGACCATTTACACGCGATTACGCTAATACGCTTGAGATAAGCATACCGCCCATTCGTACACTGTACCGTTCAACAGTTGAACGCTGTGTTTTAGGACGCATCAGTAAGGAAAATAGACGGGAAATAATCATTTTGTCTTCAAAATAACAGAGTCTGTAATTATTATCAAAGTATATGAATTGTGGATCACATAAACAAAAGTTTTTGTTTGCATTTGCTGGTAAATGGAGGGAGGAATCGGCTGACAAAAAATGTTTTTGTGTTGGATAGTGCAACAGGCGAAAAAGGCTGATCTCCGCACAACGCTATTGTAATGTAGCTATGCATGTGTGCAGTAGGCAAGGGTTTTTACAACTGAAGTAAAATTAAAACTATGCTTCAAAAGTGTATAAATGTGAACATACTTCTTGCTTTTGCTGATATGTTTTCTTCTCAGTGAGCTTTTTTCTTCTCAGTTCTCAGAAATCATTGATTTCACTGATATATGAATAAGTGGATGCAACAAGGGTCTTTCAGAGTTGAGGCATCTTTGTACTCCCACATGAGTATTCTCCCTGATTAACATTATAATCTCAAATTCCTGCGTCTCATCCAAGAGTGGCGAGTACATTATTTTGGGGTCATAAGCAGGGACAAAAATATATTTCATTTTCAAGGGCTACTTTTCAAGCTTGCCTGCATGAAAATAGCCCTCTGAAATTTGTTTTGCAAATTTACTGCCCGGGCTCTTTTTGGAATTTTAGGGTCTAATTTGCAATGAGCCCCTGTGCATTTGTTTCACTGATCATAAGATGGCTGCCCTGTTACTTCTGCTGTTTACAACTAAGGCAGTGCATCACTATACTTCATCCAGCTATTTATTTCAGTGCTCCTTGACTCAGACCATTTCAAGTGCTTCTCCTTCAGGACTCTTTCAATCTTCAACATGTCTGCAGATCACAGTGAAACAATGTCCCACCCTGCTTCTCAAGTCCTAATTATTTTGAAATTAATTTGGTGTACTCTCATATTGTTAAATAAATCGTTGAGTAATCTGAATTTAGCTGAATTGCTATCTACAAGTATGTGATATTATTTTTTGCCCATGTTGTGATCTATTCTTTTTATAACACTTTTAAAAAGCCCATGGTGTTATGTTATGGCCGCACCCTTGCCTTAAAGGTGGTTCGGATTTGTAAATAAGATGCGCGGTGCCATATTGCGAACTTTCTGCGCACGGTGCGTACTGCATACTGCATCAGTGTTGTGCAGTGCGTACAAGCTTGCCTAGTTCAAAATGGCGACCCGCGGTGTAATATCCCCACGCTTGACCATCTTTAATGGTTCACAAGGAATTGCATCATATACTTCATCCAGCAATTTAGTTCAATGATCCTCCATTTATACAAGTTAATGTTTCCACACGAGGATTCGTCTGTCTCTGAAGACAAAATATGGCCAGTGGCATACCTACAGGGGGCACGTGACCCCATCAATACTTTGTCAAAAACAATAAGAAACACAAGGCCAAGGGGAAAACTCTTTAAAGGGATCTCGTAACTTTGCTGACATGTGCAAAAAGTGATAAGTGGTCGATACAATGTATATTGTTGTTATCTGATGTCCACTGGGTGAAAATTTCAAGTGAAATGGACTTTATATGGCCGAGTAATGAGCAGAAATGCAAAGTGACATTCACTTACTCATTGCACCCACTTTGTACACGGTTCTGACGATCCATTGGATAATTTGACATCTGAACACTTCAATCGTAAATATCTTTTTAACGAAAGGAATATTTGAAAACCGAAACCTGTCCCATGCTTTTTTTTGTTAATAAGAATACAACAAGGTATGATGGAACCGCTAGAATTCCAATTGGATTTTGAGGATTTGGACAATGTTACTAAGTCCCTTTAAAGGGTAAAGAAGAAAAGAGTGTGCCCTCCAATCAGTTGGACCACAGTACACCACTGAATATGGCCACCCTGTGGCATCAACTGTTCACAAGGAATTGCATCCCCATACTTCATCTAGTGATTCACTTCAATGCTTCTCCACTCAGACCACTTGATGTGTTTCTACTTCAATGCTCTCTCCAATCTTTAAGTGGATACATTCCAAAAATGGACCAAACAACAGTGTCGGAAGCGTGACCCAGCTAGCCATTACACCGAGCTGGAGTATAAACACTCATGACTTTTCACTCATTCAAACAAATATTCAGAATTGTAAATTTGTAACCTAAAGAACGTTTGTCTTAGTGATAATAAAGATTTGAAGAAAAAAGTGTATTCCTAAAATAGACCCAAAAGTGTCTGACGCATGACCCAGCTAGCAATTATACAGAGCTCCAGTATAAACACTCATGACTTTTCACTCATTCAAACAATATTCAGACAAATATATTGTAACATAAATTTGTGACCTAAACAATTCTTAAAATAGAGAACATACTTGACTTAGTAATAAATAAAAAGAAAGTTCTACAGAAACACAAACACACACACACAGACACACAAACACCTATATCCACAAGGAAACAAATAGAACGCACATGTATGAAGATACAAACACACACAGAGCAACATGAATCAGACAAAATAGCAAGATTGTCATACATCTACTTGACATTTCTCTCAACAAACCAGAAGGGGAAAAACCCTTGAAATAAATCATATTGTGAACAATTGCAGTTTCCTTCTCAACAGTATCATGTACTCGACAAGTTGAATCTATCTGCTGGTGTATACCTACTACAAGGGGACCAGTGGCCAAGAGCACAATCATGGCCCAGGACCAGACCTACATGTAGATCCACTGATCTCTAAATATGCCTGTGTAAGCCTTTACGTTTAAATGATCAAGGGGGTATGTGCGCCCTGCTAGATGTTCTTTTGAGTTGTATACTATTCTAGCATATTGACATCAATGTGTTAGAGCCAATGATGCTAATTACCATGGTAAATGTCGCCGGTCCGTAATCGGGCACTTGGGCCCAGGGGGTGTTTCACAAAGATTCAAAGTTGAACTCAGCTCTAAGTTGGACCTAACTATTATGGAAAGCCATTTGTAGCCTTGGATTAAAACATATTCAAAAGCAAAAATGCAAATGTATTAAGTCAGATTTTTCATAAATTTTACATCAAGAACGAACAATCTATTATTAATAATATCGCTAATGATATTCTTGCACTCATTATTTTCTCATTCCAAAAGTTCATTGCAGGCTAACGAGAGTATGTTTTCATAAGTATTAGTAACCGAGAGTAATTATAGTAATAATAACCTTTTTATTTCTATTTTTATTATATCCCGAATGCAAACTAGAGTGTACATGTAGTACATTATAATAATAATCAGTTGCTTTATACTTTGCCTGTGGTAAAATACAAAATTGGTTACTCTATTTCTGGGCAAACACCTGCACACTCAATTCATCAAATATTAATTTCATTTTGGCTATTAAAGCTGTACCTCTAAACTTGCCAGGGGTAACAAACTATCAATGCATTGCGTGTTTTGTATGGCTATGCTTGCACTTCTGGCAATGATGATGATGGGGATTGGTGATCATGATGGTGGTGATGATGATGATGATGATGCATAGTGGTGATTATGATGATGGTAGTGCATGGTGGTCATTATCCACCATTATCCATCAACATCACCATCACCATCAACATAACCATCACCATAACCATCACCATCACCATAACCATCACCATAACCATCACCATCACCATCACCACCATCACCATCATCATCACCACTGTCATCATCACGCTCACCATCACCATCATCATCACCATCACCATCATCATCATCATCATCATCATCATCACCATCACCATCATCATCACCATCACCATCACCACCACTATCACCATCATCAACATCATCATCACCATCACCATCACCATCACCATCACCATCACCATCATCATCATCACAATCATGACCATGATCATCATTATTCTTATAAACTAAAGCATTATAAAAGTGCATTGTAAGGTCAGCTTTACACCTCCTCCTCCTCTACAGCTTATAAATAGTCATTTTTTAGTCATCTCTCCATTACCTTCCTGCCAATGTCTATAAAATACAAACATAATCCTCCAATGATAATGGACCAGTAGTTCATATTTTCCATCTTTTCAGCATGCTCACATCAAAACAACTTATTTATGAAAATGGATTGAAATTACTTTGCCCTTTTCTGAACAACTTTTCCATGAACGCCCAAGCAGGCCGAGTTTAGTAGGGCATGGAAAGCACTATAACTTATTCAAATTAATTAATGAAATTGCATATAATGACATCATTATTTTATTTGTTCTGCTCAAATACTCATTTTCTATGAATTCATGAAAATACAAAAAATATGGTTTCACTGATCACATTTACATAATTTCAGTAAAAGTAATCAAGAAACATGCATCTAACAATTTATTCAGAATTAAATGTAAACATGTTTTCATTTAGGCTTATTCATCCAACAACCCATAAAATTTAAGTACATGTCTTAAAAGTAAAATTCAAGTAAATGTACTGTAGATCTTTTAACAACAAAAGCAGAGAAAAAAATCTGCTTTCTGCACAGAATATCTGCTTTCGTAACAATTTTGTTGTTGTTGCTTTGATCTATTTTTTTGGTTTCAATTTAGAAAACCAAGAAACCTCTTGACTCCTTCACTAAAGATATTTCAATTATATAAATGACAGTAAAAATGCTTTACAATGGAAGTTTTCATGAATTTAATTCAGTCAGTCTATAGATGCAATTGACCTGTTTTCAAGATCTTATAAAAACTTCAGTGTTTACACAAAAACCTGGGTAACTAAAATACTCAAATGCTGACCACCTATATAAAAGACCCCCTGTATATAAGACCTCCTGTCTTTTAATATCTGTAAACTCGATTCGCTAGCAAGCAGTATGCATGTAACTGAACCTGTATATGATGACACACGCAGTACCCCAAGGTACCGTAGTAACCCGGGGTACTGCGTTGTGTAGCGCCGTCTTGCGTCCAACCGTACCGCAGCTATTGCGTTGTGCATCCAGTGCAGCGCGCGATTGTATGCACGCTATACCCACAGTACAGCCCTAAAAATTAAATAAATAATTAAACAAAATGGCGGATGTTCGTCTGGTACCCCAGGGTACCGTTTATGTCATCATATATAGAGTATAGAGACCATCTGCTTGATAAAGACCACTTTTCCTGGGTCCCTTGGGTAGTGTTTATAATCAGGTTTTACTGTTTGTATTAACTACTGTCCCTGGAAACTTAATTTCTTGCCTGAGGTTTGCCTGACATAGCAACAAGTAATGTATGCAAGCTGGATACCAAGTACAGTCAAACCTGTCTTAGTGGCCACCTGTCTATTGCAGCCAACCTGCCTATAGAGGCCACCAAAAGTGATCCCCTGCAGACAAAAGCAGTGCTATGTAACCTGTCTATTAGATAGAGGTCACAGGCTGTCTACAGTGGCCACTTTTCTTGTTTCCCTTTAAAAGTGGTCATTATACACAGGTTTTTACAGTATTCCATTTAATTTGATTAAGAGATTAATTGAATGGCTTTTCTCCTGGTCATCAGGCAACTGTTGCACATGATAAATTCAAGTTTTGTGTGACAAGTTCACCATTTTTTCTTTTTTTGAAATACAAAAAAAACACTATGTACATGCTACCTCATTAGTAGTACTACGCTCAGTCCTGACCAAACTTACAGTAGCATAGTCAGGGATGGTGTTATTTTGATTGATAAACCTAACAACTCGTTACCATACAAACATGGTTTAGTTCCTTATTTTGGCTAATATTAATTGGGTCACCAACTCTGCCTAAAGGCGGATTCCAAAACAAAACAAAAATATTAAAATTGCAAACACATACAGAGGTTATGTTGAAAGCAAGGACATTTATAATTTGTTTTGTATTGTACGTGCAGATGCAACTGTGTGATACATTGACGTCAACCGAACCCTCTCATTAATTAGACAGCCTGTTAACAGTCATGCTGATTTGAGTTGTCCAACGGGAAATCAATGCTTTCTAACGACATTTAGAAGGGTTAGTTTCAAAGCATGATAAACCTGCATGCTTATATGGGGATTATAATGGTGTATATGTATGTCTATTAAGTTGTGTAGAAATGCGTATAAATAAACGCACAAAAACATGGATGCTAATTATGTAATAAAATTAAATCACTCTTCTCCATAAATAGAAGGGCAAAATTCATGAGTTTTGTTGTCCAACAAGGTAATCAATGTTTCTTTATTTGACATATAGTAGGGTTAGAATTCAAAGCAAGATAAACCTAAATGTATGTTTATGGGATTAAAAGGGAAATTAACATGTATACCAAAACATCTGCCAATGTCAACTTTTTAGAAAAAAGCCAGTCAGTATGAAATTCGAAAAAGGGACAATTACAATACCGGTAATACTTTCCCATGAATTAGCAAGCTAACTTTTGTGATTTCTGTATCGTCCAATGGGGAAATCAATGGCTTTTTAATGGCATTTAAAAGGATTAGGGAATAAATGTGGAATAAGAAAAGGTCCATTTCACTAATATAGCCGTACAAGGTTTGAGGGATAAGGAACTGCAGTCCCCTCTGTCTCCTACCCCCCCCCCCCCCCCCCCCCCCCCCCCCCGCCCCCAACCACTGTAAATAGTTCTGAAAAGCCAATTTCACATTTATAAGAGTACCTTATATTCGGGGGGAAAAAAACATTTTATTTCATGGCAAATAACATTATATTTCAGGGAAAACACCATTATAATTTAGGGCAAAATCTGCAATCTTGTGTCAAAATTTGGCAATTAAGGGACTTAAGCTGTCCTTTTTTAAAGGTACAATCAGCTCATTTTTGATAATGATAAGAAAAATATTATTCAGCCAAACAACCTCAGCCCCAGTGATATAAATGCCTGTAATAAAAACACATGCATACAAAACAAAAAATGAAAATAATACACAACAAAATATCAGTCAATGTCAACTTTAATCATTGCATCTAAATAATCTAAGACATAATTTCATTACAATTTCCACAGTATGAAATACATGTTTTTAATTTGGTTTGAAAGCATTGTAATTAGATTTTAAAAAAGCAAGATACTGTAATGTCTGAAGGTCAATGGTGTTGATGATCATAATTGCATTTAGCAAATGCATATACAGCAACACTATTAAACCACAACGGCAAAACAAATTTACTTCATAATTTGATGTACTCCAGGATCTAATGAGATTTACTCACTTCATTTTGGATCGATAGATGCGGACAGTGTTTCAATGTAGTGCTTAAAGATAATCTCCTTATTTTGCAGACATCTTAAAGTACAGTACAACATTCCATGAACAACAAGAATAACACATACATCAAGTTGGTGACATTTTAAAGTTCAAAGTGATGAAGGATTCACATGATGCAAGCAGAAACAATCGCTTTGTAGTTTAACTTTATGAACCAGTGCACTATAACACTGATTGCCCATTGAAGTAAAATTCATTCGGATGGGCATATCTCAGCCAATACGTAACATATTCAATTGATTTTTGGTATTTGGACATTATTTGTTATGCTCTTTCTGAAAATGAAGTCGCAATTCCAGGTTTTCCAGATGCCAGAAAATCTCTTTCTTGTTTATTTGTTCAATAATTTTGCTACCTTATGTTAATTTATTCTAAAAGAAATGTTACTTGCTCAACTTCACTTGATGTCGCGATCATGATGATAATGGCGATGATGATAATGATGATGATGCCGACGTCGACGGCGGCAGCCGTTGTGGTGTTGGTGGTAGTGGTGGTGGTGAAGATGATGGTGAAGTGATATTGGTGGTGATGGATTTAATGAATATTGGCTGTGGTAAAGATGATGATTATGATGATGATCAAAACGTTTTAAATGTGATTATGGTTACAAAAAACACAACACAAGTTTGATTCTAATTATGATTATGATTACCTTCTAAGCATCTGCCTTTGAATAGCACCCTCTGCTCCAGCCGGAATTGATGCATGGGTTCAATGGAGGAGAAGTTGACTTCGCGTGAGATGGCTTTACATTTCAGGATCTTCTTTGGCACTCTGGCTTCGTGCTCGCCGTCTGGTGATGATCTAAACAAAATCAAATATCAGAAACAGTATTATTATTATTCAGTGAAAGATTACATGTATGAGCAATGGTGTTCCCTATCTGATGATATGACACGAAGGAAAGGCTACATTTCATGATGACTTTGCATGAGATGGCTTTACATTTCAGGATCTTCTTCGGCACTCTGGCTTTGTGCTCGCCGTCTGGTGATGATCTAAAATAAAATAAAAGCAATGCTGGTAATTAAGCTTTTTTGCCTTTTGGCCAAGTCGGACAAATTAGTCAAATTTTAGTGGCCCAAGACCTGAATATATATTGTTAACCCCTTCACCACGGGAACCGAGTGGGTTGTGTACAAAGTCTATGGGGATTCAGAAACTCATAGGGAACAGGTTAACAAAGAAAAATAAAACACAAAATTACATTTGGTTGCCCATTTAGGCCAGTGGAATTTAGCATCAACAAAATTTGGTGGGCTGTGGGCCAGTGCTACTGTCGAGCACTGAAAAACAGTTATAATTATTCAATGAAAGGCTGTTTATTTGAATGAACAATGGTGAAATGACCTAAAGAATGATATCAAAATACAGTATTAATTATTATTTAATGAAAGGCTACAATTCATGATATTTAACAAAAACTAAAAATAAGGTGCTCTAAAAAACTTTTTGTCCAAAGCCAAAGTCATTTCTAGCAGTTTACATATCAGACCACTTATTCACGATTATTTTTTCAATAGCTTTCCAGAGTAAAAACTTCTAATAAGATTTACATAAATCCTTTCAAGCAGACAGTTCAGATATTTGTTCAGGTACATGTAGCTTCAAGCGTCAAACGCAATCCCCCCCCCCCCCCCCCCCATTCTAATTTCCAAGCGGAAATGGAAAGTTCACCATTATAAATGCAATCACCTGCCATGGTGAAATCTAACATTCATACATTGTACAGCCATCAGGTGAGTAACAGAAGGGCGTTAAGTCACTTTTTGTACTCCATGAATAATAATGCTTAAAAGTTTGGAAGCCTTGTAGATTAGCCTTCCCAAAAGCCTTCCCAAAATTACAAATTACATTAGCTTAATCATTTGTTTAATATTCCCCAATTTAGAAACTGAATGTAAACTGGGTTCCAAAAGAAACTTATCACTTCTTCAGAGCGACACACATTAAAATCCAAAGCATAACAATTAATCATAATTGGGCATAGATTAGCTACAATACCCCTTAGCAAGCTCATATAAAAAAAATATGTTTGCTTTAGTCAACAAAGAATAAAATAAGGTGAAATCGCAAGAGGTCATTTTTCAAAAATCACAGAAAATGCTCGCCTTCCGGGCACAGAGTTCGGTACGGAAAATAGCCAGTCTAGTGGTTACATAACCCACTTTGAAGTTGAATGAATAGCTATCGAAAGTTCTGAATAGACCGCCTTTAGTGGAGGTTCGCAGCGAGCTGTTTCTGTGATTTTTAAAAACTGACCTGTAGTGATTCCATCGCATTTTTCTCTTTTTTGGCAAAAGCAAATTTTTATTTTTAAAGATATGCTTCATAAGGAGAATAATAGATTATCTGTGTCTAAATATGATTCAATTTGATGCTATGGATTTTAGTTAGCGTCGCTCTGAAAAAGTGATAAGTTTCTTTTGGAGCCCAGTTTAGTTTATTTTTTGCTGTGAGTAACAGAAGGCCGGTCACTTTTTGTACTCCATGAATAATAATGCTTAAAAGTTTGGAAGCCTTGTAGAAACCATTTTTTTTCTTCCCAAAATTACAAATTACATTAGCTTAATCATTTGTTTAATATTCCCCAATTTAGAAACTGAATGTAGTTTATTTTTTGTTTATATTCCCCAAATTATAAATAATCATTAGCTGAAAATTTGGCCTCAAATGGAGAAGGCTCTAACCTACTAGATGATAAGCAGAACTCAATTTAGCAAAAAGTCAACATAACGGCCTTCTCACTCTCACCTGACAATCTCTAAATCTCCAGCATTGATTGGATAACTTCAATGTTTGCATCTATGTTTGTTTAAAATACACATGCAGTGTGAACATACAAGAAATTCTAATTGTATTAAAACACCTTTGAATACAGGTTGCAAAAGGTCACAGTGAGCATATTTTGCAAATATGTTTTTAAGGACATCCAACTCGCGAATTAAGCAGTTTGAAATGGAGATAAAAGGTCAAATAATTGGAATTGCAATCTTTTAATGCATATTATATCTTTCTTTTTCAAATTTACACCTGGGCCAGTATTCAATTCCATTATTTTCAATACTTTATTTATCTTACATTAGAAATGTACTTAATTTAGTAAAATGAAAACTATGTAAAATACTGATATTGAGACTGCATCCGAAATTTTGGCCAAGTCATTTGTATAATTAAAGGGTACCACTGACCAAAAATAATATTCTTATTATAGAAAGGTAACATCTTTAGTATTTCATTCCTTCAACAAGTTCACAAAAATATGTTTTCAGAAAAAATATATAATTGGAAAACGCATCACCATTCTCAACCATGCGTTCATGCGGTCTGAATTGCTTAGACTATATGCGTGCGTAGCCAGAGCGCACTGTGCAGAGCGAACGAATCATCCGGGATTCTATTGACGTACGCGTGAAAGCATTGGTGCACTCGCAAATGCTTGGCCCGTATGGAACCAGGAAATAGCAGTGGTTCCGTAAGTGGTGGAAATGAATTGCTTTGTTTATGAATTACACAACCCTTTGCAAAATGTTGGGTATCTATTTGATATCACAAAACGGTACCAAACATATAATAATGTGTTGTCCTTTGCCTGGTGGTCCCCTTTAAGTTAATTGCTTAATTTATTTTACCATACTAAGCATGGAACTGATTACCGTTCCAGGGGGTGCTGCATAAAGAGTTGCGATTAATCGCAAGTTGATTGATCGCAAGTCAGAAAACATGCGCACTTGAGCCAATCAGAATTGCGCATTTAGGTGCATTTTCTGACTTTGCGATTAATCGCAGCTCTTTATGCAACACTCCTCAGGTTGCTTGCCATTCTTTGAAATACTCACAAATCGTCGTGCCCTTGCCACATGATCTTTCCTGAGTCTGCATCTCGTAGGTTCATCCAATTTCTGATCATTGCAAGCTGGTCAAGGAATATTGCACATTATACAAATCACACACTGATAACAATTCATAACGTAGACAAAATTGTTGTCTTGATTGATTGATTGATTGACACATTTTCAACAATCCTGATCATAATTTCTTACACAGTAAATCTAGTTCATTGAATATTTTTCTTTAATAAATGAAAATGAGAATAGAAAAATAGCCTTCGCCAGGATTTGAACCCAAGACCTCCGGATTGCTAGACAGCTCAACCATTGAGCCACAAAGACCCTTGAATGGGGGACATTCCTATGAAACCCTTTTCACCGCTCGTATGGTCAGAAGCGCCGGTCTAGCAATCCAGAGGTCTCAAGTTTGATTCCTAGCAAAAGCCTATTTTTTCTTTGCTCATTTTGAGTTAATTAAGATATTTCTGGTCAGTTTCTGTTATGTTTAAATTATATATTTGTCTTTATTACATAGAATAGAAAACTATTTGGAATACAAATGGAATGATCAAAGAAAAAACTACAAACATGAATGCTTTTGGGTTGGTTTTGAATTAATGTTTACCTTCTTCTTCTTCTTCGGGTTAATCTGCCTCCTTCAATCATGAAGATTATTGCAGATACTGTGTGTTTTTGAAGTGACAGTACATTAAGTTATTAAGGACTAATAACTGGATATGATTCCCCTCGCTATTTTTTTTTTATTATGACAAATATTTAGGATGACCAATCATGTAAAAAAAACTCTGTTGATATTTCAACAGTTTTCAGGAAGGCCTCATGTATACAAACAAAATGTAATTCACAAAGCTTGACCAGTACTCTCTAAATGTATGCTAAGTCAGTATAAATTCAATTGCTAACTCTGTTGATATTTCAGCAGTATACACTAAGGATACACAGCATTTCTGTTTGTTTACAACTTTCCAAAGCTCAACCAGTACTCTCTATTATCTTTATCAAGTCATTATACATTCACTACCTGAGCTGGCTAACCACATCCATCCACACATCCCCATTATCTAAGCCGCCTCAGAATCTTCCTTATTGATTTGCGAGAGTCCGAGGCCTTGCCTAAGCTATCTAGACTTCAGCCGAGGCGGCAAAGTCAATCTCCTTGTAATGCATTTAAAATACAATTTGCGTTTGAAACATGATCCCCTGCCAGAAATAAAGAAAGAGAAAAATTAAATGTTTTCCTTGGACAGGAACTATTGACTACTTTTAAAGGAATCTAGTAATACGTGGTGAATGGTTGATGAAATGTGTATTTTTGAGATCTGATATGTCAACTTGGTGATGTGTGAAAATTCCACAGTAAATGAATGTCATATGACTGAGTAATGAGTGAAAATGCAAAGTGGTATTTGCCAACTCACTGCCCTTACTTTGTACACAGTTTTAAGTTTCCATCCGATAGTTGAAAATCCAAACACTTCAATCATAAATATCTTTATAATAATAATAATAATAATAGGTTTGATTTATATATAGCGCCTAATATGATACAATATCATCTCTAAGCGCTTTACACTATTATTACCGAAGGAGAAATTCTGAAAACTGAAACCCGCTCCATGTTTCTACTGGGAATACAATTACAATGGTTTTATTTATGCCATGATAAATTAAATTATGTAACAGTTTGTGATATTTACAAATTAAATGTAAACAAGTATAATGTGATATTCTTATGAAGTTAACAATTTAACATGAGTAAGAATTCATTTGCGTGTGTCTTACTTAAACCACAAAACCACTTTAATGCAATAAGGTCATTAGCAGTTTTTAATGTCTTTCATGTTGAATACATTCTAGCAATAGAATGTGGTGAAATAAAGACATCAAGCTATTTGAGTGCAGTGCCTGTCTTAATTAAACCACAAACCAATTGCTTCAATGCAATAAGGCCATTACAAATTTCATTAAATAATGTAAAACTACATGTACTTCCTGGCACTAAACCAGGTTAGGGTTAGGGTTAGAATGTGGTAGAGGATATGAAGGAAACACAAGAAACCTATCAAGAGATTGCTAACAAACTTATCACTATCTCATCTTGGCATCGAGATGGGGTCTTTCTCACTCAAACCACAAATCAAGCACTTTAATGCAGTAAGGGCATTAACCATTTCATCTGGAAATACTTCTTTCTGGCATTAAAACAGATAAAATGAGGTAAGGGATAAGAAGAAATTGTTAGAAACTTATTAAGAGATTGCCAGCGATTGCCACCATTTCATCTCTGCATTTCTTCTGCATTGGTTTGTGTGTGGTTTCTGTCTCACTCAAACCACAAATCGACCACTTTAATGCAATAAAGCCATTAACAGTTTTATATAATCTATCTTTAAGACTCCTTTCTGGCACTAACACAGGTATACTTTGGTAAGAGATAAGAAGAAATGTGAGAAACATAGCAAATTGATCACTATTTCATCTCAGCATTGGTCTGTGTGTGGTGTCCATCACACTCAAACCTCAAATCAATTGCTTGAATGCAATAAAGTCATTCAATTCTGTATATAAAGTTTATAATTGTAAATCTCCTTTCTGGCAAATTGATCACTTATCTCAGTCAGCATTGGCTATTGTGTAGTATGTGGCTGTTTCACTCAAACCACAAGTCATTAGCTTGAATACAATTAGGTCATAAATACCTAAAATAGGTAGAATGTGGTCAGAAAATAGATGAAAACATGAGAAGAGAGATCAGCATATTAATCACTTTTGTGGGATAGTTGAGTTTTGGTAGAGAGGGCTCTAGACTACTTTTTTTTTTTGTGAGGTAATGAAAACATGTGTAAAATTTGAAAGAGCATAATATTTAGATAATAAAATCATCTTTGTTTGATCAAAATTGGTTCAGAGACGGCTGAAATATCCATAAATATAACAATTTGTAATAAAGCTGGGGCCCCAGGTTTATTAGAGAATTTTGAACCAGCCGTTAAAAATTCAAAAAAATGCTTCCTCTTTTCAAAAAGGTACAAAATAGGTATTTAAATAGTCGTTGGTTATTTCTCTATCTAATCACTATTTCAACAAAGCATCACATGCACAATATTTTATTCAAAATGGTTGAAACCGATGAGTGTTTAGAGAGCACCCTCTTACGTTTTAACGGCTCTTTTTGAATGATAACATGATCTTTACTACGTCATTTGTAATTTTGTGTTCCTTTCTAGTTATAACTATTAGTTTGTAATGTAATGATGCAGGTTTTGGTTACTAAAATTCAGTTTCACCAAAACTGTACTCTCCTTACCAGAACTCAACTATCCCTTTAAACCACACAGCAATCACTTGAACACATTAAGGTAATTAACACTGTTTGAAGTCTACATTATACATTAAGTACCCTTCTGGCATTTAGACAGGCAGAAGTGGTATTAGAGACATGAAGAAAAAACAATCTTACATTTTGAAAGGGAAAGTTGGGTAAATGCAATTTGAATTACTGCAAGGCATTTAAAACCCAATAAAAGCCATTTTAATTTTGTTTTTTAGATTTGTACACCAATTGAATTCTCTGCAAGAGAGTAATACAATTGTATTGAAATCCTTTTCCTTTCTTAATTTTGGTGTTACATAATATAAACATGTTTTTTTGTAACTTAAAAAGCTGCTTTTCAAGGGGAGAGAAAATAAGATATCCCTTATTTCTCATGACATTGTTGTAAATTTCAGGTACTACATCCATAATGCAAGATTAATTCCATTACGAGCAGTCCCACAATACCCCTCACACACATTACCGACATCACGGTCGCCTGGAGCTGCGTGCAGCTCGCCAAAATCTCTATTCCCTAATGAAATTTGCCGGACCGCACGACCACCACTACCACGGTGACCGTATTGTAATTCGCCAGAAGCTGGATTGAAATTATACGTCAATACCCTTCTTTTTAAAATTTTTATTATAACACCCCATTACTGCCCCAGCCTATTAAATAGACATTTTCTGCAACCAAGGTCCCTGTAATGCACAATGGGTATACAAATTGGTTGACGGTCGTTGGATTCGAGTGACAAGTCCAGTGTATAATTTGTGATAAGCATGATAGGTTCCTAATTAGCGGAAGGTAGAGAAAGAGAGTCTGTATTTTTATTGATGAAAGGATGGACGAATGGAAGGATGGATGAATGAAGGGATGGATGGATGGATGAATAGATGCATTGATAGATGGATATATGGTGGATGGATAGATGGAAGGATGGATAGATGGATGGATTGGTAGTTGGATGGATAGAAAGGTGCATTTATATGGATGGATGACGGGATGGATACAAAAATAGATGAATGGATGGATGGGTTGATAAAAGCTAGATAGTTACCAGGATGGACGGATGGATGGAATTATACCTCAATACCCTAGTTTTTTAAATTATCATGATCCATTACTGTCCCAGCCTATTAAATAGAAATTTTCTGCGACCAAGGTCCCTGTAACGCACACTGGTTATTCAAATTAGTTGATGGTCATTGGCTTTGGGCGACAAATCAGGAGGGATAAGCATTTTATGTTCCTAATAGGCAGAAAGAGAGAGAAAAGGAGAATCTATAGATAGAGATAAATAGATGGATATGTTGTACAAGAATATTTTAAGATCGATGGTTGGATGAATGGATGGATTACTAAAAATTGATTGAAAATACACTACATACTGTACATACTGTATGTATTAAAATAAGGATAATTATATTAATTTCATTTTTTTAAAAGTACAAATGTGAGCTTACTGCATTTATGCCCTACATTTCTTGTATAAAAGCAGAGCAGTATTTCTATTTTCTATTATTACACACATATGTTGGTAAAAATTGACTGATCGTGTAAGTAATAATCCCTTTATAATTCTTTCAAACAATTTCAGAGAAAAGCTAGCAACACACCTAAAATAATGGCTATTGCATGTGGGCACTAATTTTCTGATTCGTCTAAGAGAATTTTAGCCTCCTGAAGTTGATTTTGTCCATGTATTATCTTAAATAGTTTTTTAGGAATTTCAAAGAAATTGTAAGAACTAATAGTAAGATGAGACTTACATGTAATAGTACAAATGTATTCTGCGATTTATAAACAGTGCTTGATATTAGCATCAAATGGTCAACTGGCCTGGGATCACCTTATTGTCTTGGATAAAAATAAAACATCAATACATGTGCATTTATAAGTAACCGTGCATCTCAAGTAATGGATGGTGCGTGTATGCATTTAATGATTTTTATAACACGGAACTAAACAAAGTTGTAAGCGGATGTAAAAAATAAACCCATTATGAAATAGAACAGGGGCAAGGATATTGAATGAGAAAAGAATAAACAAAATATGGACATACATTGCACCTTTTTTCTTCTTTTCAGATTAACCCATCCACGCAATACACCCATTAACCAGTTAACAAATAAAGTAGTTCATTTAAAAGTTTACCAATTACTAAAATACACACATACACTTACACAAACTAACAAACTAGATTCATACAGGGAGGCCCAGAAAGAATGCAACACCTACGATCATTAATATCATCAACATCATTGACCAAATGTCATTGTTTTTTATTTGATTGGGTAGAACATTCTTTTTCCAACAAAATGATACCATGAGCATTGACTTTGGGTAAGGCGTTTGGATCCTAGGGCCATTTTTCTGAGGCAATGTCGTTTCCCAATAATGGTGTAGGCAAAAAACACCATAATATACATCCTTTAAAGGCCAACTAATGTTAAACAGCAACTTAAGATATCAGAGAGCCCTCACAATTCACCTAATTGATGACTTCTGCAAAAGGTGTTAATCTATAGAAGATATGAACACAGCCGAGATCTACTGATTTACAGTACAGTGTAGCAAAAATATTAAAGGGATCTGGTAACATTGTCAAAATCCTTAGAACTTACTTAAAATTGTAGTAGTTCTCATCTTCACTGTACTTGTATTGTCAATAGAAGCATGGAACCGTTTTTAGTTTTCCAAATTTGCTGCATTTAGTAACTTTTAGATACAAGTTTTCGCCATCTCAATATTTTTCTTACACATTTCAACAATCATAAATTAGCTGGGCCAATAACCATGCTTTCCAATACTTTTCCAAAGCTGATGTTCAGCTTTAAGTCACTGAACCCCTTTCACAGTACATACTATTTGTACATACAGGCCAATAACGTAAATACATTGTAAATATTTCAATGACCTTTTCATGGATCAACGCTGAAAGGATTAGAAAGACGAGCGCTAGAGTATCGTGCAAAACAAGTTTTCCACTTTCTAAATTGGCAAAATATGTTTCCTCTCTGAAAATGTTTTGGTATTCTCTAAATTGGCAAAAATGTTTAATATCCTCTCTGAATTAAAAAAAAAAAGGTTTTTTCCCTGTTTTCTTCTTCCACAGATAAAACATACATGTAAGCTGTAAGCCAGCTATGTGTGTAATACATAAAAAAAAAAAAAATTCTCTGTTTTTAGTAGCAATTTTCAAATTTTTATGAAAACATGCAACCATAGCCCTACCTAGAGTATTCAGCTGTCTATCTGTATGAATGTATGTACACGTATGTGTGTTAATTTCTTTGGATACTCACTGTTGTAAGCAGCAAAAAATGCTCTTTTATGTTCCAATTCTGCGGAAATACTTGGGACCACAACCCTGCCCTAGGTTTCATGGTATATTCTGCTATTTTTAACTCCATGTACAAATAAGTGCCAGGGATATGTCAGGATTCTTGCAGCTAGATTCACAAGCCAAATCTAGGGAGATCCGATTTCACTTTACATCATACATCCTACATATCAGGACTTGTTTGTAAACATGTTTACAATTCATCAAAACCATGTTCACTTTATTAACTGAACTACATTATAATTTCAATTAAGGGCAAGTTTTATCTACCTTCTCGGATATGTACAGTCTTAAGAAACAAATTCAGAAAAAATTAAATATTGCAACTTGATGAGCATTAATAGTCAGGGCTTGAAAACAGCCCTGGCCTGGGGACAGTAAAATTGAGCTTTGTGCAATTGGGAAACTTAACCCGTTCCTTACTAGATTCTGCAATACCCATAGAGTTAATAAAGGACCCACCATAGGCAATGGGTTAATATAACAAGACTTGTTAATGTTTTTCTTTGTCGAGGCCATACATTTCTGGTTTCGGGCGACCAAATTTGCCTAGTCTTGAATTTACGTGTACTTGCCTGACTGGGCCACCAGCACAAATTTAATTTCTAGCTTTGTTTTTCCCCCCACATAAATGTACAGACACATGTTGATATCATTGACTGAATGTGCATATACTGTACAGTATCTCCGAAGTCACCATGTTATATTTTTTGACACAGGTGCAAGCATTGAATAATGATGATCCTAGAAAAACAATAACGCAGGAAAACACACACACACATGCACACACACACACACATGCACACACACACCCACGCAGGCATACTGTCATATCTAGGACAGTCTGTCATACATTATATTACAAATATTCCATCATCTTTTCCCCATTAATAATGATCCTGGACACAGCTGCAGTTGCGTTTACAGGTGTCGTGTTTAACCCTTAAATTACTACAGTGGGCAACATCGTAATCGTGTGCATGTACATGTACATAGTATCTCTGCCTTTCTTGGTAGCAACAGTGTTACCCCGTTCACGAATGTCTCATGTTTTGTATAACATGCATTCTCCATAGACTCGGGACCAGTCCTGAAGGGGTTAAACAAAGTCAAACAGTCCTGCATTTAAAGGTGTGGTGTTAAACCCTTGACCCACCAGGTTCCTGCAGGCAATGTGTTAACAAAGTCTTACAGTCCTGCATGTAAAGGTGTCGTGTTAAACCCTTGACCCACCAGGTTCCTGCAGGCAATGTGTTAACAAAGTCTTACAGTCCTGCATGTAAAGGTGTGGTGTTAAACCCTTGACCCACCAGGTTCCTGCAGGCAATGTGTTAACAAAGTCTTACAGTCCTGCATGTAAAGGTGTGGTGTTAAACCCTTGACCCACCAGGTTCCTGCAGGCAATGTGTTAACAAAGTCTTACAGTCCTGCATGTAAAGGTGTGGTGTTAAACCCTTGACCCACCAGGTTCCTGCAGGCAATGTGTTAACAAAGTCTTACAGTCCTGCATGTAAAGGTGTCGTGTTAAACCCTTGACCCACCAGGTTCCTGCAGGCAATGTGTTAACAAAGTCTTACAGTCCTGCATGTAAAGGTGTGGTGTTAAACCCTTGACCCACCAGGTTCCTGCAGGCAATGTGTTAACAAAGTCTTACAGTCCTGCATGTAAAGGTGTTGTGTTAAACCCTTGACCCACCAGGTTCCTGCAGGCAATGTGTTAACAAAGTCTTACAGTCCTGCATGTAAAGGTGTGGTGTTAAACCCTTGACCCACCAGGTTCCTGCAGGCAATGTGTTAACAAAGTCTTACAGTCCTGCATGTAAAGGTGTGGTGTTAAACCCTTGACCCACCAGGTTCCTGCAGGCAATGTGTTAACAAAGTCTTACAGTCCTGCATGTAAAGGTGTGGTGTTAAACCCTTGACACACCAGGTTCCTGCAGGCAATGTGTTAACAAAGTCTTACAGTCCTGCATGTAAAGGTGTGGTGTTAAACCCTTGACCCACCAGGTTCCTGCAGGCAATGTGTTAACAAAGTCTTACAGTCCTGCATGTAAAGGTGTGGTGTTAAACCCTTGACACACCAGGTTCCTGCAGGCAATGTGTTAACAAAGTCTTACAGTCCTGCATGTAAAGGTGTGGTGTTAAACCCTTGACACACCAGGTTCCTGCAGGCAATGTGTTAACAAAGTCTTACAGTCCTGCATGTAAAGGTGTGGTGTTAAACCCTTGACCCACCAGGTTCCTGCAGGCAATGTGTTAACAAAGTCTTACAGTCCTGCATGTAAAGGTGTGGTGTTAAACCCTTGACCCACCAGGTTCCTGCAGGCAATGTGTTAACAAAGTCTTACAGTCCTGCATGTAAAGGTGTGGTGTTAAACCCTTGACCCACCAGGTTCCTGCAGGCAATGTGTTAACAAAGTCTTACAGTCCTGCATGTAAAGGTGTGGTGTTAAACCCTTGACCCACCAGGTTCCTGCAGGCAATGTGTTAACAAAGTCTTACAGTCCTGCATGTAAAGGTGTGGTGTTAAACCCTTGACCCACCAGGTTCCTGCAGGCAATGTGTTAACAAAGTCTTACAGTCCTGCATGTAAAGGTGTAGTGTTAATCATTGTAATACTGCAATGTGGACAGGACTCCATGTTATTTGACAAGGCTTGGTAGTAACAGAGCTATAGGCAATGGAAAGGTTATCTAGTCATAAAACATTTAAAATCTTTTAGACACATTATGTGAAATTAAATGCCCATTTCTTCAAAACATGAATTACCAACAAGTGCAGGGTTTTGCTATATCCAGTCACATATGATACGATCTGATACAATGCTTATTTTGCACTTAAAGGAGAGGGGAAATCCCGGCTTTGATTCAGGTTTATAGCTTTGAATATGTGCCTTTATTGATATACCACATTCTTTTTTTCAAACAAATCCTAAAGTTGGGCAAAAAAGGAAAATTTCATGCAAATTTTTGGCTCTTTTTCGCGTCCGCGTTCCATACTCCTAAAAAAGTTATTTATAGCGGAGCGATGAGCTCATGAGTCATGACGTCACATGCAGGCAAAAACACGGAAGAGCGAGAATTTTTTACAACGTGGTTCAATGCAAACACTTTGACTTGCTAGTATAACAAACTCGTATTTGCTTGGAATTTGAGGATTAACTGAAAATGCCTCATAAATGCATTGTAGCAGGATGCAGCAACACATCAAAGGAAGGGATTAGCCTGCACCATTTTCCTAAGGATCCACGTATGAGGCGGATTTAGTTAAATTAACGAGGGCCAACTGGGCCGCAGTGAACACACATTAGAAAGGTCTGCCAGAGTTTCGGGGGCCCTGCGCCGCGCGAGACAGGTTATGCTCTAGCTAGCTGCCGTGCCAACTGCCTTGTAAGTTTCACTATTAAAAAGTTCTGAAAAGTAACGAAAATGCAAGATTATTACGATCGCACCTATTCTAGACTATTTCTTAATTTACTTACATGTTTGCAAGGCTTTCGAAACAAATACGAGAACGATTACCTGCAAACACGGCACAAAAAGTGCGCTGATAATCTCGGTAAATTTCTAACTCGCTCGGACCAGGTGAACTGAACCTAGCGCAACGATCGAAAACGATCTGATTTTGACTGACTATGTTAACCGCTTATTGAAAATCTCCCTCACGCTCGCCATGGAGTACGTTTTGCATCGTTTACTTCGGGAAAAGTAATATTTTGCTCAAAACTGAGGTAATTCTGAATGTTCTGTAACTATATTTCCGTAAATATTGTTACATAAATCCATCAAAGAATCGATGCTTGTCATTTTATTGCCGCATAAAAGGATGAATTTGAGCACGAAACATCGCATTTTTGTAGACCGCGTTTTGAGACTCGATCGGATAAAGCCGCCTACTAGGATTCATCGATAGGGTTAGGCCTACCCTGCCGCAGCGCTCCGGCCTGCCTGTGCTCGCGGCCGGACGACCGGGCTGGGTATACGGTGCGTGTTTCTATAATCATATCGGAGACTTCCTCGAAGCAATTTTAGTGTGAGGATGGGCCTTTATTTGGCAATAATATTTGTTGTATTTGTGGAGACAAATAATGAAATAGGAATTATGAAAATGGTGTCTGCAAATATGGGGAAATTGCCATGAATTTATTGATTTTACACATGGCGGTATTATCTCATCAAAATAGCCACGGCACTGGCTGCCGACGCACATTTGGAATTTTATCTTCAGGATCTGTCAATTCAAAACTCGATTCTGACTCTGATCCAGATCCTTCGTCTAATTCACGCTCACTGTTAGAATCAGATAAATCTGAGTGTGGATCCTCCATAATATAAACTCAAACAAATGTATGTAGATATTGAAAACAAAATCGAAATAATATCTCTCTGTCAACGTGATTAGATGCGCTCAGCGTGTACGTCTATGACAATTCGAGTATCGGGGATCATACGATTGCCTGCATGTGACGTCACAACGATGACATCATTTTTCTTCGCCCGGACTCAATTTTTTTGGAGGGCATCATCAAAGTAAATTTTCAGGTCCTCATATCATTTATAAATTATTTTCCAAGTGCAAAACGGTTGTTTTATTTGAAATCTACATGAAAGTGGCTTTCTGAAGGGCTAAAATACCATTTTCAGCTGATTTTCTTGTCACCATACCTTTAATCAAGCAAAATGTTCATGTTTGGGTATAATTCTACACTCGGTGCGATCATATATCAATTATCCACAATTGGTTGCCAGGGAGACCTGAGAGGCTGAGATGCTTTAATTTTAAGTCGGGTAAGCAAATACACATTATATGTGTGAGTGGGCAGCGGTTAAATGGAGTGGAAATATCTAAATGGACGGTGTTCTCATACAAAATGGGTGGATTTCTATCATTATTAAATATCCTGAAGTGGCAAATAAAACCGCTCAAAAGCAGCTGTCTAGATGGATGTATAGGATCAGGAGGAGTTTTTCACGACGATTCTACGTTCAACTTGACTCTAAGTTGGACCTAACAATTATGGAAAGCCATTAGTTTCTTTTGTAACATTTTTGAAACAGTCCTTTTGAAAAGGCATTAATTTTAAAAATAAAAATAGGTTATATAATTTGTTATTATCAAAGATCCTTGAGATAATTGGTATACAATTTTCTGATTTTTAATTATTTTATTCTAAGGCTATAAATGAATTTTCATAATTGTTGTGAAACACCCCCAGGTATTAAAATCAAGAGGATTTGAATATTATACAGTCAAAACCTGTCTATAAAGACCCCAATGTTGACAGAAATTTTTTTTTTTATCAATGGACCGGTTCCATTATATGTGAACTGCTTTCAAGGGAATCAAACAAAAAGTCACATTTGTAGATAGGTGGACTTCTTTACATACAGGTGGTTGCTATAGCAGGTTCGACTGTACAAAGCATTGCAATATCACTGGAAAGAGGAATCTAGGTTCAACCAAATACAAAACAACCAGCAGTTTTCAACGATAACTTACAAGTTTTAACCAACGGAAATTAAATTGTACAAGAAATTTTCTTTCCCTTTAATCTTGATCATGTTCACGTTTGTTCATCACCACGCATCACGGCAGAAACAGGATAAAAATCACATCTCAAATTAATGTCCTGAAGAAAAACAAGTACCCCGAGATAAAAACTTGGCAGGCGCAAACAAGAAGTGATGAATTTAATTTGTCTATCCTAATGAACATGATATCTTCCCCGCAGAACAAAACAGACAGACTTGATTAGGGTTCCCTTCATCCAGATTAGCGGCATACCACCGTATAAATATAACTTACAAAAAATCCAGTTTTCAGCGCCTTTTTTTGTCTCCTCTCGTCGGTTGAGAAAGAGAAGGGCGCTTTACACTGTATTAAAGTCACTTCCGTGCAAGTTTCATAAATAATCATGTGTGAAGTTTTGATGCCTTGTACTGTAGAGACCACATTTAGATATCTTTTTATTTTCAATAAATATATTCCAAAGATTATAAATAATTATCTGAAAAAGGCTCTGATCTACAAGATGGCATATATATATAAATCGATTTAGCCAAATATCAACTTCACGCTCTTCTCACTCTCGACTATATATTGACTAAGTATTAACCTGTTCCCTACTAGATTTTGAAATCTCCACAGAAATAGAGGGCCTACCAGGTTCCCGTAGGCCTGCAATGGGTTAAGAACAATTCAGTGGAGAGTACCATAAAGCGCGAGGAGAGGAAGAATTTAAATTTCCATTAAAACATATTCTCTCGAGAGTGCCTACTTGCCAACTTACAAATTATCAGGATTTCTTCTGGAAAGCCATGCTAATTTGATCAGGGATTTCTTTCTGCCATAAAAGGGGAAAATGAACAAGTTTTCTCCCCCACTGGTAAACATCTGAGAAAAACATGTACAGTAACATGTTTCCACACAAACTTGTTTTGGCCAGTGGCCCGGTCTGGCCAGGAAGTTCATCTCTTACGAAGCGGTCCAAAATATATACATGTATTTATTGGCCTAACAGGGCCAATTTAGTTCTTTTCCAATTTTCAACTGTCCATTGCGGTAATCAAAATCTAAAAGGTATTTTTGTCTCAAAATTACTTTAACAGATACCATTTGATATAGAGTTACAGTACATGCACACAATTGTTCTCATTCTGTCAATTTCGACTTGAAAAATATGACTTACATGAAATTGTTATAGTGCTAGCCTAAAGCAATGTACATTTTGTAAATGATTTACATTAATGGCTAATTTATGTAAGCCAATGCTAGAAATTAATCTTTTTGCCTCCTGGCCCAGTCAGGCAAGTAAAAACAATATAGTTCAACTTCTAGTGGCCCCAAACCTAAATCTGGTGGCCCCAAACAAAGAAAAACATAAACAATTCTGTTAGATTTGCTTGCCAGATTGGGCCAGTAGAATTTAGCATTAATGAAATTTGGTGGCCTGAAGCTCGCCAGCACGGCTTTGCTTATTTCGAGCACTGATGTAAGCAAACAATAAACAAAACAGAAAACCTCTGCCATTTAGAATTAAATTTGCGAGATACAGGTACCTTTTAGTTTGTTTCAGATTTTTGTTTTATCTCAAAGTGAGACAAGTGAGACTATCATTTTAAAAGGTAGTCAAACCTGCAAGAACGAAGCAATTGACCTCGGGATAAGAAAACAAAATAAATAAATAAATGTCAAGCCAAATTTTTACAAATACAATAATCAAGCACTGCATGAGATATAAATGTACGTCACCTATAAAAGGAAGAGTGAAAACAAAAAGCTGGGTTCGAATGACACTAATGTTAATTGATCATCGTACAGATAGATCTACACTGCTTGAAGGCATTATTCCGATCCAGTTAAGTTTTTATTTCCGCTATTTATCACCCCACTTGAATTGAATATGTGCGACATTTGGAGTTGGGTTTCTATCGAGCACCTCTATCAAAATCAAGGATGAAGGATTGCTCGGTTTTTGTATCTCTTCTTGAGAACTTGTAGCAAAATCACTTGCCTTTTTTTTCCTCCAAATGCGACTATCTTTGTCCAGATAAACTTTGTATAATTAAAGAATCTAGCCAGTTGTTCTACATCAAGGTAAGATGTGTATATTCTTGTTTGATCTATGTTCATGAAGACCTACCTTTTCAGAGAGTCATTTAATATTTGGTCTGATGTTTAGGTCCCAGGCATTTTATTTGAAGTATTGCCTTTTTAAAAATTACATCTTTGCCAGGCAAAGTGACACTTTGCCAGGCAAAGTGACAATAGGGGCTCATGACCATTTTATTAACTTGTGGATTTTTTCAGGGTGTAGAACTCCCTCAAATTCATGATGATCAATATTCTTTTTTTTTTTTTTAAGGGGTATGAATAATTTGGGGCTCAACTGTTTCCTGTAGAAAATTCCCTCTTTGGGGTATTTTTTATCATAAATTTGACTTTCTAAAAAGTACAAACACGTCAAGAGTGGGAATAATCTGAATTGCCAATTCAATTGCGGACAATTGATGGCTATCAAATGTATTATTCAAAGTAAGGCTCCTTAAAGGGCCATTCGGGAATTTGCAAACTCCTCAAATCTGTCTCAAATGTTCACAGCAACAAGATAATGATATAATAAACATATTGTGAGAACAATTATAATCAAATGGGGGGATACTTGTGAACTATAAAGGGAAATTTTGCCCTCCTTTTCAATTTAACACAAATGCCTAAGATGCATTAGATTATGCACCGGCAGCACTTTATACAAATAACAAAATATCTATTTTAGACATTATTTAAAGCAAATCCCTGTTATACTCTTTAAATGGAAAAAAAAGGTTCCTTTACTTTCACTGTGGTCAGTCAGAAGAGTTAATCATGCAGGAAGTTCATTGATTAACCATGGTAATGCATCGTTACATCCAGTTATGCGCATGGCATTAAAAATAAACAAGTCTTTTATTTTAATCTGTTCAAGACGTACAAAGACGTTCAAAAGATGGCATTGCATGTCTTATTTACAAAGCTTAAGTACCTTCATGTCAGGAATGTAACTTACTAGTATTATTCTGGATTGGATTTGTTTCTGGTTAGAGACCCTTTTTTGGCAATTTATTTAAAAATATGCAGTTAATAATTTTCCTCATATGAAAATAACTTTTTAGCAAATAACACATTAATGAATGTGGTTTTATGAGCATATTTTTCTCCTGATTTAGAATGGTATTTTTATGTTTCTTTTTTTTTTGCTCTCAGTAATAACAAGCTGTCTAGTAAAGAAAAACAAATTAATTATAACTCATAGATTATTACATTTTGTTTTGACAAACAGAGAAATAAAACTTGAATGCTTTTGGTTTTCAAAGCATATTTGTATAAATGTATTAGTAACCTACAATTTCTTTCCACAAAAACAAAGTATGCAGACTCATTCTTTCACTCGCAAAATTCCGCCTAAGGCTGTGGTATTGGTTTCCTTCTATCAAATGGCACAGAAATTAATATTTTTTGTCATTTTAACCAAACAAGCATCAAGATGAAAGACAATACACCAACAGGGAACAACTCTAAAGACTGTTAGCCCAAGGGAAGCATGTGATAGATGTAAGCATGAATTTATAGAATGCAGTGCCAAAAATTAAGTTTCAAGTATATTTTAGTTTTCCCTTTTTGTATTTGTTAGGGAGACAAATATCAAGGAAACATGATCTAGACTTTTATCAAACAAGTTTTAAAAATCAGAACATGAAACACCAAGTTCATGTAGATGTAGGCATTGGGTTAAACAAAGTACACATGTTAGTCCACAGGGGTGTTTTAAATTTTGATACATCGTCCGATGAGAAAGAGAAGGGCGTTATGTCACTTTTTGTACTTCTGAAATAACCATGTTTTAAGTTTGGGAGCCTTGTAGAAGCACAGTATACAGTAGCTCTCTGATATCTTGATAAACATTTCCAAAATCTTTAAAAATTACCATCTGAAACTTTGACATCACGTAGAGAAGGCTCCGACCTAGTATGGACAACTCAATTTAGCCCAAAATGGACTGTACGCCCTTTGCACTCTCACCCCCACGACATGTACATGTAAGTGTGAATTTATGCAATTGTTGTGAATGTACGCATCACCATAAAATCAGTTTCAATTTCATTCCATTCCCAGTGAAAGTATATACACCCTTCTCCATGACGACTGCAAATTGATGAAGACAACATTCATATGAAGTGGGTGTTGTATTTCAGATGCCTGTAGGTTAAAACCGTATATTAGTATGAATTCAAAAGATGTTTGGGTATATATATTTTTTGCTCAATGGGAGTTTAAATATTGATCTAGAAATATCACACCGATCACATGTCATTTGAGCATAGTCAGCATACAAGGTCTTTCAAAGAATTGACATTCAGTATTTTGAACTGTCACTTGAGAAGTTGGCAAAACAAAAGATTTGTACAAGTTGTTGAGTTGACCTGACATACTTCTGAAGTTGGGAGGAAGACGAGGATATGGGAGAGGAGAACGAGGGTTGCAGACTACAATGAGAAAATCACGGATGGGGTAAAAGATGAAGAGAAATGGGACAAAATATAAATATATTGAGAAGTAGAGAAGGAAAAAGAATGAAGATGGGGTTGCTAGAAGAGTTCTGAGTTAACTTAACCTGACATCATTTTGAAGTTGGGAGGAAAACGAGGAAGAGGGAGAGGAGAGGAGAGAAAAGAAGGAGGTAGTGGTTATGGATCAGGATGAGGGAATCATGGATGAGGTAAGAATTTTAAAGAAGAGAAAGAGGGATGAAAAAAGATGGTGAGGATGTACAGATATGTTAAGAAGAAGAAAATTAAAGAGAATGAGGATGGGGGTCCAAGAAGAGTATAAAGAGGAAGATAAGACGGCAAGCTACCAAGGAGAAAGAGATGGAGGATAAGCAAAGTAGGGAGATATTAAAAAGGGAAGAAACAACATAGAGAACTAGGAGAAAGCTGAAGAAGAGGGGGAAGAAGGAGAAGAGAAAAGGTGGGGGGGGGGGGGGGGCAAAGGCAAAGGATAAGAAGGAAATGTAACAAGGAGAAAGAGGCAGATAATGGTGCAAGTAGGGAGATATCAAGAAAAGAAAATGCATCACAGAGAACTAGAAGAGTATTGAGAGGAAGGAGAGGGAGAGAAAGAAAAGAGAGAAAAGGTGAAGGATAAAAAGTAGAAGGATAAGGCGGCAAGCTATTAACAAGGGGGAAAATGTGATGGATCGGACAAGTAAATAGAGGCACGGATTTTCCGCGATCGCGGAAAATCGCGGAAAATCGCGGAATTGACCATTTGAAACGGAAAACTGAAAAAAAAAAAAAAAAAAAAAAAAAAAAAAAAAAAAATAATAATTTTTTTTTTTTTTTTTTTTTTTTTCCTTTTTTTTTCGGAGCCCGTTCCGAAAAAAACGAAACCGGGACCCGATGGTGACGGTCGGGAACCAGTGTGACGGACTGAACCAACTCAGCCTTAATCATTAATGAATAAATGTTAAAGATATTTACTCTCTGCCTCTGGCCTGTGGTAAGTCCTTCCTGATATCGGGCATAACACATTCCCCCCAAATTTTGATGATTTGTGGGTGAAAATCATGATTTTACCCTACTCATTGAATTTTGTATGGAGTTCTATGTAAACGGAATTTGCAGTTTTTCACATGTACAAAGTCTATGGCAAAACGGAATTTCTGTTTTTCAGGCAGGTAAAAACGGAATTCCAGATTTTCTGAAACGGAAAAGGCCTTTTTTTGAAACGGAAAATCAGTGGCCCTAAGTAAATGTAGGGTGATATTAAACAAGGGACAACACAGTGAATTAGGAGAGTAAGAGGAAGAAGAGAAGGGAGAAAAGTAGAAGAGAACATATATAGGTTAGTGAGGAAAGGGAGGTCTAAGAATAAGAAAGCGAGCTAACACCGGGTAACAGAAAGCATGGAAAGGGCCTGGGATAAGTAGGGAGACAATAAAAAAGACAAGACAAAACGGAGAACTTAATGTATGGAATGTAAATACACAAAATTGGGTCACATGAAAAATGTGCCAGGGCTAAGAAAATGTGAAAGTGAGGAAATAGAGGGGTTGGCAAAAGCAGTGGATGTCAAAGAGGCAGAAAAGCGGAGTTAAATGGGGTAGGGGGGGTTAGCGCATCAGGAACAATCAATAAAGTGAGGGAGCTAGACCGAACATTGAAGGACACGATGGGCAAAAATATAAAAATAAAGAGAGATGCTAAAACGAACATTGGAGGGTAAGTAAGATGACCAACAAAAACAAAAAAATAGGAGAACTTAGAGTTAGAATGAACATTGAAGGGCAAGATGGTAAAAAAAAAATTTGAGATAAGCTAGAATGAACATTAGAGGGGCAAGGTGCAGAAAATGAAGAGGGAAAGATGGGAAAATGAAGTCAGGGCTGTCCTTGACCTCCGCAAACATAGAGGGAAAAAAAATCAATATTTGAGCAAATACTGTGCAGACAGTTTCTTCCTCTGCATGGTTAAACTTTGGTGATCGCTAGATAAACAGGCTTCGTGCGAATAATATTCACAGTTAATCAGCTCTATAGATACTTAAATGTGTGCTTCGATGCACACTTCCATAATTAAAGCTAGCAATCAGTTGCAAAACTTACATTTTCTCAAGCATGCACATTTGCACATTGCAGAATTGCAGGGTTGATTTGGATTCGGGAAATAATTTGAAGTTCAACATTTGCACAAAATTGCTTACTGTTCCCTAACTCTTTGGATATATCGGTAAAAATACACCTTCAAATATTTATTCTTCTCAGAATTTAAACATGGTTCTTAGACTTAGAATAGACAATGACAAAATTATAATCTTCTTTTGACATGAAGATGAATTTGTATTAAGTATTTAAACAAATCAAATTTATTTTCATTTACAAACACACACACACATGCACACACACAGTCACAAACAAGCATGCTCACACACATATGTACACAGACAGACACACACACACACACACACTTACAACCCCCCTCCTAATTAACCAATCCCAAAATCCCAATGGACATATCATATGACCCTCAAATTTTGAAAGATGATAGGCATTTTTATGATTGAAAAATGAAGCCGCTCTAAATGGTGCTCTATCTTCACATCATATTAGCCCAGCTTTATCAAGAAGGTGATCAAGCATTACAAGGCCTTACAAGGCTGAAATACTTGATTTTGGGGGTGCTATTTTTGGCATTTTGAGGGCTTTAATAGCCCTCATTATTTTTGTTTTCACCAGTCCACATACTAGTAGTGGGTTAGTACATGATGGTGTTATGTTTCACATTTTAAACGACTAGTACGTTAATGTATACATGAAATTAAATGAGTGAAGATATCTTTTATTGCTGTACATGCACTATGTTGAATGTATGTTTTCCTACATTTTGTTAACCTATTGCGATTGCCTACAGGAACCTGGTAGATCATGTATTAATACTTTAACCAGGGCTCGACACTAGCACTTGCCCGCTTGCCCGGGGCAAGTAAAAATTGGAGTCGGGCAAGTAAATTTTGATGTAATGTATTGTCTAGTTTGCCTGCCCGATTGGGCAACTAAAAAATTGTTCAACTAAGAGAGAACAATACGATTTCATGCAAATCTCATCTAGAAGTAAGAGGGCAAGTAAATGTTATATGGGCAAGTAAAGGTTATATTGGGCAAGTAAAATGTCATAATTTATGATTTTACTTGCCCAAATGGGCCAGTACAGAAAAGAGTTATTGTGGAGGCTTGCTGTAACTATGGTGATTGTAGCACTAGGAGGGAACAGAATGGTTGCAATAAGCAACATGTGAGGTTCTGGTACATTTTGTACTTTTAGCTCATTTGCTAATTGACTCACATCTACAGTATTCAAACGTGAAGAGAAAATATTCTTCCTAATTGCTTGACCTACGCATGTGCATGCAGATAGAGATGATTAAATGTTTTCCTAATTATCATAATGATGCATGTGACATTAAAGGGATCTAGTAACTTTGTTGACATATTGTGTGCAAAAAGTAAGAGATGGTTGATAAAAGGTGTATTTTTGTGATCTGATATATTATGTCCACCAGGTAATGTGAGAAAATGTCATGTTAGATGGATGTAATATGGCAGAGAAATTAGCGAAAAGGCAAAATGAACTCATTGCACTGACGTTGTACACAGTTATAACTTTCCAGTGGATAATTAAACATCTGAACACTTCAATCATAAATATCTTTTTAACGAAAGGGAAATTATAACAACCAAAACCTGTTTCATGCTTTTATGGGTATAATACAAATGCAACACAGTATGAGAGAACCACTAGAATTCGAAGTAAGTTTTGTGGATTTTGACAATGTTACTAGATCCCTTACATTAATGATACATGACATATTGGCTAATGGTATTGAGGTACTAAGTCTCATACTGACACATGTACATGTACATATAAAGCTGTACCAGTAACTCATACGTGCTAATTGACTATTGCCGAGTATACTAAAGGGAAAGCACTTCTCTTAATTATGCTAATTACTTGAATTTAACAATAAATCATTGTGAGTAAGGCAGTCTTTTAAATACAGAGATACTGAATTTTATTTGCAGGTCTTTCTTCTCTGCAGTCTGCACAAAGGATTGATTGGATTTTGATGCAAACATGATGCAGCACGTTAATTAAAGTTTTGTCTTCATAATCAACTGCTATGTACAATCAAATGTAAAGTTAGGTAGACCTACAGAATCATTTGTATTTTAATTGTTGAAAATATGGAAACTTTGAAAAAAATACAAAGCCTAGCAATCGTAAGGAAAGGGCAATATCAACTAATTATCTTTTATTACATTTTTAAGCGTACAAGTTAATGCAATTTTCTGCATTGTCCAATGCATTATTGAAACTTGAAACACATTTTCATCACTTATTTATGGGATGATAATGGCTTGAATTAACATGAATACAATGTAGAAACTGGGGGTGTTTCACAAAGATTCAAAGTTAAAATTAACTTTAAGTTGGACCTAACTATATGGAAAGCCATTAATTTCTTTTAACATTGTCGAAACAGTTCTTTAAAAGTTTCAAATAATTGCTAATATGTTTGCTTTTGAATACACGTTTAATTCCTAGCCTACAACTGATGGCCTAGTGCCTACCATAATTTTAAGTTCAACTTACATGTAGTATCTTTGTGAAACACCCCACCCCCCTCCCCCCCCCCCCCCCCCCCCCCCACTGTCTGCAAGATATATGTCAATAGTATTCATAAATTGGACTTAAAATAATCTATTATAATCATTATTTTAGAAAGATTTTTTTCCTCACAAATAGCTCTATAAAACGTTAACCCCTTTCCTACAGGAACCTGGTGGGCTATGTACAAAGTCTACGGGAAATTTTTCAGAATCTCAAACTCGAAGGGAACTGGTTAGGAAAAGTTTGTACCCCAATATTTTCAGCCCCAAAGGAGGAGGTTGAAATGATGATTAAGTGTTCTACCCCCAGAGAGTAAGTCCCAATTAGGCCTGGAGAGACAAAAATCATCCGTCAAACATAATGAAACAACAATGACATGTATTATATACAGCACTGGCTATCTTCTCAATTGTTTTTCACCAGCTTTCAATTTGTCCTAATGGGTTGGCATGGCTAAATCTGCTAACAACTAGTATAACATTGTATAATTGTCTGGACGTGGGAAGGATTTATGAGGAGAGTTCTATGAGTCTAATATAGTACTTATCATCCTATCAGAATAACGCAAAGGGTTTTTATGTCATGCAACAAGCATTGAAAATATAATTTTATTCACTTTTAGAAGATAATTGTTCTACAATAAATTTCCAAATACTCTTTTTCAGATTTGACTGAACTGTGACGGTAGTTACTTAAAGGTAACGTTGAGTATTGGTAATTTCCAAAGGGCCCCCCCCCCCCCCCCCAAATTAATTGTAACGGATTTGGTTGATTTCAATTCCATATGAAAGATCATCGAAAAAAACATGGGAAATAATAATAATTCCCATTCAAATGCTCTAATTGTTGTGAAATTTGCTTTCAAAATATTTATAAAAGTGATTGACGTCCGGCCATCACTTTTTAGAGAACGCTAGCGCGAGGCGCAAGCGTTCTAGGTCCTCCGATGCGAAAGGCGAACGGCGCTTGCGATACACATGAATATGCGCGGTAACTATTACCGCGCATTACAGTCTCGTATTAGGAGGACCTAGAACGCTAGCGCTTCTCTCTAAAGTTAATTTGACACTTGAGTTGTAACGGCTCTTTTTGAATGATAACAGGGGTTTTACTTTGTCGTTTGTAATTGTGTATACTTTTCGAGCATGGTGAAGTTATAACTATTAGTTTGTACCGTAATCGTGCAGGTTTTGGTTACTAAAGTTAAGTTTGACCAATACTCAATGTTACCTTTAAAGTCTCTCAATTTGCAGAAACTAGGATGCCTCTAAATATACTGTATACATGTATAACAATATACACAGGAAATGTAATTAATAATTACTCTGTTTTTGCTTCCTGACATGTCATAAATATAATTTTAAAAAGTGTATGTTTGTATTAACCCTTAAATACATTTTCATAGTACTCAATATGCTCACTTAAAAGGTACTTAAGCTGAGATCTATAGATGGAGGATTCACGTTATCTATTGTGCATCAAAATCAAATAAAACTGGACTCTAACAGATCTTTAGGATAATGTAGATTTTCACATGCCCAAAATAGCCAATAAATAGCCCATAAATATCATCCCCCATGAATATTACACTCAAAGAACTTTACATACTTCAAAGTTTTCAATATGCAACACGAATCAGTCCTCGAAAACTTACAAAGCGAAGGTCATTATAAAGAGTGCCTGTCTCGATCAATACAGAAAAGGTATCCCTTTCCGCGATTCTGAGAATGATTCTAAGAATTTGAGTTTGTTTACATAGAGGGGTACGTTAGGTACACATCTTATTGCACTGTCATCTTGTCTAGTATTACTTGTGCATGAAGTATTCAAAGCTCACTGAAATAATACACTGGGGCTCAGGGTGATCTAGCCCTCAACATGCCAAAAAGAGCCCCAGAAAATCATAAAAGAGCCCCGAAAATCATAAAAGAGCCCCGAAAGTCATAAAAGAGCCCCTGTAAATTTGCATCTATAGAGTTCAATGCAAAACAAATTTTAGAGCACTGCTCTTTTTATGTACACGGCGAGTTTGAAAAGTAGTCCCTAATCTCTGTCACTGTACATACATACATGTACTGGTATAATTTATCGTTTTAAGGATCCCTTTCACTTCACATAACCCATTATTGGTACTTGAAAAACGATTCAAGTTGTAATTAAAAACAGCTCGAGAAAAAAAATCCTTCTCACGACTCTCTGTTTACTTCACACACTAAAATGGTCAGTTCTTCCTTCCACAGTCTACATGTACATTCATAATTACAAACAGTGAATATTGCAGAAGATATGTGTATATGAGAAGGATGATTACTTAATTAAAGGGTACCACCACCCAAAAATAATATTCTTATAAATGAAAGGTAACATCTTTAGTAGTCCATACCATCAACAAGTTCACAAAAATATGTTTCCAGAAAGAAAGAAAAATATAATTGGAAAACGCATCACCATTCTAAAGCATGCGTTCATGGGTCTGCATGTACGAGACTACTTTGTCCAGGGCGAACGAATCGTCCGGGATTCTATTGTCTCCAAACGTACGCGTGAATAGCATTGGCGCACTCGCAAACGTTTGGCCTGTACGGAACCAGGAAATAATAGTGGTTCCGTAAGTGGTGGTAATGTATTGCTTTGTTTATGGATTTACACAACCCTTTTCAAAATGTTGGGTATCTATTTGTTATCACAAAATGGTACCAAAACATATAACTATGTGTTGTTCTTTGTCTGGTGGTCCCCTTTAAGTTATAATGGTCAATGTCTTTAGTACTAATTTCAAGTGAGGAAGAAAAGTGTATCATTGAGGTTTAAGACACCCTTCAATCGAAACATGATTTTTCTCATAATTTAAAAAAGAAATCTGAAATTCATGTTCATTCACTTTTAGAAAGTTGCATAATAAGGAAAAAAATGAACATTTTAGAAACTGAAAACTAAAAAAGAAATTTTGAGCATTTGAGCACGAATCTACATGTACATGTACATGAATGATGTTCAGTATAATTTATAAACATTTACTTCCAATATAATTTTACGTTATAGTCTAAAAACAACCAAATATAAACAAGCAAACTGACTGCACATTTAAAAAAGCATTTTAGTTTTAAGCATTTTCTGTTATTACATGTGTATGAATGCTCGGTTTTGAAGAAGAGACTACAATAGGAGCTAGGTAAACAATCAAAGGCTTATATCAATAGTGTGTATCCAGACCTACATTATGTGCAATTGTACATGTGAACAAAGTCAATAAGTCTTAAATAGAACTAAGCACACATATCAATGGCAATGGCACAAAGCATTACAACCTGTACATTTGTACAAGTTTACATTGTATGCTGGTACCATGGCAACCATTTTGGTTGCTACTACGTACAGCAATGATGCAATCAATGTACGCATGTAGTGCACAATCAGCACATGTGTACACATTTTAATTACTCTAATTTTTTTTTATAAAGGGGAAAAAACATGGTTCGCATTAATTACAGTATGTGACATTGGAATACTATTACTGCATGATCTCCTCGTTCAAGGTTAAAACTGTTGTCTAATTAAATGTTTGGATCAATGCATGTCATTGCCAATGTACAGATTAATTAAAGGGTACCACCACCCAAAAATAATATTCTTATTAAAGAAAGGTAACATCTTTAGTATTCCATTCCATCAACAAATCACAATAATATGTTTCCAGAAAAGAAAAAAAATAATTGGAAACGCATCACCATTCTAAAGCATGCGTTCATGTGGTCTGAATTGTGTAGACTGCGATGCGTGCGGTGAATTGCAATGTGTGCAGAGCGAACGAATCGCCCGGGAATCTATTGTCTACAAACGTACGCGTGAATAGCATTGGTGCACTCGCAAATGGTGTGCCCGTATGGAACCAGGAAATAGCAGTTGTTCCGTAAGTGGTAGAAATTAATTGCTTTGTTTATGAATTATACAACCCTAAATGCAAAATGTTGGGTATCTATTTGATATCACAAAACAGTACCAAAACATATAATAATGTGTTGTTCTTTGCCCGGTGGTCCCCTTTAAAGTGCACTCTACACCAGTTAACTGTACTACGACATGAATGTCAATACAAGTCCACATGCACAGTTGCAGACAATTGCAATTAATTGATTTGGTAAATAATTGCACAGAAAATTACTACAAGGTACATGTATGGTTCATGATAAGAGAGAATAACAAATTATTGTCAGACACACACACATTTGGAGAGTTTAGCCGCAAAATGCAATACGCTAGCTCCATTTTCTTTCAATTTTAGATAAATTGATCAAGCTGCTGAAATATCACAGAAAATTATGCAAATCTTTGACGATGTTGATCACAGCTTCATAAATACACCTTGATCTGTAGCAAACAAGCAAAGGATAATTTGAAAGGAATTATTTTGTATCATAAATTTAATGGCAGCATTACTTTAACATTTTCTGAACAGGAGCTTGTTGCATTTTGAAACACAACTCTTCAAAACTAACTTATTTGGAATGGAAGCATTGAACACAATCTTTCAACATTTAAATAACATTTACAGGCTTCTATCTAAGATCTACATGTACATGTACATCTATAGATAATACAGTTCCTTACACATATTTAGAGGCTTCCTAGTTTCAGAAAATTGAGAGAATGTAAGTAAAGACTGTCACAGTTCATTCTAATCTGACAAAAAAAGTATCCAACATCTTCTGAAAATGTATTTATAAATTATATTTTTAATGCAAATACATATTTTGTGTGTGAAAAATACAACAGTTGGCATTTATTATGATAAGATGATAATAATTGTATTAAACTTGTAGAACTCTCCTCACAAATCCTTCACACTTCCAGACAATACAATTTATACTAGCAAAGTGCATCATTAATAATCATTATCGTACAAATAATTAGTGTTGTTGATTTTGGGAGTATTTACTACCCGGGACTCGCGATAATTTTTCGGGCGAGTCCCGGGTACCCGAAATTTACCCATTTGTTGATTACACGATCGGCATGTCACGCCAGCTGGGAAAATATGTTCATTCAAGTGACAAAAATTGAGCGCATTTATGTCACTTGAATGAACATGATAACTCTTTTTCGGCGGGACCCGGGTACCCGGGACTCATCAACAGCACTACAAATAATGTTAAATGCATGTTTGATAAATTATTGCACAATAACCATAACCCTACAGGGAATCCACGCATTAGTTTCATCATCATATAATACAAACTATCATGGAATCTTCACTGTTTACAGAAAATCATTAAATGTGTAAAAAACAACCAACTAATGTTAAAATATTCTCCTAAAAGATTTGAACCAGTTTACTGGTATTTTGACCCTGTGCTGCCTGATACCTAGTACTACTGATAATCGTTCATCTACAAATGTATTTAAAAGCTTACAGGAAAAATCTCTCTGAGTAGAAAATTTGGGAATTGTAGAAAAAAAAGCCTTGCAATTAAGCTAGTCTCCCTGGTCAGGTGTTGTACGTGCAAAGTGCAAGGAAATCCATTATTCGATCTGGTGGATAATGCAACTTAACAAGGCATTTTGCACTCGTACCAAATCTGGCTCTTATTGAAAAACAGCGCGCCAGATTTTTTCTTTTTTTATCTTTTTCTGATTGATGAAATTTTCCATTAACCTCACTTTCTGAATGTTTGGCAATTGGCAATATGAATTCAAGGATTTCTGTGTGTAAATCTCTACCTTTCACTGCTATGCAAATGAAAAGCTGGTTCCTAAGGCAATTTAAATGCAAGTGGTGACCTACAGATTAAATTGATAAAAATGTGCATCATTTTTCAGAGCAACGCAAAGTATTAAAATAGGAAACTCTTCTTGTACTAGTCATGAAAATGATAAGCTGGTTCCTCTGCAATTTAACCCATTCAGAACTGGTCCCCAAAATTCTTGGGCTGGGGTACGGTCTATGGAGAATGCATACTAAACTGGAATCATGACGTCTTTCAGCGGGTTAAATGCACATGCCCCCATGAAATTGACAAAATGTGCAACTTTTCATTTTTCTAGAGCAACACACCGGAAACACAAAACAGAGCACTCCTCAAAGCTTCCCCATCTCCTAGTGAACTGGGTCTTAAATTATTTGATTATAAATTTACTTTTTTATTTACAGTATGTCCTCGATCTTGGATGTGACCACTTGAATACAGTAATGGCAAATTGCAAAATGATAATATCCAGCACATACACAGCATTAAAACTCTTTCTCTCTTCTTTGTTCTACTCTCCACCTCTATATATATCTCTCTCTCTTCTTCTTCTTCTGTCTCCCCTTCTCTCTATTTCTCTCTCTAGTTCTCCTCTTCTCTATCTATCACAGCCAGTGAGTTGAAATTTAGTTGAATGCACTTTGTAACACTTTGAGGCACTATTTAAATACCATGGACGTTATGTGAAACATCAATATTTTTGCTGTGTTCTGATAATTATAATAATGATGTTCCAGTAATGGCTGCCTAGAATTCTCTACAATAATGCATACAATCCTGATACACAATGATGGCTGGTATGCTCCCCGGGGAGTTTGAGATGCCGGTGCAAGATTAATTTTGTAAGCGGTTTGAATTGTACCAATAACAATCAAGGTGATAACAATCGCATACAGTCAGAATGCAACTCAGCCCGATTCCACTGTATTTATTCATATCGTATTCATAGATTTCCGAACCGCACGCACCAATGAGCAAAGCAGAGGGGTATTATTTTGAGCTTTATGGAACCTTAACATAGTCTTTAATGAATGAATGTGGTATCAAATGTTAGAGGAAGAATCATATTTTATGTCTATCATAATTAATCAAGTATTAAATCAAATTTTACCAGTACAATTTGTTGTCAAATATCACCAAAAAATAATAAGTTCAGAGGTGAAAAATAACAGTTTATGCTTCTTGCGTCTCATTGATTTTATAATCATTGTAAAGCATGTTTTATACTCTTTCAGGATACGTAGGTTTTATTTTGTTGCGTTGGATAATCGGGTCAGGAGCCAAGAAAATACCACTCAGGTACAAATTAAGAACAACTAAAATGCGAACAAGCATTCCCATTGGATGGTACGAAGGGGTGTGTTTGAAGCGGGCCAGTGATTGGCCTCATTCAAATAACGCAATACCAGGCTCCCCTCGGAACAACGCGCTGTGCGGGGAAAGAGAAATTCTCTCTCCCCCTCTCTCTTCTTCGCGGGACGTGGAGAATCTGCGTGATGCTGATTCAACCAATCAACGGGCTGGATTGCCGCTGAAAGCCAACAATATGATATTTTATTTTGTCCTTTGCTGGTCTTTGTTGGCTCCTGACCCGATTAAGAAATAAACGGCTTCAAAATTGACATATTTGTAAAGTGTATTAAATTACCTTTCATATGGTATAAATATGAAGGAGACGCAAGTACATTTTGTAAGTTTTCAAGCCGAATGAAAAAGAACTTTCAAAAACGAATTTTGTCAAGTTATTACACTTGATTTTCATCTTTTTGTCGTTGTTGAATTAAAAATATAATTATATGGAAGCAAAGAATGACATATTTTCTACAATGTCATATATCACATTGTACAACTGGTTATTGCAAACTGAAGTTATCGCATTTTTAAAATGATGTATCTCCAGCCGAGTACTATTCGGGTGAGAAAGTTCGATAGTTGGAATCTGAATAAAACGAGCGTTTTAGCCTCATTAAAACATGCTTTGCTCTATGACTGCATAGGAATGTGCATCAATTGCCAATTGATGTGAAATGCTCAATGTAAGAAAAAGCTTTCCTTTGAAATCCTGATGACATAACTCGAAGGAGGAGATCACATTGTTCACTATCCGGTGCTGCAAGTAAATGAGAACGTAGCACATTGTTATATTTGAGCGTTCTCTTGAGATTTGTGGTAAATGAATGGGAAAATTGTGCATGTCCGTATAGGCAACATGTGTGTATTTTACACCTTGAAACTAATTAAAGCATTTTATTAATATAATTTCAGATATTTCTCATTCTGAACCACTTTTTATCTAACAATTTGGATAATATGATACCCGTTTTGATGGTTCATTCCAATTCTGTCCACTCAGATGCCAAATCTACAGAGTGGTGTTTGAACAAGATAAGAGTTTATTGACACATTTTTGTTGTCATGGTAACTGAAAGCCCCTCACATCTATTCCTACATGTATAAAGAATCTATGGGCAATTCCACGGTAACTGACGTTACATTGTAGGATTTTTACAACTTTGTTTTCATTGTAGCTATGTAAATAAAGATACCTGGGGGTTATAATTTGATACAGGTATATAGTTGATAAGAGTGAAGAAATAAGTATGAATTTTTTCACTAAAACTGCATTTTTTATCGAACAGCGAGCAAAAATGTGTCGGTAACTGACGTTACGCAAAAAAGACATGCAAAATCATGGTCTTGAATCAAAGTGTAATATCTCATGTCCCAGACCTGCTAGAATGATGAGTTTGATGTGACATCATCCCTGGGTACCCAGGAACAGATGTACAAAATATAGAATAATTAGCACCATTTCCCTTTATGCTATGATAACTTTACTGAAGGTATGTCGGTAACTGACGTTACGTAACTGACGTTACGGTTACACTTCCCATAGGCTTAACACATGAAAAATCATGTGTTGGAATCAGTTTGAAATATTTCATGTCCTTAACTTGTTAGAATGATTTTTGGGGTATGGATTATTTCCTTGGTCCATCAAGAACATATATACAAATAAAAGGAGAACTTTGTCCAGTTTTTTTTTATTCTGTGGAAAGTTTATTGTGAGCATGCTGGTAACTGACGTTATGGTAACTGACGTTACAATGCTTTGTCTATGGGGTTTACATGAAACTGATTTTATCACTGTTTTTACACTGCATCAAGAATGATATCATACTAGTGAAATGTTAAATACTGATATCAACCTAGCAAAAGATCAAACAATGGGAAATCGGGACCTATAGGGCTAATTGACGTTTTACATGTGCTTTACCTATGGGTGGTAACTGACGTTACACATGTAAATTAGGTTTAGGTTGTAGAACAAATTTGTTGATTCCTCATGAATCATACCATACCAGTCACATGTTTAATATTAAATATATTAACTATTAAGATTCAAAACAGTGATTTATCAATGATTTGGAATGGATATGGGGTGTGGGGATCTAAGGGCCAAGTCCCTTTGCCCTTTCACAGAAATAAAGAGAGGATTTTGCCTTTTTTACACCACTTTATTAACAAACGCAGATAAATTAAGGGCTTTCCATCCTATTTGCCCATACTGGGAGATAAAACTTACAGGGAAACAAAGGGAAATTTAACTTAAAATAAGATTTTTATAATCCATGATTTTGGTAACTGACGTTACATCCCCTACATCACAATGTTTAGTCTTTTGAAAGAACTTTATACTGATTTACATGATAATAACTGGCTTAAACAATTTAGCAAGTGCCTCCTGAAGGTTTATGAATCTTTCAATTATCATTGTTCCCTTGGTAAATCATGTTACATTATGGTAATTGATGTTACATCATGGTAATTGATGTTAAATCATGGTAACTGACGTTAACATGGTAACTGACGTTACACACTTTGAAGAGCCAATTTTTACCAACGGTATGTGGGCATCCCAATTTTTGTTGTATTGATAGAAAGAGAGTTGGTCAAAGATTACAAATCTCAAGTAGCATCCCATATATCACCTTCTTTCTGGAATAAATTGAACAAATCCTTGTTTTTGGTAACTGACGTTACATCCATTATGGTAAACTGAGCTAATCAAGATGTTTGTCAAATTCAATAATCAAACCAGCAAATTTTGTTCATGCCATTTGGTAAAGTGTTATTCTGGTAACTCTTTTCATGTGAAAGTTTATCAATTGAAGCAATGGTTTAGTAGATTTACTGATAGCAAATTGTACGTGAATTTATCTTTCTCATCACCTAAATCTCTACTTTTATACTTTGATGGCCATTTTGAAGAGAAAAAATGGCCGTCTTTGAAAAAAAAATTATGGTTCCTAAAACTTCAACTCATGTATTATTCAAAAATATGAGTTGTTTAAACCAAATATGATTTTTTATTTTTGGCATCCATGTCCCTTATGTCGTGGAATTGCCCCTATGAGTGAATGAGGCCCCTTGTTGCACGGTCCAGGGGTCACTGTACAGCCATTAGGACAGGTCCAAACTCCATTAGCTAGCCTTTCCATCAATAATTTGTCTACATCAAAATTACACTTCATGTGTCTGTATCCCTACAGAAATTAAAGTGGGTTGCAAGCTAGCGGCTAGCTAGAGGCAAGCTTTTAAAGCCTGCGATCTCTGTTGACACGCTTAACTCTAACGTGCTAAGCTTGCAATTTTGCGAGTTCAAATGCACACAAATACCATAGAGCATTAACATCTTTGGCACGTTAAGAGTTAAAAACCGCTGCATGCTCACAATTTCAGCAGAGATCACATATGAGCTTGCCGCTAGTTAGCTACAAGCTAGCCACAAGCTTGCGACGCACATTACATTTCTGTAGCGCTTGCTTGCCTAGTCTGCTACATTATTTCTGCATTGCTTGAAAGACCAGTCTACCTTAAAGCAGTAAAATAAATGATCTAAAATGAGTCTTTTTAAACAATGTCAAATGATTCTTGATGTGAAGAGGAAAGAGTAAAATTGGTGAACTATCTAACACTATAAAATAATATCATCATGAAACTAGAAAATTAATTAAATGCACAAAAAAAAATTGTTTTATCAATTCTGATCAATGCAAACAAACAAAAAAATGAATATGGATGTCTCAAAATCTTGACGAATCACTGTAAAAAGGACTTAGTAACAATCCTCAAAATCCAATTGGAATTATAGCGGTTCTCTCATACTTTGTGTTCGTATAATTAACAAAAAAAGCATGGGACAGGTTTCGGTTTTTCAAATTTCCCTTTCGTTAAAAAGATATTTACAATTGAAGTGTTCAGAAGTTAAATTATCAACTGGATAGTCGAAACCGTGTACAAAGTCAGTGCAATGAGTTAGTGAACATCACTTTGCATTTTTGCTCATTACTCGGCCATATAACTTCCATTTGACTTGAAAATTTCACACCATACCCAGTGGACATATCAGATAACAACATACATTGAATCAACCGTTCATCACTTTTTGCACAGTCATGTAAACGAAGTTACTAGATCCCTTTAATGCTTGCAATGCAATACTACCAAGCTTCAGACAGTTACAATTTTCACTAACCAACCAGAGACTTTTCGATGATTGTGATTTGGAGTCGTGGACAACATCGTTCACATCGATCAGTCATGCATGCCCATCAAGTCAAGTAGAGACTAGACGTCAACATGCCACAACTGATCGTTATTTAGCACATTTTACTATTCAAACACCAAGTCCACTGACATTAAAACGTAGTGTCAAGTCTAGCGACAACTTTGTGTAAGTTGGACGTTGACTATTGGCTACATGTAAGTCAACTAGGGTCGTGGTTTTTAGGCTAGTAGATTATCTCCTGAGGTTGCAAAAATCAGATATCGAGGCTAAGTTGAGATTGAAAAGTAGATACTTTGTCAAGGACTCTGCCTGCCTACTAGTTAGATATAAATATTTTGAAGAGAAAAGAAACATGACATGCCGTGGAATTCAATTTGTGCCTAGATATAGCACGTAAATGGTCACACTACCTGTAGTATGCCCATTTACAATACATTGCTGACATGAGACATTGAAGTACTCCCAGGTTTTCATTACATTAATCGTTGAACGCCCAACAACCAGATTCATGCACTTCCAAGATTTTGTAACTTTTCATCATGCAATTGCTTAGAGCATCCGCCATTTTTCTCATGATGTGGGCACATCACGCGTCACGGTAGAGTATGCCACTTTGTGGCAGTACATGTAACAAGTATCCATAATAGCGCTAATTTACTTGTACGTCAACAAACAAAACAGATTTTTACTGACATTACCGAAAACTTGTACAGTTTTGTGTTGGCCCCCGCAAAAAACAGAGAGTAAAACTTTATAAAATATGGCAAAAGGCCCCCTGAACTGAAGCTCTGTACAATAGTGGTACTGGTACATATGTAGGTAGGTGTCGATTTCGGGAGTATTTACCTCCCGGGACTTGCGCTAAATTTTCGGGGCGAGTCACGGGTACCCGAAATTTGCCCATCTGTTGATTTCGCTATCGGCATGTCACGCCAGCTGGGAAAACATGTTCATTCAAGTGACAAAAATGCGCTGCATTTTTGTCACTTGAATGAACTTGATAACTCTTGCGTTCAATGAGGGGACTTTTGCTTTTTTTTCGGGATATCAAGTATTGATTTTTGCGCCCGGGACTCGACATTTTTCGGCGGGACCCGGGTACCCGTGACTCAGTTGCAGCCCGTTCGCTTCAAATTTGGGGGCCTTTTTGGAGTAAGTGGCCGAATTCTACCCCCTGGCCTGGCCACACATAGGTTCATTACAATAGGGTTGTGCAGAGATCAACCTCTTCCGCCCGCTGCGCTTCGTTTATGTGATCCAATTACCGACTTTGTTGTTTTGAAGACCGCAAAATTTAGAAATAAAATGATTATTTCCCGTCCGTTTTCCTTACCGATGCGTCCTAAAACACGCCGGTCAACTGTTGAACCGGCAACAGTGTACGAATGGCTGGTATTGTTATCTCCAGCGCATTTGCATATATTGCGTGTAAATGGTTCACCTGAGTGAACCATTTACTTTGTAGATGTGGGCCTGGCCGAGTTCTCCTGCCACTCCGGAACCTGTGAAAATAAGAATTGAATCTTGAACATAATATTGATCAATACGGCTTGGATGAAAGTTGAGGCCTACACTGTACACATGTTGTATTTTCACATCCAAGTAAAGATTCAAGCAATTGGAGAAAGGGGGGGGGGGGGGGATTACTTGTTAATGTTATGCCTTCATTTAAAACAGTTTCTTTAAAAATGTAACAAAATTACACTAAATGACGAATGCCAATCAATAATAAGATACAACCGTTTGTCCTGAAAAACTCTACATTGAATTACAGCAAGTTATATCTTTTAAAAGGTTAATTTTACGAGTAAGTTGACAAAATTACAAATAGTAGTTAACTGTACAACTACAAAAGTACAAGAATCCCCCCCCCCCCCCCCCCCCCCCCTAAAAAAAAGAAGAAAAAAAAGGAAGAAAACTAAAATAATATAATAAATTAATACCGGTAATGACAAAATAAATAAACATGACAAATAACTAAAAATTAAAAAAATAGAAAGAAGAAAACATGTCATTGTCATGACTCATGACCAACAACATTCCGACAACCATCGGCATCACCATGAACAAAATCAATTTTAAAATGCTGTTATTTGCCGATTGGTGATGCATAGAAAAAGGATACACTTTGAACCCTTTTAGAATATCTTCAGCTCTGCTAGGCATGGTGATGATATTTTAAAGTCAGTTTTTGAAGATGATGAATCTAATACTGGCTGTCAATTCCACAAGCTAGCGCCGCGCCGTTCCTCCAGCCCACAATATTCACTCCACTCGCTACCGGTCGTACGTTGGACACTGCACTTGATATGTCAGATTCTGAGCAGATGTAAACATACGATTAAATTCGTTTTGCAGCTTTTCCAAGAAAAATATAAACATCCACACGTCATTCGTACGAAAGATGAATTCAGTCTATTTCATCGTGATAACATCCTCCGAATGTAAACTTGAGCAACTGTTGTGAATCTCTTAAGAAGTTACCCAAATATCGCTATGCTTTTCTCAGTTTGGCAAATACATGCATAATTTGAGTACACGATTTATGTAGAGTCTGCATACGCGATATTTTAGCTGAAATCCGCACATGCTATACACTGTAAAGATTTGCAATACGGTGCGACACATATGTTGCGCAAATGGATATAATGTAACGGGAAATATTTCCTGCGATATTTATCTTGCTCCTTATGTCATTCATCGAGTACAAATTGAATAGCACACCGCGCGCTACGCCCCGCGCCGTCCGTAAGCTAGCTCCGCTATAGATATCGTACGTACGGGGTACAGGAAATTTAATGTCACTGGGTAACAGCCGCATCACTCTAAACTATATCACTTCGCTCTGAAATATCTCAACATTGTCATAAAATAACCATCAAATATATCTTGATTACATAAATTATTTTGTTTTAATATAATATTGAAGACAAATAAACCGACTTGAATGGTATGCATCATCATTTGCAAAGAATTTTAGCGATTTATTTTCTCCGCGTATGAAGATTAATATCGCGACTTCTTCGTCAAGAGCTGTCGCTCTTCATGTTTTGAATTATTATGTATGTAAGATAACCATTTCTATTTTCGTTCATTATAATTGTATAATGTATTTTGTTTAGTATGTATATTCAAATGTAAATGTATATGGAGGAATAAAAATCACTTAAAAAAAAAAAAAAAATTATGGTTTTCCGAACATTTACTTGTTTATTTTATTATCCTTTTTCATACAAAAGATTTGTAACTAATTTAGTTCTACATGTATTTAATTCAAATGTGTACATATTTGGGGCAATATGGTTGTTTTTTCTAATGTTATTATTACAAGGCCTTATCAGGGGCTCTTTGGCGCCTCATTATCAAAGCAGTTCTTAATACTGAAAGGGCTTTCTTGATAATTTGTTTCTTTCTTTTTTTTCTCTCGAATAAATAAGAAGTCTAAGCGGGAAAGGGAGCAATATTTGTTTTCCTTCCAAATGTGGGTTATTAAGGGCTAACATAAACGTGGTGTTATATATATATATATATATATATATATATATATATATTTTGTTTTTTTCACAAGGGAGTGGGGGGGGGGGGGGGGGGTAGCAAGTAGCAGCTAGTGTGCATCATCTATACTGGTCTCCTTATTCCTTCTGGCCAGGTGGCTCACCAATATTGAAAAGATCATCAATACATCATTACTTGGTACTTGGTACTTGGTAGTTTAATCCTCCAAAACACTCCATAGGAGTTTTAACTGGAGGTTGTATGCACCCATTTTTTGCAGCTATCAGAAGTTTGTAGTCATGATTATTAAATGTAGGCCTATGCCCCTGTGTTTTTGTATGTTGTATTATCCCACAATTTTGTATCATTACACAACTTCCTGCCAATACATAGCAGGCAAATCTGATCGCTATGCCAGTTGGCCAATGCCAGATCTGTGATTGTGCACATAGTTTCGTGGTGCAAACCGTATTGAAATTGTACATTTCAATCAATGTAGAGATCGGCCTGCAAAAACATATAACATATATGCTCTTTTTTAAAAAATATGTGACCGGCTATAGCAGAACACAGCACTTGTCGGTAATTTATGTTTTGAAGAAATGGGCATTTTAAGTTCACACAATGTGTGTAAAAGACATATGATTGTAAAATTGAAACAATCATATCTTCGCCAATTATTGACCAATTAGTTAGAACAAAGCATCAAATGAAAGCTTTTGACGAGGCCTTTCTAATGGTATGAATCATTTTGAATTTTACCGACAAGTGCCGGGTTTTGCTTTAGCCGGTCACATAATTACCTATAATAGGTTTCATTTGTTTCATTTAGTACAAGGCTTTACAGTGGAAACAAGGGTTTTCGGAATGTGAAAATTAGCTTGCTATAATATGTATCTTGTATCAAGGTAAATAACAGGGTTTTGTTATGTAAGCAGTGGTCGGACTGATGGGGGGGGGGGGGGGGGGGGGCACAACAATTATTGGGGGCACACTTTGTTTTTCTTTGTTAAAAAAAATAATTGTCCCCTTTTGTTTCTTCAAATTATAATAATAATTATATCGTATTTGAAAAGCGCCTAATGCAGAACAGCCTCTAAGCGCTTTTTACTATCCCTGGTCATTTGGTATAGTTCATACCCACAAAATTCTTCTTCTTCTTCCTGTACTGTGCAGAACCTCCTAGCACAAGTTATTGGGGGGGGGGGGGGGGGGGATAAGGTTCCCCCCTATCGCTACACCACTGTATGTTAGAGCTCTTTATAATAAGGTTCCTCTGTACAGGAGGAGTAACAATGATCTTTTAAAAGCCTTTCAACAATATCAAGGTACCATCCTGCGATAAACTTCATAATAAAACAGAAGAGACATAATAAATGGAACAGAAGAACATTATCATGTGGATATAATATATTTATTTTCAACGTTCTTTCAAAAACACTTCCAACAAAGAAAGACTTGAATATTATTTTGTATGTAATGTATAATCTTAAAATGACACAGTAACTTCTGCAATAAGTCAGAAATAAGACTCTCAACGGGTATTTGGTAAATACATGATTTTTTTTGTACCACCCCAAACCACGTAGGGTATGTAAAAAAAAACATAACTATCAAAGAAAGCCCCATAAAGAGAATGGTTTTTCCGGGGTATTCTGCAATTTGATATTTTTTGATGAGTTAAGTACATATATAATTTCATTCTTTTTTTTTTCAGTTAAAAAATTCAATATGACAAAGACACGGACAGCAATTTAATTGGAAAATGTTACACACATGCAACAGAATTTAAAAAATGGCCTTTTACAGAGGGATTTAATTTATTTCTTTTGAAGAGTTTCATTTGGTTGTATTTGTTATATTTCATGTGTCTGCACAAGTACAGATTATTAAACGATGATATAAAAATATATTATGGTCATATTGTTCCTTTTTCATATTCCTATGAATAATACAAATGCAACTTTAGTTGAATTCTGTTGTTTATATTCAAATTAGAATCTCAGTTTGGAATATTGATTTGATTTTAACATGATAATTATTATGATAATTGCAGAGTGCATTATGAAGAGAACATTTGGAAGTACAACTTACATGTGAAATACAAATCAAACTTAATCAGGTTTTCATAAAAAAACATTTCATACTGATACTTTCATACATACATTTTTCATACACACTGTAAATATATATATGTAAATTAAAATATATTTGATTGAAGAGCAAAATTAAATACAACTTCTGTTTTGTTCTATTTGCTATTTCCCAAATGGCCCAGAATATCACAAAGGAAATGTCTCTATATTTACAAAGAATAAAGAAGGGTGAAAAAAACATAATGTGACATTACACCGCAAACGACCAATAAGTCGGGAAAATTATTAAGCTGATTTTCACATGACATTAAAGTAGAAGTTATTACCTTTAAAATGGTTTATACTGTATATTTATAATATTATTATATTATATATTTTGTGTCATATTTGGACTAAGAAAACCCTCTAAACATGAGTGCCAAAGATTTGGAACATGGTCGAAGCAATTTTAAAGTAAAGGAGAAAACGGGCTGCTTAAAAGATCGGCGTCTATTCAAGGGCTGTAATACGATCATTTTTATTTGATAAAAAGTCATATTTAAACATGATTTCTGACACTCAAAATTTCACAGAAGGTAGATTAAGATACCCTCATTCAGGAAATACCAAAATCCCAAATCTCAAATTTTAAACAAAATTTGACTATTTCAGTTAATAAAAGAAGAACTACTAACAGGTTGTTTCGTGGTGTAAGGTCACAAATTGACAGATGTTAAAGATGAAGTGATACTGACGAAAAGATATTTTCTATATAAGAAGCTGAATCAAGCAGGAATAATCTCTGAAAGTTTGATCAAAATCAGTCATGAAGTAAGAAAACTACGACTCTTTGATAATAGCCATGTATTTATATGAAGGACTCAAATTGGCAATGCTCTCTGACAAATTTGTGGACAACACCCCATTATGTATTGTGCACAAAAAGCCATTTTGCTTTTCTTTTTTTGCTCAATCTGCTTCATCGTCATTTTTTCCATTCCCCAAACTCACAATAAGTTATGTAGAAATATATTCTACAAAATGCCATTTTGAGCTCAGATGAAAGGGGAAAATATATTGCAAAGAACATACAAATGTACTTAAAGTCTGTGTAAAACACACACAGGGAAATTGTCCACCATCTTGTAAGAATATGATGATACAAATATGATTCCCCATACAAATTACTACTTTCAAAGATCTATACATTTCTTATTTCTTGACTGATTCTAAAAATGGTTACGCATGTTACAATCTCAGCCTCTTTGTGCTATGATAAATGAATTTTGCAACAACGGGATACATTGTAATGACAAACTTACTTTTCAACAAGTACATGTACACCAATTTACTGATTGTAGTTAACATTATATAGATTCAGCTATTTATAAATCAGCACCTAACCACACATTAAGTAATAATAAGGCCTATATTAATGAAATTTGAATGCTTTGAAAAACAAAATTGAAAACAGGTTGCTTTGGAATTGTTGACAATACAGCACCCAGACATAGTTTTAAGGCCAACATTTAAGAAAGTTTGAATGCTTCGAAAAACATGATTGGTAATTGGAAATTTGTATAACTTCCTGTTGATACAACTGCAACTATACATAAGTAATAAGGCCTACATTGATGAAAGTCTGAATATTTAAAAAAACGTGATCGGCACATGAATTTCAGGAACTTACATTTGATACAAAAGTACCTAGGTACATATAAGTACTAAGTAGGACGGCCTACATTATTTAATGACAGTTTTAATGCTTTGAAAAACATGATTGGGTGCGGGAAATTCTTGGAACAAAATAATAAAGACACTCTGTTTACATAAAATACATAAAATATACATGAAATATACACATCATATACATAAATATATCAATACAAAGGCAAAAAAATATGAAGTTGTTTGGTAGAGAATTATTAATATTAATAGCATGATCATAATTCATAATGTACATAAAATATATTCAACTGTCTACACAAAAATAATGAATACTATTTGAATATCCTTTGTTAAAGTACAAATACCAGACATTTTAAAGCCTGCATTTGGCATGATGTAAGTTAGTACTGTCATTTCATGTTAAAATAAAACAATTATTTGTATACATATATTCATAGTTCATAATTCACTGATGACCATGCAGAGTGAAATATCCATTTGTTGTTGTTGCATGTTTGATTTGCCAGAGTGAGGTTTGGCTAGGAGACACCAAATATATACCTTAATAAATGGCACTTTAACAAAAGAGAGAAAATTCTGAGTGCTTAATCTTGTATAATTACATGTGACAGAGTACCTTTCAGTTTGGAATTGCCCACATATTTGTGTTTAAATTAATAACAAATTTTGTGTGTATTTTGACAGGAGTACCGAGCATGGTGGTTTAGCGGTTAGAGTGTCCGCCTCATGCACGGGAGTTCCCAGGTTCGAACCCAGACCGAGACTTTAAAAATAGTACCTTCTGTCTTCTAGCCAGGCGCTCGGCATTTATAGAATGGAGAAGGGAAAGTTAATCACACGAGTTACCAGAGGACTGACCCGCTTCTGTAGCTTTAGCTACATCTAGTAGACTTGTGGCGTAGGGCCAATGAATCAGAGATAGGCGCCTCCTTACTGTATGTGCCAAAATTGGCATGGGAAGGACTTTAACTTTAACTCTCTCTTTTTTTTACATGGGTTCCTAAGGTAAAATGTATCACAAAATACCATTGGCACATGCTATGAACTTGTTATAATCAAGTTTATATGTTAGTCACTAAAAAGACAAAAATCACAAGTCTGGAAATTTGAGAAAAAATCAATTACCCAGACTACCTTCTGGATGATATTTCACTCTGCAAGGGCATTCGCTTAGATTGAATAAATAAATTGCAAGCATTGAATAAATAAATTATAAAAGCACATGAATACATCATCTAAGAATCTTTTCTCCCTCTAACCCCATTATTAAGCAGCATATGATATGTGACAATTTTATAGTACATACTTTATTTAACTCTTTTCTTCCCTTATTTCATGAATACGTTCTCTAATAATGTCTATTAAATGACATACAATCAAATATATAATAGGTGATAATTTTACACTTGATTTTACTCTGCCATTATTTCATGAATACATACATCAATCAATCTTATCAATTAAAGGGATCTAGTAACTTTATTGACATGTTAAAAAACTAGCTAAGTGTTTATAAAATGTGTACATGATAATTTCACGTTAAATGGATTAAATGTATATGGCCGAGCAATGAGCGAAAATGCAAAGTGATATTTGTCAACTCATTGCACTGACTTTGTACACAGCTAAAACTTTCCAGTGGATAATTAAAAATCTGAACACTTAAATCGTAAATATCTTTATAACGAAAGGGAAATTCGGAAAACCAAAACCTGTTCTATGCTACTATTGTATGAATATAACTAGGTTAGTGTCACCTCCTAGAGTTCTAAGTTTTTGTCAATTTTGACAATGTTACTAGATCCCTTTAAAGGACATACAATCAAACCTGTTTCTGTTAAGACAGAAGTCTCTTGCATAATAGAGCAACGGGGAAGTCCTGTCTAAATAGGTCAGATATTACTGTTAAAATGCTATGCAAAAGGCTCGTCAATTAAAGGGTCTAGTAACATTGTCTAAATCCTCAAAATCCAATTGGAATTCTATCAGTTCCCTCATACCTTGTTGTATTTGTATTAATAGAAGCATGAGACATGCTTCTGTTTTTCGAATTTCCCTTTCGTTAAAAAGGTATTTACGATTGAAGTGTTCAGATGTTAAACTATCCACTGGATAGTTGTTACTGTGTACAAAGTCGATGCAATGAGCTAGTGAATATCACTTTGCATTTTTGCTCATTAATCGGCCAGATAACGTCCATTTAACTTGAATGGCGTGTGGGTTGAATGGTACCTTACAGCAGCTGGCAATGCAGAATATTAATATTGATACTAGATACATAATTAAACATCTGTGCAAACACACTAATGCACATGTGCATCCAAATGGCATTCTTTTTAAAGTGTGCAACAGATGAATCATTAGATTGACAAATGAAAATTTAGTAGCTCAATAGATACATTTTGTAATAATGTATTTATACGTTATGCACGTTTCATACAGACATCCATAGTAACCAGTGCTTGTGTTGAGTGCTGACATAAACAGAAATTATTTCTCTTTGGTAACCATTTGGTCTGAAAGCATTAATGGAAAACAACGCAATAATTATAATTATTTTTTCACAAAGATGCTATCAATCTTTTTTTTTTCTCTCTCTCAAAATGTTCCCACCATATGCTCATTGTACTAATTGCATAGATAACTTTGTCAAAGACAACCTAAAATTGAAACACAAATGCCAGTGATTCAAAGATCAAAGGTGCTAAGTCCTAGAAAACTGGGCTCAAGAACTAGACCAAGACCGAGACCAGATCGTGGGCAAGACTATATAGTCTCCACAAAACCATTAGAGTACTATTAACCCTTCATGAAACCACATGTTATCATCAAGTCATCATCTAGTCCTTAACAATAGCTTTTACGTTCTTGACATGATGGAAACATTTGTCCTCATGATATGAAGTCTTTCAAGGCACAAAGATACTTTTCATGTCATTGATTCGTTGTCGCTTCGAAAGCTCTCTCGTCGCTGACGCATCGCCAGGGTCAGGCACTGCACCCACTGTTCGGCGTTCGCGCCGTCCCGCGTCTTGAAGACGTACGACTTGTGGTCCTCAGTAAAGATCTCGAAGGCCTTGGGGATGGTCCGGTCGCGGCGACGCAGCGTCTTGACGCTCTGAACCTTACTCAGCTCTATAGGCAGAGTCCCGGTCATTTGCTGTAAGTGGGAAGACCAATAAAATCTCAAATCACTTTCTGTAACAAGAGTAAAAAGAAGTTGTTCAGTTTGATGACTTGCGGTCCTCAGTAAAGATCTCAAAGGCCTCGTGGATGGTTTGGTCTGGCCGTCTTCCCATTGGCAGGAAACAGAAAGGAGATCCGTCAAACATGGAATTTAGTTTACTTTAATGGTCTATAAATGAATAACTTGTGATTCTCCATGCATATCTTGAAGGCCTTGTTGATTGTTTGATCTCAGCGACAAAGACTTGCCTGATTTGACTTATCTTCTTCCAGTTCCCATGCCTCAAATGAAAAGACGATTCACTTAAACGTGGAAGGAATATTTTTGGGGTAAAGGTAGTATATAAATTAATCACTTGGGTGGTTATTTGTGAATATCTCAAAGTCCTCAGTGACTTTATATGTATCTTTAACAGGAGTTTAAAATAGTAAATAAATCAATGACTTGGGGGCTCTTGATGAGACTCTAAAGCCTCAGTGATTGTTTGATCACAGCAACAAAGAGTTTTGACGCATTGAACTTTGCATCGCCCCATTTGTAGCAAGCAAAAAGAAGATCAGGCAAACATGAAAGTAATATCTTGAAAAAGAGTACAAAAACAGCCAATAAATGAATTATTTTGCATTCTCTGTCAATCACAAAGGCCTCAAAGGGCATGCTTCAGTTGCATAAGGTCTTAATACAGTCCACAACAGATAAACTGCCATTCAATTGTTGCTGTTTACCAATTGAAAAGTGCCTACACAGATACAAATAATAACAAATCACTCTGCATTAGCACATCACACTTGCCTTGAACGTTATTATTTGCATTCGTGAAATATGCAAAGGAATAGGATGAATTAAGTGGCAGAATAGAAGAAATTATGACGAAAGTGGGTTTCACACAATTGGACGCTTCACTACAAAAACAAATCATATTCAAAAGCACATTTCTAATTTGTCCTTCTTAATGAAATGATCAACTTGCTTCAAATTCGCAGGAAGATTGTTCCATGATTGACCAGAAGATTCACAAATAATCATACAATTAATTAATTGATCGTACGGTGAGATTAAACAGTTAATCATGAATCCATGTTTATGAGCCCCCGAACCTCTTAAAAACACTCTTCAGAGTGAATTTCTAATATTGACTTATTGTGACATCATCAGTCAATCGCATTAAAGATGGACAATAGATAGTGGAATGGGCCTTCACCCAAGCTGAGTGGGTGTCACAAGATATATTGTATTCTCACTCTCTCAGGGGTAAAGAGATTTACGAGCTGGCTGATTCTGTTGCCACCACTGCAAAGAAAAAAAACTCTTCCACTACAATATATCATAAGTGCCATTATTAAAGTGATTCATTAACTTAATTTTCTTTCCCAAAAAGGTAATATTTCAGACTTCAGTCATAACAATTTCATTGCAAGTTTCTTGAGAATTATTTTTTCATTAAAAAAAGAATAATGTTTACCTAGTGAAAACAGAGAAATCAGGGTTTGATATTATCCTGATCGTTCGTGTGAAGTATCCAAATTCTGATAGTATGGATGATTGAGTATCCATATTCGGATACTAGGGTCAAAAGCCTCCATAGACGCTTTTAAATTCAATCTTAAATATCTCCAAAATTAGGGAGGCATTTGAAACATCAAAACCCATATTTTTCTTCTGTTACCAATAAGCTAAACAACAAGGAACAAGAGAAGTGTTACAGCTCCAAGCGATTTCTGTCGAATTTTACAAAGTTAATGGATCACTTTAACATGTCTAATTCAGGCAGATTTCAAACGGCAACCAGGGAAAAAGTCATGAAATACATGCACCAAAATGGGAAAGAATCCTCCCTAAATCAGGGAGTCTTTCTTCTTTTTTTTAAAAGGATTCTCAGGACTGAAGAATAAGGTAGACTTGTCAGCTCTGCAATATACTTACTGATCTTAGACTGTTCATAATCTCACTCATTTGGTCGGTCTTTTCCAGGTAAGCATGAAATTAAGGGATTTGAGTATCATTAGAACAAGTACCAATGGTATCGCCGAGGTAACAAATTTAATCAATATAAAGATTATTTAATACAGTACTATTCACAAGAGTATCATAGCGCTTTACATTTTTTTACACTTTTTATCCACTCTTTTTGAGAGTATTCCAGCCAGTTGCCTGTTAGGCGAGTACAGTGGGAACTACATTCACATCCTCCCAGGTCCCCATTTTTACACACGAGTAGACAGCAGCGATGGTAGATAAATTATCTTGCTAATGGACAATGGCAAATGGGCATACAATCATTTCAGATTCGGGACCTCATGATTGGAAAGTGCATGAACTACCAATCCTGTCACACCATAACCATTAGAAAACCTACTTAAAGCACTCGCAGATACCCCGCCCAGGGACACTGAAATTGCACTTTGGGCCATCAAAAATGTGTCATGTTTTATTATATATTAACCGATATGTGCTTGCTGTATAGTAGTGTCTCTCTGGCCAGTGCAAAGTAGCGAGTCTTCCCCTGTCTGAAAAGTTCCCAGCGAAGTAACAAAAATATCGAAGAAGAATTGAGAAATACAGTCTTAGACTTAACAAACGTGATGATTCGTCTTTCTTAAGAGTAAAATAAACCAACATTTTTTATATAAAATTCAAAATTAAAAAGCTTACTGATTTGTTCTTGCTGTAGAGAAGTCTCTCTCCGGCCAGCGTGAAGTAGCGAGTCTTCCACCGTCTGAAAAGCTTCCAGCGAACTTTCTTCTCTCTTAACTGGCCCTCGATGAGCGTTTTCCCATCAGCGATTAGATCTAAACGTGAATAAAGAATGAAAGGGATCTAGTAACTTTGTTGACATGTGCAAAATGTGACTAATGGTTGATAATGTGTGTACTTTTGTCATCTTTCACGTTAAATGCAAAGTGATATTCGCAGACTCATTGCACTGACTTTGTACACAGTTATAACTTTCCAGTGAATAATTACAAATCTGAACACTTCAATCATAAATATTTTTTTAAGGAAAGGGAATTTTGACAAACCAAAATAAAACCTGTTCCATGATTTTATTGGTAATACAAATACAAGAAGGTATGAAAGAACAGCTAGAGTTCTGAGAAAGTTTTGTGGATTTGGACAATGTTACTAGATCCCTTTAAATAAAATAACAAGTTTGAGGGGTCCGATTTTAATTGAAGAAGTTCAACTTCATAAATTTTTCAAACAGTGATATTTGATACTCTAGTCATCATTGTAAGATTCTTCTGACTGATGTTTTAATGTTGTAAAGCGCATAGAGAATCAAATATGATTATTATGCGTTATATAATTAGATAAACCGAAGCTGTAACCATGCTTTTATTTGTCATATGAACACACCAAGGTATGTTAGAACTGCTAGACTTCCAAGTAAGTTTTGAGGATTTTGACATTGTTAGTAGATCCCTTTAAGAAATGGGCAGTGGGCAGCAGGGTTGTGAGAAATACTGTAAGATTGAAATATGGGAGGAAAAAAAGGGGGGGGGGGAGAGGGGCACTCGAATCTTACCCATCTTATCAGGGTTGCTACATAGGAAGCAGGTCCACTGTCCCATCTTCGGGTTGTATGTGAACATGTCGTAGTAGCTTGCCCGACATAGCTGCCTAATCAAACTCTGCTGCACCTGGTAATCACAACATAAAGACATTTGAAATTGAAAGGATGATTTATTCATGCAAACTCGTAGCCATGTGGGTAAATTGATCAAAATAGTTCATACATCAAACAAAATTATACCTTCAATGTACCTAGAATCAATATGATAGCCTTCTGCATATTTATAAAGCCTTGATAGTTTGGCAAGTACTCAAATTATGATATTTTTTCTGGAAAACTAATTCTTTTGCATAAATGATCTATCTAAGCCATGTTAACTTGTCTATAGGACTGGTTCAAGTGTATACACTATCAATTTAATTTGGCATTCACAGAATTTAAGAGAGCTTGACATTAAAAAGGTTACAAGTACCTTCGCCTGAGGGAAGTTTTGCGTGATCAGTTTCAGGAAGGTCATGTTGCCTCCGATCGCCTTCTGTTTCTCCCAGCTTTTCTTCAAACTCTGTACGGCATGATCGTCCAGCGATACCGGAGTTGGTGAGGTGGCCTGAAGATTGAGATAAATCATGGTGAATCCTTCATCGTAAGCATATTTGAGATGTATCATCATTGTAATTGTCATCATCATCAGCTTCATCATCATCATTGTCGTTGTCATCTTTTTTTCATTAGCATCATCATGATTATTACCATCAAAATCATCATCTGTCATCAACGTCATCGTTACTATCATACTTGAGATGAATGAAATGTATAGGAAATCTGATCAATTACCTGGAGATGTAGGTATTTGAGATGTATCCATGGCAACATCTCTTTGGTTTCCATGGAGAATGGCAGAGTGCTGTACAAGCAATGTGGTTCCTTCATCGCACAGAAGAAGTCTAACCTTCCAACAGGTCTACTTCTCACATCCTCTGTTACCAAGAAAAATATGAAGTTCTTGTGTTTAACATATGGTTAGAGTACTATACATTTACTTGGGATGTAGATATTTGTGATGTATCCACAGCAACATCTCTTTGGTTTCCATGGAGAATGGCAGAGTGCTGTACAAGCAATGTGGTTCCTTCATCAGAAGAAGTCTAACCTTCCTACAGGTCTACTTCTCACATCCTCTGTTACAAAGAAAAATATGAAGTTCTTGCGTTTAACCATAACATATGGTAAGTGTACTACCCATCGGCATTGCTTTTTTAAACCTGCACCCCGCATCAAATTAATGCCGCAATATATGTTTGGTTTTAGTACTATACAATTACGCGGGATATAGATATTTGTGATGTATCCAAGGCAACATCTCTTTGGTTTCCATGGAGAATGGCAGAGTGCTGTACAAGCAATGTGGTTCCTTCATCAGAAGAAGTCAAACCTTTGAACAGGTTTACTTCTTACGCCCTCTGTGACAAAGCAAAAAGTAACATTCTTGTGTTATTACACCTTTATAGGGTCGGCAACTTATATTAGAACTACACAAATATGTAATAGTGAGTATTGATACTTAAAGGGATCTAGTAACTTTGTTGACATGTGCAAAAAGTGATGAGTGGTTGATACAATGTATACTGTTGTTATCTGATATGTCCACTGGGTGTTGTGTGAAAATTTCAAGTTAAATGGACGTTTGTGGCCGAGTAATGTGCAAAAATGCAAAGTGATATTCACTAACTCATTGCACTCACTTTGTACACGGTTTTAGCGGACCAGTGGATAATTTAACATCTGAACACTTAAATCATCTTTTTAACGAAAGGGAAATTAGAAAAACCGAGACCTGTCCCATGCTTTTATGTTTAATAAGAATACAACAAGGTATGAGCGAACCGCTAGAATTCCAATAGGATTTTGAGGATTTGGACAATGTTACAAGTCCCTTTAAATGAGGCAAAAAATAGCTGTTTGGATCACCCAAAATGGAATATCGATTTTACTTTACTGAATAAGTCACTAAAATAAGATTTATCTGAATCTCATTTTATGTAAATGAACACTTACAAAATATGGCCCAAATATTGCTCAGATTGTAAGATGGATTTTCCCACCTAGAATACTACCACAATGAACTCAACCAAAATTAACTTGTATTTAAAGATAGAGTGCATTGTTAAGTGCCAGAATAAAACTATTCATTGTCAAATACCTTGCACATTGCACTCTTCCGGGATCGGTATTTTATCTTTAATGGAGTCCATGTATGCAATGATTTCCCGCTGCCGTTTGATCAGGTACTGCTGCAAGCTACTGTCTCTATTAGTGCCTCTGCTGGTCATGGAGATTCCTAGGCTCATTGTCCCGCTCTCCCCACCCGGCGATGCCGTCGATTGCGTGCTTGTACTCGGTGACGAGGGGCCAGGACTTGGCGCGGTGACCGTCATCGTCGTGGTGGTGGTAAAACCATTCAGCTGCACGGTGGTGGTTGGGGACATCGATGATGATGGTGGTGGCGAAGTCATTGATGTCGGTGATGTCGTGGAAGATGGTGACGTCGGTGACGGTGCATCGTTCTCAACAGGTGCAACCATGAGCGCTCCCTTGCTGCCTGAGCGGGGCTGCCGCGAGTTGATCTTGCGCTCAAATTCTGACTTCTTTGTCGACGGCGTAGCATTCATCATCTGTTGCTTTCGTTGCGCCGCCATCTTGCCTTGGGCAAGTTGGACAGCTGTCAATCCACCGCCGCTTCCGCCCTGCACCCCAGTGTTTCCCTTGTTGTCCGTCCGACCAGCCATCTCCAGAATGCCAAGACTGTTTGAGTTGCTGCGCGCGCCACCCAGCAATTGCGGATGCTGAAGGTGCAGTGCTTGCTCAGAGTAGGAATGCATCGGTTGTCGCAGAGGTTGGTTTGCACCGGACAGGTCGCCCCCGCGGGGGTGTTGGCGGCCAGGCGCCCTGCGGTACTTGCGTCTGTCCGGATCAGAGGCCTGGCTGAGGTTGGATGTGCTGTAGGGCCTGTTGTAATCGTATGGCGAGAGTCTGGGTTCAATCATACTTTGAGGTCTCCCAAAGCTGTTTTCACTATGAAGAAAAATAAGAAAACAGAGATGTCTATCAAATTTCTCTGAAAACTAAATGATCGATAATTGAAATAAAGCCAATGAACTGTAGAGATGGGTGACCACTTTCCTTCAGTAAAGACACTTTTGGGTAGCTGGCATATTGAAAACAGCTTTTTATGCTGTAATGCACCACATTTGAATTTTATTTTTTAGGGCTGCAGCCCCTTCAACACTCCCATCTGTACACCAGTACTTGATTGGTCCTTTTTCTTTAGCCACAGATATTTGAGTTAACTGTTTCAATCCCCTGCATTCTAGTGGTTTCAATTTCCTAATTTGTTCCAACTCTACAGTTAATGTTTATTTGCTTAATACATTACCTGCTGGCTGTGTCCCTCTGGAGTTGCTGTACGATCATGCGTGCTGCAGTAGAAGGGCTCTTACTCTGCATACTAATGCGGTGGATATAAGGCCCCAGGATCCCCGTGTGCTGGTCTCCGATGCTCTTGATCTCGATCAGGACCGCTGGCAGGGCTGTCTGGTCCACGCAGCCCAGCTGCTGGACCAGGAACTCGATGCAGGCCTCCCCAGTCGCCTGTAAAAGAGAGATGTTTGTAATTGATCTGTGCCCCTCATTCATTTTGTGTCCCGATCTTAATCGTTGACACCCATGGGCACCACACTTTGTAAGCAATCTCCCTCAGTCCATAACCACTGTAGCTTAGTTCCATTTTGAGTCGTCTTTAGATGGTAGGTATAAGTATGCAACAGGATATCCTTTTAGTTGCTGACTTCTAGGTTAACTATGTATTAAATATATGCTTATGAGACATTCAGTCATTCTACTTCTACTTGGGTACTCGACAGGATCCATCAGTCAGGATGTAGAGTCTATAGCAGCATGGAAACCATTGCAGTAGAGTTTTGTTTGAAAACAATTTAAAAAACAAGTAATTCTGTTTTTTATACATGCCAGTATTTTGTTTTAAATTTCCTTTAGAATTAACTAGTCTATTGTGAGATTATAACACAAATGTGCACGAGTGGGACTGTAGAGTAACTATTGAGTGACATTTCTTGAAAAATGCTCAATAGTGACCAAGCACAAAACTCGTCTAGCCATTCATGGTTTTCAATATCAGTTTTTACTAAACCAGAAAGGTACCACACTGGAAATCACTATCAGTCAATGTGATCATTGTTCAATAACTATGCTTCTATATCATTTTCACATTCTTTCTTCTCTTTTTTTAAATTTTACAGGAGAAAATAGTATGTCTTCCAGCAATGCATGGTCCCTTCCTCTCAATACCAAGTCTGACTTCGTCATCGCTTTCGACCTCAGACTATTCGCAAACTCCTCCATCACCATTGTCGCGGAGAGCGAGGAGCAGGGCCGCATCGTGAATCTTGTGTTCACGACCGAGGACGATGGCTTTCGCATCAGTAAAAGGAACATTATTTACGGAATCGGCCCGGTTGATAGTTGGCGCAAGATCACCCGAAACCTACAAATAGACTACAAGAAGGCGATGGTCACTATCCAGTCCCAACAACAGCAGAGCAAAACAAAGCGCAAGTACGTCCTGCAGAAACTGCTCCGGATCGAGCTGCGTGGCCACGGTCGCATCGACAACATCGAGCTAGCAACCACGCTGCACATGTACCACTTCTTTGATGCAGCCGACTGGCTGGTCAACCACCAGGACGAGCGTGGCGGGTGGCCGATCATGGTCGAAAGGACATTGGGCGATAAGATGACGCTCGCGCCGGGCTGGTATTCCGCCATGGCGCAGGGGCACGGAATGTCCATGTTGGTGCGTGCATACATCAAGACGAGGAGGAAAAAGTACTTGAGGGGAGCACTGCGCGCGACCCGCCCCTTCACGATACCATCCTCGATGGGGGGCGTCCTCGCGAAATTCATGGACAAGTACGCTTGGTACGAGGAGTACCCTACATCCCCCGGATCTTTTGTCCTCAACGGGTTCATCTATAGTCTTGTGGGACTCTACGACGTGAGTACGGTCGCCGATGGCGAGGAAGGTCGCGAGGCTAAGAGAATCTTCGATGAGGGGATGCTCTCGCTGAAAGCACTGCTCCCGCTTTTCGACATGGGCTCGGGGACGATATACGATCTCCGGCACATTACGCTGGGAAAGGCACCGAATCTCGCCAGGTGGGACTACCACGCCACGCACATCAGCCAGCTGCAACTTCTTGCGTACATCGATTCGGACCCGATATTCAAGGACACCGTTGCGCGGTGGATCGGTTATACGAAGGGCAAGCGTGCAGCACATAACTAAATGAATGCACTGAGGGACACTGCATTTTGGCTGAATTTCTTAAAACTTTTCATTATGAGATGAAATCTCAGACAGAATTTGTGTTTTGAGGGACATTAAAGGAGATCATCGTGCGGTGTTTCATTTGTTCACATTATCATTATTGTGCTAAAATGAACAGCATTTTCATTTTCATTACTTCACAACAAACATTTTAGAATGAAATGTCAGACTGAAATTCTTTTGAATCCAGTATTCAAGTTATTTTGATCGGTGTTTGATCTGCTCTAAAAGGGGCAAACCATCCTGAACTGATTTATGTCTGGGTAAAATGTACCTAGATATTCATTATTTACTGCCAGTGTTCTGAAAAAAGACTATTTTGAGATGAAATCTCACATGCAATGCCTTTTTTACGCAATGGATAATTTGTACAAAATGAAAATGTGCTGATGTGTTTCCAACAACAGCAAACTACTGAGATATATGTCACGTACTTGTTGTGAACATTTTGAAGATGAAATCTTACGCAGAATGTTTTTCTTTTTTCGCTAGAAGATTACATTTATATGGGAAATCCTCGTACTGTTTTGAGTTATTTGTTGTTTTCACTTGTTTATTTTATACGAGTCAACATTTTGACCTTTAAGTTAATATGCATGTGAGGATAGTTCAGATTTATTGCAAATTTAATAATCCAAGATGATTTTATGGTTAAATTCTTTATTGATTTGTAGTTGCTAAATGGAGGACCAATGTAGAATTTTATTTGAGTCGATAAGAAACAATGAATTGAACCATTGAGATTGAAAATGTTTAATTTCTAAACAATAGAGTTCTAAGATTTCTAAGAAAATGGTGTACTCTATTAGTTTGCTATACAGTACCCAAACAAATCATACTGTAAGGCAATCTCCCAAGACTTTAGACCAACAAAATGTCAAGCGAATATTTCCACAAATAATGCAAAACCAACCAAAGCTAGACTTGTGACATCGTGATTTCTAAGGCTTTCCATATAGACTTTGGCCTGAGAATGATAATTCAAGAAAATTAAGCAAGATTTACAAACCAGACCAATAAAAATCAAGTGTATGTTTCCAAAATTACACCAAAGGTAGAGGTCATAAGCTGTGATATATATAAAAAAAATCACCCAAACTTTAGACCAACAAAAATCAAGTGAAATGGCTTCACAATTACACCAAAGCTATATTTGATAATGTATAATACTGTACAATACAGTACAATACTCAAATATTTGAGACCAAATAAAAGTGAAGTTTCCATAAACACACCAAAGTAAGATGTATGATGATGCAATCTTTAGAAGACTTTGTACAATGCAGTTACTACAGAAAGTCCAACACAAATCAATCCTGATTCTGTGAGACAAACCAGTTTGAGATAATGTGATTTTGTATGAGTTTGTAAAAATACAGTACTGAAAGAATCATACATTAAGAGATTCACCCAAGACTTAAGACTTGCATAAACATATTTTCCACAAATATCACCAAAGGTAGAGTTTATTTAATATAATACTGTGAATTATTAGTACAGTACTGAAAGAAGCTTACTTTTAATGAGAAAAATCACTCAAGAAATACAGTATGGGAACTTGACTGAAACAAACAGTATTACTATTTTGTGAAGAAGATACACAAAGATGTGTTGATATTTTGTACTATTTTTGCTCTATTATGTAATATTATTAATTCACATTGAATTTGTTGATAACAAAATATGGATGAAATTTAACCATGAGGGACTTTGTGTACATGAAATTATTATTAAGTTTATATATATGTATATTTAGGTTTGCATTATTTGAATATTGTCAATATTGCCGTGTTGAATTTAATTGAATTATGTCATAGATTTGTTTCATTTCAATAATGATATTTCTTTTCATACTATCTCCTCCTTGAGTATATCAAGTGGTTGAAAAAAAGAGCTGATTAAAGTTTTTTTGTATAAGTATTATGTTGCCATTTAGAGGATAATATTAAAGTCTTGCCACTGAGATACATAAGTGTCATTAGGTGACTTTGAAAAGGGGGCTACTTTTTCAATCTGATGGATATCACAACAAATTTTGCATAATACCCTATGGTAATTTTAGGGGCTACCTACTTGGGAGGCTATTTTGAACATTGGGGGGCAAAGTTGCCCTCCTTCCCTGATCTAAGTAGCTATGTCAACATCCACCAAACTTACTTTAAACTCTAGCAGTTCTTACATACATTTTTCGTATCGAATTCCCAGTAGAAATATGGAGCCGGTTTCTGTTTTCAGAATTTTTCTTTTGTTATAAAAATATTGATTATTGTTGTATTCAGATTTATAAGTCTCTAGTGGTGACTCTCAACTGTAAGCAAAGTTAGTGCAATGAGTTTAATAGCAAATACCTCTTTGTATTTTCACTCATTATTCGGTCATACATGTATGAACTGGGCATGTGGCTCAGTGGTAGAGCATCTGTCTCATGCATGGGAGGTCGGGGGTTGAACCCCTGCCGGGTAATACCAAAACCATACTAAAAATGGTACCCACTGCCTTCTAGCCAGGCACTCGGCATACATAGAATGGAATAGGGTAATAGTAACATTTAAGTTACGCAGGGCCCGCTGGAAGAGCAGTGTTTGTCACTGAAGTGGCTATACCCTGGGTAAATAAAACGTCGTTATTATATATTTATTTATCACTTAGTGGACATATCAGATCACAAAAATATTTTTTGCAACAAAGTTACTAGATCCCTTTAACTCTTTCAAGACTAATTGATATTGGTTTAACCTGCATTTTCCATTGACCCAGCCTGGTTATTTTTGGGGACCAGTCAGGGTTTGATATACAGCTAATTTTTATTATAGCGAGCATCTATTTTTGATATAAAGCAGAAGGATTTACTTGGAATATATATTTTTTTTTTTTTTTTTTATTCAGGTTAGGTTTTTCCCCAAAGTCTATTATGGCAATTGTTTAAAATATTTGCATTTATTTGCGAACAAACATCTGTGCAAAACAGTTTAGGAACTGTACAACTTTTTTCTTTTTATAGCTGTGTTAAATTCGTTTTGATTGAAGGCAAATGGCCAGAAGAATTATTTTATATATTATCATGTCTTGTACAGTATAGCCGCAATGGTAAAGGCAACATTACTTTTGTTGATCTTTGAAAATAATATTTCTTCATATTTATATTTTTGCTTGAAACTACTTACGTTGATATGTATATCAGGTTTATGATGAAGCAAAAAAACATTTTGTTATTGATCTATCCAAAAAGGCTGGTTTTGTACCACAAATTTTCTCTTAGCTTTTCTATAACATATTTAATTGTGTTCTTTTAGAGTGAAAAATCAATTTTAGCACCCAGCACACGTGAATGCAGTTATTTTGTTAGCACATAGCACAATTTTGTTTAATGTACTACACTGAGATCACATATGAATGTTTGTTAGCAGTAATTTAATAGGTTTGAAGTGTTTTAACCAACTGATTTGGAAAAGTGGTTTGAATCAAATTCGTCATTTTTAAATGTTTTCAATTTATACAAGTTATAAAATTAATTTAAATCAAATTATACAATTTTTGTTTTATTGTAGATTAATTTCAATAATGAAAATGGTTCAAGATTGTGATTTGAATCGGCCCTTAGAAATAAAGATCCATGCGACATGGGAAGCACCAGTTGGGTCAAAATTACGCTACATTTGTAATGCTATACATTGTGAGTCAAATAAAACGAAACCGGACTTTAGAAGCTTATAAATCCACAATTCTAAAAATATATATGTTGATATTGGTATCATGTTAAAGCTTGGGAAATTGTGTTTAAAATGATATATCATACACTCTGATCACTTCTCGCTTCACTGAACGCGACCTAATTATACAGAGTCATGCAAAAACTACCCTCATCCAAGTTTGGAGTGTTCTTGTTTTGTGAATGGTTGCATCTGTTGTCTGATTTCAAAGTTAACTTCATCCTACATGTCCTATTCAGGGCCCCCTGCCTCCAAACAGTGGGTTTGCTGATGGGAGGAGGGTGGGGGGATCCCCTTCCACGTTGATAAACATGACAATCACTGGCAACCAGCTGGTATTTTGTTTTGATTCACCAAAGGATATTCTTAAAATGTTCTTTTGAAAAAAATTACTTTGGATAATTCGGTGAGGCATAAAGTGATCAAAATGTATTATATCATTTTAAAGGCAATTTCCCAAGCTTTAACATGATAACAATATCAACATATACATGTTTATAATTGTGGATTTATAAACTATCAAAGTCCGGTTTCGTTTTTTTTTACTCGCACTGTACAGGATAGAGTCTATGGTACTCAAATTCAATTCATTCTAAGTCAATTTAATTCAATTACCATGGCAACAAAATATGTGTCCAATAATTTTCTTAAATATCCTTGTAATCCTGATATCATGGCACCAAATTTGTTTGCAATTTGTGTTCATATTGCAGTGTGGTGTTGACCTGGGTCCTGTGGCAGAAAGAGTTGAAATTGATTGTAAAGTTGCAATATTAATAAACAATTAATTGATTGGTTCAAATGTGCATAGTTTCTGACTTGCAACTAATTGCAACTTTACAGTCGATTGCAACTTTTTCTGCAACGGGGCCCTTGGGTGATTATTTTCCACATGTACTAAATGTCCAATAGGAAATACGACATTGTATTATAAATTCTTAGGATATTTTCCTCTGAACAGTTTATAATTTCATATCAGAATAATGGAAATCATTCTCATTGACATTTGTTTTCTCCCGAAACATGCTCTGTGGTGCTTGAACTATATTAAGAAAAGTTGAGTCTGGTAAATCACCTTGTTTCATAGTAAAAGTATTATTGAATTCAAATATAAGCAATTTCAAATTCATCCGAGTAATGCAAAGGGTTTCATGGGAACGTCCCTGATTCAAGGGTCTTTATGGCTCGATGGTTGAGCACCGGACTAGCAATCCGGAGGTCTAGGTTTGATGCCCGGCGAAGTCTTTTTTTTCTTCTTTGCTCATGTTCAATCATATAAAAGTATTACTGACGAGATGAACATGGACAAAATATGTACCATATTTACTTTTTCTTCTTGTTCTTGTTTCCTTTTGGTAATGATCACAGTTATTGCATAATTCCAAGGGATGATGCATAGCTGATAAAATACTAGATGGCCACAAGAATTTATTTATTTTTTTTTTTTTTTTAAAGAAATGTTTAGAAATGCCTACTTTATTTATGGATGGTCAACATAAGTTTCAATGCAGTGGTTGCATACTGGTGGATGATTAACTGAGAAGATTGTGATAAATAAGTTTATAGAGAAGGGGGAAAAAAAGATGTGCTCTAAATTTTGGACAAAAATGCTGGTGCCAAGCAGTATATAAGGTGTTTTTTTGTTGTATTATCATTTCAAAATGTACTGTATGTAGTAGTAGTAGTGCCTACACAAATTGTAACAATCTCTTTAAATGCTTCCACTTTTGGGTTGTTTCACAATTGTCATGAAATTATTTTATTTTTATTTCTGATCTTGGGGTAATTCTAGGACATCTATGTGAATGATTTCTATATTACAATTCATTAATGTTGATAACATACCTATAATAAATTGAAAATATTTGGAATATAAAGAGGTATTTTAAATTCTTACCTTACCCCCTCCCCAGTCAAATATAATACAACAATGGAATATCATACCGCTTTATATTTTATTACTTTCATGTTTTCTCACTGTTATTGATCGTCCTTCCTATTTAATCTCTTTCTTTCCTTCTATCTTTATACCCAGATAACCATAGTTACTGACTAGGAAAACTTGGTGCCGCTTACTTTAAAGGGTACCACCACCCAAAAATAATATTCTTATTAAAGAAAGGTAACATCTTTAGTATTCCATTCCATCAACAAGTTCACAAAAACATGTTTCCAGAAAAAAAGAAAAAAAATTGGAAAACGCATCACCATTCTAAAGCATGCGTTCATGCGGTCTGAATTGCGAAGACTAATGTGTGCAGAGCGAACGAATCGCCCGGGAATCTATTGTCTACAAACGTACGCGTGAATAGCATTGGCCCGTATGGAACCAGGAAATAGTAGTGGTTCCGTATAAAGTGGTGGAAATTAATTGCTTTGTTTATGAATTACACAGCCCTTTGCAAAATGTTGGGTATCTATTTGATATCACAAAACGGTACCAAAACATATAATAATGTGTTGTTCTTTGCCTGGTGGTCCCCTTTAAAGCCTTATAATTGAACTAAGCTAGTGCGGTTTCATGAATAAGGGCCCCAATTTTTCTAATATATCTCTGAAAGGGTATATAAGGGTTCAAATTTTGGGCTCACGTCTACAGAACTTAAATATGTCTAAAAAAGCCAGGGAGTCAGTAAGGAGTCTAGCTTTTAATCCTAGTAGAATCTTTTTCAGGGCAAAAATCAGGGCTAATACTCACAGGATCAAGCCGGCCGACTGCACCAAATATTTTTGCTGCCATGGACAGCAGGGCAGGCTGCCGTTTCAACGCTGCTTGTAGTTGAGCCTGGCAGAGCAAGAACGGCGTGGGATCAAGGTTCACTAGATCGACAAGAGTTGAAATGACCGTCTGCGATGTCGCTGGATTGTTAATGTTGGCGACAAGCACTGGTACGTAGTCCTTTAGAATCTGAGAAAAGAAATCCAATGTGCTTTTAGTTTAAATTATCATCTGCGTTGCCATTATCGTTGGCATTAATTAGCAACATGCACCAGTACATAGTCCTTGAATATGAGAACAAAAATAAAATGTACCAGAGTTGAGATGACCCTCTGTGACGTTGCTGGATTGTTAATGTTAGCAACAAGCAGCAGTACGTTGTCAGAATCTAAACAAGAAAACATGTAAAGTAAAGCAACATTTTAATGACTCATGCTTTTCATATCCAATGTGGCCCAATGCATTTTGTGGCCTCGGTTCCAAGCTTTGAAGACATTAAGAGGTTTTGTTTTTTTGCATCTAATGATAAAAAAATATTTAAATTATATTGAAAAGAGGATGATTTACAAACAGCAACTTGGAAAATGAACGTGTTTTGTTTTGTTTCATTTTTTTTCTTCTAAAAGCAGTGCTTGAAATTAACCCTAGCCCGAGGCCACCAATTATTAAAGTTTTTCTTTGTTTGGGCCACTCACATCTGAGGTCAGGCCACCAAAACTGGATAAGTCATTGTTTAACTTGCCAAACAAGGTCACCAATGTACAAAGTTAATTTCTAGCCCTGCTAAAGGTTTTGGGCAAGTGATCTTGTCAACTGGACAATCAAATGCATCATCTACATGCCCACAGAACTAGTAAGAACTAAGAAGTAATTTTTCTTTTGCAGCACCCTGAAACCTACCTGTGGTTTTCGTTTGGCGACAAGGGCCATGAGTTGTAGGATGTTGGACTTCTCGTTTTCATCACAGTCCGGCAGGATGGAGACCAAGTCAGCAAGACAGTCCTCGATCGGACCTGGATCTTCGGTGTAGATCTGGGGCAGGATCCTAGTCAATGATCTGTTGCCTGGATAATGGACAGGATCAAAGTGGACAATTCTTATCGACAAATAAAACAGGTCCACAAAGCAAATTTAAGATGTAATCAACCCCAAAAAAACTTGATTGAAGAATATAGATCAAAGTCAGCAAGGCAGTTATCAGTCGAATCGGGATATTCAGTGTAGATCTATTGAGGGATCTTTGTCAATGATCTGTTGCCTGAAATGGACCCAATAAAAGAGAACTTTGTTCGCAAGTGCAGAATGGTTGGTCAAATGTGTAGATTTGTCCTCTGATTATTGTGTGAAAATTTCATGTTAAATGGATGTTATATGGCCGACTGTATTGATATTCCCTAACTCATTGCACTGACTTTGTACACGATTATGGCGATACAATGGATAGTTAAAAATACAAACACTTCAATCGTAAATATCTTTTTAACGAAAGGGAAATTTGAAAAAACCAAAACCTGTTCCATGCTTCTATTGGTATTACGGATATACCACGGTATGAGAGAACCCCTAGATTTCTAATTAAGTTTTGTGGATTTGGACAACTTTGCTAGATCCCTTTAAAATGAGCATCTCTCTTCTTGCTAGTAAAGAGGCTTCCTCTATTGGACACCAAAAGGAAAAGGAAAGATAGGATGTCCTTCAACTTAAAATCTTTGTGAAATACCCCCGGGAGGCCTGAAGGTAGGTAGGTACTAGGTAGGTAGGTAAGTAAGTAATTGTGCGCCACAAGTGACTAACGACAGAGATGCATGCGTTCTAAAATATATAGTTATTATTATTATTGTTATTAAGTAAGTATTAAAGTAAGTAAGAAGGTCAAGAGGCTTCCTACCTTGTGTGATGCTCTGGATGATCGCTTGGCAGTGGACAGCCAGCAGGTGTGCATTCTCTATTGCGGCGAGGGCAAGATAGCTGGACACGTTCCTGATCAGATCCCTGTTGGCATGTTGCAGTAATCGCACGGCGACAGGCAGCGCTAGTTCCATCACGTTCCTTTTCCCATAGTTTTGCTGAAATTTAACATGAGGATAAGACGATGACAATCTCATCAAGAAAAAGCAAGCTAGAAAAATTCCTATTAAAACCAGATACCTGTTGCCCTGTTGCAGAAATTGCACGGCGACGGACAGCGCTAGTTCCATCGCATTTCTTTTCCCATAGTTTTGCTGAAATCTAACAAGGGGAAAAGAAGATAAGCATTTCACCAAGAGCAAGAAAGCTAGACACATTCCTAGAATGCTATTAAAATCAGATCCTTGTTGGCATGTTGCAGTAATCGCACGGCGACAGGCAGTACGAGTTCCATTACGTTCCTTTTCCCATAGTTTTGCTGAAATTGAACAAGGGAAAAGATGATACCAATCTCATCAAGAACAAGAAAGCAAGAAAAATACCTATAAAAACCAGATCCCTGTTGCCTTATTGCAGTAATCGCACAGCTACAGGCAGTGCTACTTCCATCACCTTCATTTCCCCATAGTTTTGCTGGAGTTTAACAACAAGAACACAATTTAATCAAGAACAAGATAGCTAGGCAAATTCTGGATGAGATCTCTGTTGCCCTGTTGCAGTAATCACATGGCTACAGGCAGCACTGGGTATATCACGTTCACTTTAGATAGTTTTTTTCTGAAATTCAAGACGAGCAAAGGAGGGTACTCAAGATACAGTGAAATGAAGACACATTTAACAATAAAGCAGAGAGGATCTATGTACACCCTCCCTGGATTATTAGTTGAACTATGATTGACACTTTGCAAATCAAACTCCTTGGCCAATATTCATAAAAACCTAGCTAGCTTAGCTTCATGCTCAGTCTATTTTGGATGACATAGTTAAGAATTAAACACATGATCTGTTAATAGTTGCTAACTAGGGTCTTCTCTTTTTCTATGAGGCAGCACAGCTTATTGCAACATCCCGCAAATTGTGCAGCCAATAGTATCAGGGTCCAAGTTGTTTAATTTTGGGTCTCTACTCTCTAACTAAACAAAATCCCCATCTAGCTTTGTACATAGTCCACTAGGTTCCCATAAGCAACGGGTTAACAGAATTCAGAAAAAGAAGAGAAGAAAAATGTTTTCTACCCAAAACCGTTGGTTACAAACAGTAATCCTTTTGACTAAGTACAGCACTACCCTACCTACCATAAAAAGGCAGCTCATGATGTCTGATGCAATCTTGGCATGTGGAGGGTCTTCATCACGGCTGCCCAATTTGAGGTTGTGATGCAGGCAGGATTCCCATAGCGATACCAGTGCCTCAACATGCTCCTCAATGCATCCAGTATCCCTGAAGAAAAAAAGACAAAAGGAATTTGATAAATTATAAATTATAATCAGGGCTCTATGGAACTTCATTTTCTGACTTGCCAAGTTTGGGCAAATCTCTAAGAATATAGCTTGCCCTAAAACAGTCCCTCCACATGCTCCTCAATAGATCCCTTTGATAAAAAAAAAAACACATCTTAGGAAAAATAATGCATGGAGAAGTGATAGTTGAGGAATAATTGAAAGAAATTAAGAATAAATAAAAATCCACGATAGTTGTTCTATTAAAAAAGGAAGAAGAAATACAGGTCTATCGAGTATGTTAACATTTCATAAATGAATCACTGTAAAAGAATATTTATGAGACGGTTGAAATTAACAAATGGAAGCAAGTTAATAATATTTATCAAATGAAAATCCACTAGCAAAATTATTTTTATTTTTGGTGTTTAAAAAGTGTTTAATACCTTTGATACTTTTCGCTCATGCCCAATATACTAGAGCAGCTCTGTAAAATTCACTAATCGTTTTTTTTTCCTTTGCTGTTTTAAAACTTTCATAACATTTCTCTCACCTAATAGCTGTGGTAACCCTTGTGATGCAAATCTCCACCACTGCCTGATCATTATCGCTCCTCACATAGTTCTGCGAAGACGAGATCTCCTGGATGTGATAGAGGGCCGCAGACAGATCGTTGACGATCTCTGAGTCGGGCACCGAGAAGAGGTCGCCGGCCCGCGAGAGGTCACGCCGCGACAGCACTAGGCTGAATAGTTCATGCATCATGGCATTATCGGTTTTCTTTGTTGTATTTTAAGGTAAAGTTGACATTCATTGGTGTTACGCACCCCTGGAATATGGGGTTAACTGTGACCAGTGTTAACTTATGGTAGATCTCCTTTTGTATCCACACTCAGTTCGAAAGTGTTTTAATGTTAGGATTTTTTTCCAGCAAAGTTTTTTGATTTTGTATTCTTTTTCAGACTAGTCCAAACACGATGAATTCTCTCCTTTTAATGTCCTCCATCTTGGTTGATCATTTTCAGATCTGGAAAAAGCAAATGAAAGGTTTTAAAATTTACTTTGCATTAATCATATGAATCCTCTCATTATGGACATTTGTGCTTGATTCTACATCAGAAAGATTGCATAAAAATACAATAAAACAACTGAGCAAGTTAATGACAAAATACCGCCAATGCAATGGCACACAGTCACACTCACACTCACAAGACACAGTCACAGACACAGAATGATATGGATAGACTATAGTCTATACGGAAATCAAATTAATTAATTAACAATAGATAGACAAGTATAATTAAGTCTTTATTAACTAATTAAGATTTAATTTTAAGATTAATTTAATGTATGGACAAGTCTTCTAACTTCGCGCGTATTGAAACTTCGCGCATCATATAAGCGGTACGCAAACATTAGAACACGGACACGGCGACGGAAATTTCTGACGCCAAATGAAAGAGCACACATTACTAATCAACCAAAAAATTAGCAAACAAAGATCGATATTTCTTGAGAAAAAAACTTACTTTTTGTGTGTTTTTTCGTGTATAAATTATGGACAATGGAAAATCATCAAATTAAATCGAAATCCTTCCCGTAGAACAGACTTGTTGTTATCGAAATGCTGCGTAAAATGCTCCTTTATTCGACCTTCCTTACAAATTTACTTTCGGATCGCGCAATCTCCGTAGAAAGCTTGACAACGCGCGCGTGCCAAGATGCTAATACGCGCAAAAGTTTGCATCTTCACACACCCATGGACATGCGTGTTAAAGTTTGCTACACGGGATTGCGTGTTAAGTCAATGGCAGTGTATCAAAGTGTATGGAGCGCGAAGTTTCAAGACTACCGTACTCGGTGAAGAATCTCTTGTTGATATGACACGGTTACGGAATCGGGCCAATAACACATGCATTGTGAGTTTAAATCGAAAATGTTTTACATACATCGAATCCTCAGAAAAGAGGGAGTATTTTAATGCTTGTTTCATTGAAATTACATTAATTTTGTTGCTCCTATGACACTTTGAAAAAGTTCGAAATTTTCGTGCACGAAGTTTCAATACACCTTCATACAATTCAAAACAAAATTATTGGCAGTTTCACTTCTTAAATAACTTAATATTTGAGGAATGCAAAACTATTTCTGTGAGAAAATCAAACATAAATTTGTGTTTTCCCAAAGTAATGAAGATCAACGATGTCAATATTAAAGGCATATATGCGTGGGTTATTAGACGCGTGGATCCATCTTGCGCACTTTTACGCACGGTACGTAATCCCCATTGGCTCAGTTATAAGTAGCGATCGCAAACTGTCCCACTTCCGAATACCCGAGTAAAAAATGCATCAAAAATAGTCGCGTTCGGAATGTTTGTACTAGTCGAATGGAGATCCATCAGAGATGTTTACGAGCGAAAATATCACGTAACACGCTTAACCGCAACCGACTTCAAAGTGCCGCTGTTTGATGCCTAGGCCCTAGGTGACAGGGTGAGAAATTTGTTTGCTGCATGCAATTTCATAAGAAGGCCTTTGTTCAGATATTTCGAAGCACCTCTCTTCGATCGATCCAACACATATCATGATATCGTGAGTTTACCTCGAGAGATTACGGTGGAGTCGAGTTGGAATTTGCTGACTACCCTTTATAACTCATGCATATATGCCTTTAATCCCATCGATCCCACCACACTGTGGTCGAATTCGGACACTGTGTTCGATTTCGGAAACTTACGTATCCGAAATCGAACACAGGCTGGACGTGCAGTTATTTGTGACGCCAAATTTTACATCGCTGAATGTCATTGAGAAATAAGACTCGCGTAAACATTGAAATCAATCTTGTATACTTACGGTTACCCGTTTCATGTTGATGATAAGTATTGTAAATCGGTTTATTCGGTTATCTTCAAGTTTCTTGTATCCTTTCTTCGACCTTCCGTATCTCCTACCATTATTTCCTCACGGTATTTTGAGAGCTGGTTGTGCCGCGCCAGAAGTGGTTACTGAATTTAAGTCGCGCGCATAGAATCTGCATCGTGTACAGATTGCATAGAAGATGACTGATTGCATTTTGTAGCGGTCCAACGTATGTAAAATCGAATCGCACCGTAAGTTAGAGGCATGGACGACCCCGCCCGCAATTCGCTCCCATTAAAAATTGCATTGTTGATGTTTGTTTACCAATTCCAAGTGAGAATAACCTATTTCTTTTGTAGATCAATGAGTTGAGAAGCTTTCTGAAATGAGTAATCCCATGGTATCTATAGGTTTTTGAAAGAAAAAAAAAAACGAACTAGGAATACACATACATCACTATAATGCATAACATTAAAATATGAATTGTAAATGAAATGCACCATCTGTGAATTGTTTTAAGATAAGATTGAAGAAAAAATTATATTCCTGTTTATATTTAAGTGAGGGTTTTGGAATTTTTGATTAATTTAGTGTAAACATCTTTATAAGATGATTAGATTGATCAACCGTTATTTTAGTTGATAGCATTGTATTGTTGCCTTGTAGTCTTTTCTCGTGTTTTTCTTTTGTCCTGTGTCTGTCCTTCTTTTCTCCTGTATCTTCTGGCTGCCTAGCCTTTGTTCTCTTGTTTATGCCTTTAGTCTTTTCGTGATGTGTTGTCTGTTACCCAGTTTGTTACCTATAAGGTTCTTGAAATGTTTTTGTTAAGGTGCTCTCAATTCAAGCTGTGCTTTCAGAGATGTTCACCTCCAATTATATTGTTGCAAATTTTGTTAATGTATGTTATTGAAAATATTTGGAAATGAATGTTATATTGAACTTGAACGTGAACTTAAATTAAAGCCTTCCATAATACTGCAGGCTGCAGGCAGATTTTGTTCGTCATTATCTTTGTTTATTTGAATACAATTTATTTCTAATTACAACATGCAGAATTACGGGGGAAATATTGCTAACCATCAATTTGCCATCATTGAATTTGTATTTATTCCCGTATCATTAATTATATTATCATCATCATGCATCATCAACATCAATTACATCATCATCATCATTGTCACTTCATCATCATCAATATCATCATCATCATCATCATCATCATCAATCATCATCATCATTAATGTCACCATCGTCGTCATCATCAATATCATCATCGTCATCAATATCATCATCATTATCATCATCATTATTATCATCGTCATCATCATCATCGTCATCTCATCTTCATCATTATCAACATCTTATCGTATACTTCATCATCATCATCATATCATCATCATCATCATCATCATCATCATTTCGTCCAGTCATCATTATCTACAACAACATCATAGTATTTAATACTAGTAATTTAATAGAATATTTAAAGTCTTATGAATTATCGACAAAAAATACATTCAGAATGTACACAAGTCATGTTCATTCAATGGCTTAGCTACCCCCACCCCCCTTGCCCTCAACAATTTGACAAAAACAATAAAAAAAACATAATACAGAAAATGTATTTTGAAATTAAACAAAAAATACAAGTAGTGGGCCCCAATGTTTTGCGTATCTCACCCCCCCCCCCCCCCCCCCCCCCAGCTAATCAGTCCGACGGCATGTTACACCCATTGAAGTACATTTATAACAATCAAGTTTCAAGTTCAAGTTTCTTTATCTTTCTTATATAACATAGTAGCCTACAAACACACATTACAAATATGACATGAACATATCAAATTGACAAAATATGGCGTTACAATAGAAAGATGAGGTGACCTTGGTTGAAAGCAAAGCCCCTCATGTGTAGCTTATGAGTATCCTATGTCCAAATAAACAAACTCGTTAAATAAAAAATACTTTATGCATTAAAATGCTTATACAAACTACACTAACTAATGAGCTGAGAAAAAATATAAACATAAATAAGTATGATAAAATCTACTGACTACTAAATAATGGCTATTTACAGGAGAAGCAGGAAAATACTACGAGTAACTGGACAAAAGACACGGCAGAGGGAGAGAGAGGGGCAAAACAACTAGACTGAAACACAGACAGAACAAAACAAGACAGACAGATGATTTGAGAAACGAGTAGAATTAGAAGTATGCAGACCTATATATAGCAAATAATTCTCTTACATTGTACCTAATAAGAAACAAAACTATAAATCTAGGCAATATCGACTCAAGAAAAGTAACTTCAATTTGTGCTTAAAATATAAATACTGACCGATTGCGCTATTCTTGGTTCAAGGGAATTCCAAAACCTAGGTCCAGTGGACCCCAATGTCGTCAAGGCGAATTGCGTTCTAACAAGAGGTAAATGATATGCTTGCGCGTGTCGTGTAGAATAATTATGAACTTGGCTATTTTTCTTAAATAGTCTGGCCAAGGCTACTGGCAGTAGACCTGCATTCAATTCATTAAGAGCCCCTAGTTGTAAATAATAAATATCTTCAACTTTCAAAACACTACTATTATTAAAAAGGACATTGGTATGTGCAAGATAGTGAGTATTACAAACAATTCTTATTACTCTTTTCTGTACCAATAGTAATTTTCCCACTTGGGATTTTAGCTAGTACACCATATGGCAAAATTATGGCAAAATTAATATGGCAACATTAAAGTTGTATACAACATACGTAAAATACTTTGAGGGAACACAGATTTCAATTTATAAATTACACCAGTATTTCTTGACAATAATCTACAAAGTTGACCAATATGGTACTTCCAATTTAAATCTTCATCGATATACAAGCCAAGAAATTTAAATGTAGGTATACCCTTTCAATTTCAACACCATCCAGGCAATATACTCGGGGAATTACTAAAAAGCATATAATTAGTTTTTTTTTTTGATTTTTTGTTTTTGTTTGCATGAATCCACAAAGTCACATTAGTCAACTAAGTCAAGAGAGTTTGAGGATTTTTGTGAGAGATAATTTTGTTTGAAAAATGGTTGAAACCAATGCTTTTTTTAGAGAGCGCCCTCTTGTGTTAAAATGGCTCCTTTTGAATGATAACAGGCTTTTTACTTAGTCGTTTGTAATTTTCTATACCTTTCGAGCATGGTGGAGTAATAACTATTAGTTTGTAATGTTATTGTGCAGGTTTTGGTTACTAAATCTCAGCCTTACCAAAACTGTACTACCCCTTTAACAAATACATTTTTCTCACATTCACTCGATTTTATAAGAACTTCATACAGCTAATCATTTGTTTAGAAGATATTTTGTATTATTAAAGATATTTACGATTGAAGTGTTCGGATTTTTAGCTATCCAATGGATAGTCATAACTATTACTGTGTTCAAAGTCAGTGCAAAATAGTTAGAAAATATCACTTTGAATTGTCTCTCCTGACTAGGCCAAATAACATCCATTTAACGTAAAATGTTCACATTATGAGCACCGGTTTAGCATCCGGAGGTCTCGGATTTGATTCCCGGCGAAGCCTTTTTTTCGTTGCTCATTTTCAATCATTCAAGATATTTCTAGATAGTTTCCTTTATAAATATGTTTGAGTTTCAATTACGATACAAACTTTCTGGAAACCTATTTTTCTGCACTTTTTGGTGGAATAAACTGCAACGAGTCTAAAACTATTCTCTGTCATATATCTGATAATAATAATAATAGCTAATTTTTATATAGCGCATTTCAGAACTGGTAAGAAATATCAATGCGCTTTACAAGCAAAACATGAGAGCAATTATATTTACATTCAATTCATAACCAAATTAATTTGTATAAACATTATAATACACAACATATCATTAACACAAAAATTACATCAATAGGCATACACATTAAAGGGATAGTTGAGTATTGGTCAAACTTAACTTTAGTAACCAAAACCTGCACCATTACGGTACAAAATAATAGTTAAACTTCACCAATGCTCGAAAAGTATATACACAATTACAAACGACTAAGTAAAACCCCTATTATCATTCAAAAAGAGCCTTTACAACTTAAAGGGGCAGTCCCTCTTATTTGCAAGCCAAATTCAAGAGTTGCGAGGTTATTGTCTTATATGAAAGAAAATAACATGAAAGAAAATAACATTTAATAGCATGCCTGAAAAAAATTAGGGCTTGAAATCTCTTTTCGTGGAGTTATAGACCTAATAAACCATCGTCCAACGGTTAATTATGTATTCACCCGTCGATAAAGTTCGCTCATGGATTCCACGGAGTGCCACAGCGCTACGCGTGACCCCTATGTGACCCGCGCTAGCTACGTGACCCGCGCACAAATAACAATGGGTAAGCGGTTACTAAACAAAATAACCAAACCTCGCTTAAACTGACTACATGTAATTATATATCTCATTTGTTATATCTTTTCCCGTGGCATACCTTTACAAATGTCGGCTTCACAATACCTTTACAAGAATAAGTATATACAATGTTGTTGTAATATTATGCTAAATCAGGAACGGAAGTGGTCGGGCAGGTACATACGGGGTGATGAGGTCAGAGAGGTAGCTGGGGCATGTTCCATGAATTGCTTTGAACGTAGTGATGAGGAGTTTGTATTTTATTCTAGAGGAGATGGGTAGCCAGTGTAATTATTTGTGGACCGGAGTGATGTGAATGCGCTTCGTTGATCGTGATACTAGAGTCGGGCGTCGATCTGTCATTGATACCCATTGATCAGGGGGGGGGATGATCCATTAGTCCATCCCCCCCTGATGAATGGGTATTACGTAAGTATCGACGCCCCATGCGTCACTAGACGGGCAGCAGAATTCTGGATTCGTTGAAGTTTAGCTATGTCTTTTTGGGGAATGTCAAACAGGAGAGAGTTGCAGTTATCCAGTAGAGAGCTAACAAATGAGTGGACTATAATTTCTGTTGTTTGTTTGTCGAGGAGATGGCGCACTTTGCCGATTCTATAAAGTGCGAACGAGGCGTTTGACATGTTGAGTTGATATGCTGGCGTAGAGATAGATGACTGTCTAGTGTAACTCCAAGATCCCTCACTGCACCAGTATATACATGAGACCTGGGTCTCACCAACATTTACAGGAGGTATTTCTTGTGCTCGCTTCTTGTGTGATGTGACGTTACGTGTATAATCTCCGTCTTGCTGTCATTCAGGACGAGCTGATTTGTCTTCATCCAACACCAAATATATTTGGGGTGCAGTACTGTATTCTCACTTCTTATACTCCGCTATCGATGGTCCTAGCGCGGAGTTATGATGATTTCAAATGCCGGTGGGCTGTACACCAACCCGAAGTTTCCCCCGTTAATGTCCGGAAGGCCTCGGCAGCTCTCGGGAAACGTGAAAGTGAACCATCGCAGGAGGTTACTGAAGAAAGTGAAGAGCTTGATCTCTGCCAGGTTTCGACCCAAACACATTCGCCTACCTTTATTGAAGAACAAAATACATGCAATATAAGCACCTTATTGTACAATCATAAACGAGGAACAAAATATCTTAGAATTATACTTGTCTTGTCTTGTCTTGTCTTGTCTTGTCTTGTCTTGTCTTGTCTTGTCTTGTCTTGTCTTGCTAAATTCATGTAGTAGCCGACATAGTTTGGCAATCTCCAGGAAACCACCGGTGCCCCGTTTCATAAAACTTTTCCAATTGTTGTAAGTGTCCAATTATTGTAACTATCATGGCAACAGCTAACTTCTTGATGTTGATTGGCTGTTGCCATAGTAGTTACCATAATTGGATACATACAACAATTGGTAAAAGTTTAATGAAACGGGGCCCGGATCGGAATCATAAAAATTATACTGGATAAAATCAAGATATTTAGTTGTGTCAGGTTTGGGGGGTTATTTTCAGCAATATATAAAAACAAATCACGACAACAATATGAACGGTCCAAATATAATGATTGAAATTTTGGAAACGTTGACACTCGTCGCAAAAAGTAATACCGTTTTATATCTTTATTGATTATCCTTTCCATTAAGATTCTGGCTTCGAATATATCACTGGGGGATTTTTACTCCGGAGAGGTTTTTTTTTTAAAGGTGGGGCATAGCAAACTGAAGAAAATAATTGCTAACATGTTTTTAAAAATACAAAACGTAGGTCAAATAGTAAACAGATAGATAATGTATACACTAATACGTAATAGTTGAAGACAACTTGCATTTATACTATTTTGTTGAAAAACTCAATTATCATCCTGAAATAGGTGCTTTCTTTTGGTAAAAAAAGTCTCGTAGACATTTTGTTATAAATACCTTCTCCAAACGCGATGATGGCGTCTTTCATGTTGCGGTCAATATTACCAGCCTCGTCCAGGAACCTCGTGGGATCGAATTCCGTGGGGTTCTTCCAAACACTCTCGTCACGGTTGATCGCCCATTCGTTCACCCACACCTCTGTCCCTCTGGGAATCGTGTAACCCCGCACTGTGACGTCACTGGATGTGACGCGCGGCAATGACAGAGGCGCGACGCACGCGCATCGCAGGAGCTCGTAAATGGTGGCCTGCGTGTACGGTAGCGACCCTCTCTTGTCGTAGGCTATGACGTCATCGTTCGAACCGAGTGCGAAGTTGTCAATCTCAGATTGGACCTTTGAGAAAGGGGGTAAAGGACATGTAGAACAGTTTCAGCATTAACATTTACAAGTAAGAATGGGGGAGAGGGGGGGGGGGGGGGGGGGGGAGAAAGTAAGATGGATCGGACGATTGGAGATGAACTGAGACGTATAGAAAAGGATGGATATATTGATTGATTTCATATTTTGATACAATGAAATAAAGTTAGATAGTTAGATAGATAGTTATCATAATTATATAGGTATAGATAGACAGGCGGATGGATACGTGAGTTTCAGTTAAAATATTGAGATAGACAAAAGGAAACTTATTATTATGGACGCGAATTTCGATATTGTCCTTAAAGGGACTTAGTAACATTGTCCAAATCCTCAAAATCCAATTGTAATTTTATCGGTTCCCTCATACCTCGTTGTATTCGTATTAACAATAAAAGCATGGGACAGGTTTCAGTTTTTAAAATTAACCTTTCGTTAAAAAGATATTTACGAGTGAAATGCTTAGATGTTAAATTATCCACTGGATCGTCGAAACCGTGTACAAAGTGAGTGCAATGAATGAATGAATATCACTTTGCATTTTGCTCATTACTCAGCCATATAACGTCCATTTAACTTGAAATTTTCACACAGAACCCAGTGGACATATCAAATAACAACAATATACATTGTATCAATTATTCATCACTTTTTGCACTTGTCAACACAGTTACTAGATCCCTTTAATAGACTCGATGTTTACATAGAAAGGGGAGTGTTTTAAGTGTGACTTAAATGTGAAACTAATCATACTATAATGAGGTCATGGTATACCGTTACACACTGACTCACTTTTGTTTGTACTTCGGGATTTAAACACAAATACAAAACCCCCCAAAGAAGAGTCTCCGATGTTGTTTCGGTGCCTGCTCCTAGCAGATCAAACATAACCCTCCAGATATCATCTGTTTCGATAGAAGTGTTCTCTCTTCGTTTGTTCCCTTCAACTTCCGTCAGGTAGTAGTCCGTCAAGTCGGTCACGTGAGTTGTTTTGCGACGGCGAGGCGAGTCCTGATGTATTTCTTTCCCGATGGTGTTATTTTGCATCGGGTCCTGTGCGACCTTTTCGGGAAATTTAGATGGATTTTCCCGATCCTGGACCATTTCGGCACTTTGTGACCGATTTTCACGGACGGTTTCAAGACAGCAAGACGGATTTTCCCGAACCGTTCTATTCGTCTTGTGGTCTTGAACAAGATTTTCAAGGAAGCTCCTGAGTTGGGAGATATTCCCACGAAGTTTGGTGTATAGTGGGGTGAAGTACAGGCGCGGGAAAATGTGCGCGAGCGAGATTCCCGAAAGGCCGGTCGAGAACTCATGCATGGCTCGCATGACTTCGGCAATCTTCGGATCCGATCGGACGTCGAGACAGTGCCCGAAGCATAGCGAGCACATCACTTCGGAAACGGCCGCGGTGATTTCAGCTCTCGGGTTCCGAGGAATGGCGCCACTTTTGGCCAGGGAATCCCGAAGGTGCATGAGGGAGTTCGTGAGAGTGCCATTGAAAGAGGATGAGGAGTTGATGCACTTCCGGAACGCCGTTAGGATGAGCCTTCGGTGTGCTTTCCAAGTTGTCCCATTTTCCCATATAACGCTTCCTGTATAAACATCAGATAAAGCGGAAAAAATAAGTATACTTAAAAGATTATAGCAAACTATTTTTGTCTTCAACAAACAAGATATTGTCATGAGGATTAATTTGAAACAAATTGTTTTTTTTCTTCGCACATATAGGCCAATACAATTTAGTGAGATATTTTAACGTTCTGGCTATACTTTCCACGATCCTTCATCACGGTAATGTCAACAATTAAAGGGGTAGTACAGTTTTGGTAAGGCTGAGCTTTAGTCACCAAAACCTGCACAATAACATTACAAACTAATAGTTATAACTCCACCATGCTCGAAAGGTATAGCAAATTACAAACAATTAAATAAAAAAAGCCTGTTATCATTTAAAAAAATAGCCATTAAAACACAAGAGGGCGCTTTCTAAAAAAGCATTGGTTTCAACCATTCTTCATACAAAATTATGCATGTGAAGTTTTGTTGAAATAATTATTAAATCTCACACAAAAAATGTGTTTCGTACAGCGCCCTCTATACCAAAACTGAGGCTTTTGCAATACTCATAGAGTTAACAGTAGTCAGTGTCACACACAATAATCTAGATAAAAGTTATATAGATGATTTACATACGTAATAACAATAATAATATTAACATTTATATAGAGCAGCTACCATAAATAGGCTATATACACTACTGCGCTTAAATAATTATTTAATTATTATTACCCATGGTCATCAGGCACATTTCAAGCCCACACAATGATATTGCGTACTTTCTCAACTCCCCGTGGAGCATACTAGCCGAGCTGCCACTGATGATGGAGCTAAGGCTAATTAACACCCGACCATGGTACCCATTTATATACCTGGGTAGACATGGTAGAGAGCAGCTATTATTATTGTGGATTAAATTGCTGAAGGGCAAACGCAGCGTATGTGACAGACAAGTGACAGGCATATGCTGCAAATTATCTAGATAATTGTCCCCCGTGTGACACCGCCTGCAGTGTCCACCAGGTTCCCGTAAGCAATGGGTTAATGCTGTTGTGTTTCACCGCATGCCAGTATGGCAAGGCAGTTTCACCTCGTGGTAGCGGTGGGATAATAAATATGCGGAACATGGTTGGTAAACTATAATACTCGGGTATACGGAGTAATTTGGATATAAAGAATGAAGCGGATAATTTTAGGCCCTTTAATGTTCCACACGGAAGAATGATACGACCCTTTCATTATTATTTAGAGCGTACCTTCAATTCCTTATTATATAGAATGAATACATATTCTCCTTTCCCCCTCATTTCATATTCTTATCTGTACATACTACCGTATATTTCCCTTGATTTCACTGTCTCTGACTATCTGTAGTTTCTTGTATTCTTTGACCTTTGAGTTCTATCTTTGTTTGTCTGTTATCGCCATTCTTTTTTGGATAGTCTATGAATGAGGCAGGTCGGTATTGTATAGGCATGTGGAATGGTTTAAATGGTTGTTCCCAAACAAAAACAAATGCATATTAAGTTGAGTGATTTTTTTTGTGGTGGCAAATGTGTTGCAACTTTCATTGAACCTATTTTATATTTTGAATTGTTGTTTACTTTTTCAAATAAAGGTTTTTACTTTTACTTTCTTCACAATTTACCTTTCGTCGAAAAAGCGTAGCCGAGCAGCGGCGGGATACGTCTGTCCGACGTCGCGTGACCGTTTCTCACCAGCACATCCTTCACGACCTCCGCGCTGCTGAGGACGACGACGCCGGACGACATCGGGCCCAGGCTGACCGTCATGATCGGACCGTAACGACCGGCGAGACGAGCCAGTGATCGATGGGGTTGTCCGCCGGGAAGTATGGCGGGGAGGTTGCCCACGATCGGCCAGGGCCGCGGGCCCGGCGGCATGCTGTACCGGTGCTTCGTGCTGCCATAATAATAATCACACCAGTTTGCGTATAACGCTATGCATTTTGAAATGATAAGCGAAGCGACGAAGGAAGATAGTGCGAATATACATATCGTGACAGTGCTGATCTCAAATAGAATTCCCATAATCACCATTATTATAAGTCCAGATGGAAGTTAGGCAAATGGCTTATCCACAGAAAAAAACTGTTTATTCGACTAATAATTTGCACTAAACACAAACCATGATGTAATATAGGCTGAAGTTATTTTAGGGTATAGGGCTTCAAGAAACAACGTAAACGGGCGCTTCGCTTCAGATATTATTTTTTTTCCCTAATTGCAAAAACTATTATATTTATGCAAGGGCGCATGCGTATTGTTGTAAATTGTTTGCATAGGTGACCTCGGCTAACAATAATTATTCACTCATGACGTCTCCTTTCTTGTTACTTACCACACTGTGTCATAAATTGCATAACCCGAACAACTGACATACACTTATGTGCGGGCATTAGAACTGTTATGTATAGTGTTTTGAGGGCGATATTATTGATTTGCTCTTGAAACATTCTTGTCTTGATCTGTAACATATAAAGTATAATAATTACAAATAATATGGAGATCCATCTAAATTAGTTTGTTTGTTTCGAATGACATGCCCATTCTATAATTTTTTATATTTTTTAGCCAGGTCAGAGCAGCAATGTTGTTTGGAGAATCCCCTTAAAGACTGTCTAACACATTTGCATCCACCAAACAAGTCCCGTAATGAACATATATAATGCCTATAGGCTATTACAATATGAATAACATGTTATTATAGGGAGAAGCCCTTGTTATACATAATAATTGACGTCAGTGGGTATCTTTTTCTCTATAGCACTTGTAATGCGCCATGACTCTATAGTACACTATTCTCAGGCGCAATATTATTATTACCCCGGTCAACGGATACACACTGCAATCAATCCTGCACATTAAGTGCACATTTTCCACTCCCTGGGGAGTATTCCAGCAAGTCGCCTATTAGGCGCGCACAGTGCTAAGGAAACACGTTCCCATCCTTCCGGGTACCCATTTATACACCTGGGTAGAGAGCAGTAATTGTGAATAAATTGTCTTGCTGAAGGACAAACGCAGTGAGCGGGGTCGATAAATCGACGTCGATAAATTAAAGGGAAAGTAAGGTTCTAGTTTTTGAGGGCGTTTCAAAATAAATTATCATTCTGTGAGGTAAATAAAAAAATAAGTGTAGGGATCCGATTAAAATATAATGTTACAAACAAAACAATATGTTTGTTCGATCCAAATCCGTTCAGAAACTACTGAGATAATTATCAGCATATGAAGTAATTCGAATACAAATCGCGTGTATTGACGTTTTTCTTGATTTTACCAGTATTGAATTAGATATGTATAATGCCTTCACATTCTTGAAAATATACCCAAGTTGCTTTATAGTTGATGGTGATGACCCATCTATCATGTTTATTTCAAAGGCAGTGTCCGCCTTTTGCAAGCCAAATTTCAAATAACCATCGATACTATACGTGCCGAGGTGATCTGCGAAGGTACTGTCATGCCGAGGCGTAGCCGAGGCATGATAGTTACCTTCGCAGATCACCGAGGCAACGTATAGTTTTGCATCCATCACCCGAGTAAGGAGATTTGGTTATTTGCTTTATATCCCTCATATCATTTTGATCCCCAACGACCTATAACTAATACAAAGTGCTCAAAAGTTCGGGATATTAGGCAATTGATATAGACCCCGTTTACAATGCAGGGCCGCGGCCTAAATTGCGGTACTCGGCCCCCCAATTTTGTGCGTTTACAGTGGCGGGCTCGGCCCGGCCGCCCTTTCAATATCTTGTCGTAGTGGCGCTCTGCATGTAAACAAACGATTATTTTTTTTTTTGGGGGGGGGGGGGGGCGCCGGGGTCACAGTACAAAGGCGCGTTATTGGCAATGAATTGTTTTCCCAATTTGGTACCGCATTTGGCCCTGCGTACGTTTACAGTGAGAAAAATCGGTGCCGAGCCGCGGCTCGGCCGCGGCCGAGAAAACCTCCAGAGCGGGGCCACTTTTGGCCCCGCATTTGGCCTTTTGAGCGTTTCCAGTGAAAAAAGGGCCTTTTTTTCACTGTAAACGGGGTCTAAGTTTTTTATTCAATTTTGTCAATCCTGCACAGTCATGAACAAGATTTATGATTAAAAGGCTAAGGCGCTTATACCATTGTCTATTAAGCGTAGCCGCGCGTAAACTTTGCGCACCAGCGCGCAACCTTTCTGCGCACAAACGCGCGCACGCGTACTTGCGCGCCCACAAGCGTTCGCATTGGCTGCCGCTGCGCTCTGGGTTGTCATGGGAACCAAACAACTCGGTTGTAAACGTTCGTTGATTCCTAATTTAGAGGTTGTTAACAACGTGCCCTATGAGATCACATGCGTAGCAGCAATAAAGAACTGTACAAAAGAACTGTACAAAAGTACTATAATGAGGTTGGGATTTGATGGGAGAAATTATACTTGAACACGTGACGGCGTTTCGACCAATCACATGGCTAGAACATTCTCATGAGGGATATAATGTCTTATATGAAAGAATATATCAGTTAACAGCTTGCCTGAAAAAATTAGGACTCCTTTTCGTGGAGTTATAGACCTCAACATAACAAAAGCGACAGACCGTCGTTTATATTGCATTACGCGGCTTCGCCCGTGCAATATTTCGCTCACGATAGCTGCCGGCGCATTGCGGCCAGCCCCCGTGGCTGTGCGTGAACCGCGCACAGATTGTTATCGGACAACAGCGTAAGCGAATACTAAACAAAATAACTATAATACGACTCGTAAAACTGACTTTGTAATTGTGTATTCTCCATTTTCGAGACCCTTTTCGTGGCATACCTTAAATAAAACGTCGTATGTACCTTTACAAGAATAACTACAATATTGATGTAATATTATGCTAAATCAGTTGAACATATTTATTTATAGTTAGATGAAGGGGTGATTTCTACACATTCATTTTGTATTACAGGGTTGTTCGATCTGAAATTGTATGTGGGTGTTACATTCATCATCATCCGTCTATATACTGGAAACTATTCAGACGATTTGTAAAATGCGGACACTCTCTTTAAAGCCAATTAACAGTATTGGGAAACGCCCCACACACACAATGTGAACAAATATGCTTTCATCACCTATACATAAAACATGTGAACGAATATATATAATTATCATAACTTATCTGTAAAAGAAGATCAGTGTCTGACTGCGCCATCTAGCGGTCAGACTCAGAGTAACTTTTGATAAAGAACAACGAATAATTATGTTCGAAACATCAAGCTAAAAAAAAGAAGTTGATTGTGTGAAAATAATTTTTTTTGATGTAACAATTTCACAATCAGATGAATCTTATCAAGGAATTATGTATTATTATTATTATCGTTATTAACATAGGAATGTATAGTAAAACTGAGAGTACAATAATTCAAGGCTACAGGGTGAAATCGAATAATTGTAGGCCCCACAATTATCACAAACTGGTTTTGATCAAATAAAGTTTATTCTGTCATTAAAATTGTATGCTATTTCACATTTGACACTCAGTTTTTCATTATCACACAAACAAATATTATGTGTAGCACCCTCTATACCAATTCAAAATCAACTATCCCTTTAACCAATAATATTTTTTTTGTTAATTAAAAGGTATTTATATATGTCCCAGTAGAAGGGAGATCTGCTTTCTTATAATTATGACACAATTTGTAAGACTGACATCATACTTTTAACATTCTTGCCAGCTGCTTCACATATAATTTAAGTCTCCCTGGGATCTAGTAACTTTGCAAAAAGTGATGAGTGGTTGATACAATGTATATTGTTGTTATCTAATTACTAATATGTCCACTGGGTGTTGTGTGAAAATTTCAAGTTAAATGGCCGAGTAATATGAGCAAAAATGCAAAGCGACATTCACTAACTCATTGCACTCACTTTGTACACGGTTCTGACGATCCGTTGGATAATTTTGACATCTGAACACTTCAATCGTAAATATCTTTTTAACGAAAGGGAAATTTGAAAAACCGAAACCTGTCCCATGCTTTTTTTGTTAATAAGAATACAACAAGGTATGAGGGAACCGCTAGAATTTAAATTGGATTTTGAGGATTTGCACAATGTTACTAAGTCTCTTTAAAGGGATGCAGTAACATTGTCCAAATACTCAAAACTTACTTGGATCTCTAGCTGTTCTCTCATACCTTGTTGTATTCGTATTAAGAATAGAATCATGGAACTCGTTGCGTTATTTCGAATTTCCCCTTTGTTAAAAAGATATTTACGATTAAAGTGTTCGGATTTTTAACTGTCCACTGGATATTCATAACCGTGTAAAAAGTCACAGACACACACACACACACACACACACACACGCACACACACACACACGCACACACGCGCACGCGCGCACACACGCACGCACGCACGCACGCACGCACGCACGCACGCACGCACGCACGCACACACACACACACACACACACACACACACACACACACACACACGCACACGCGCACACGCGCACACGCGCACACACACACACACACACACACACACACACACACACACACGCACACACACACACACACACACACACACACACACACACACACACACACACACACACACACAGAGTGGTACAATGGTACAGTTCTGGTCAAACTGAAGTTTAGTAACTAACAATTGTATCGTATCATTTAATATAAAAACAAAAAATAGGTTAGGTTAGAAGTCTGCTTTCAGTATTTATATTGTATTTCTGTGTTTCATTCACAAAAGGGCGCCCTCTAGACACTTTCAACCAATTCCCGTCCAAAATTGGCAATGTGATTTAATAGAGAGATTATCGAAAACTATTTAAAGCCTCTTTGGTATGTTTACGACATTGTGTATGCTTTATAAATATAGATTTTCGAATAAATGTTGGGGCTCAACATTATTCAAATCGAATATATTTGTTTCTGAACCGATTTTGATCGAACAAGTTTATTTCGTCATTAACTTTGTGCGCGCTTTCAAACATTAACTTTAAGTGTGACACTTTCATTTTTAATTGCCTTCACAGAAATACAATAGAAATACCTCACAACAATTATTTTTGAAGCGCCCTCTAAACCAAAGTGTACTATCCCTTTAACGACAGGGAGGAAGGGCACGGCACTAATGGGGGAATGCTCTTTGCATTTTCTTAATCTTGTTTGTTTGTTGTTGTTATTGATTTTGCCTTACAAGCATGCAGGCGCTCGGCATTTTTAGAATGGAGAAGAGAAAGTTAAACACAGAGCGTTACCAAAGCACGTATACTAGCTCCATTCTGTATGGGCTGTATACTTTATAGTAATATTATATAGACAATATGTATACATAACTAAAAATGCGCCGCCGTATTTGCCAAATTTCCACGGGAAGGTCTAATCCTACTCATTTTATACACGTAGCCAGGATTTTTCAAGGTGACCCGAGACCGATCTTGGCCGATACCGAGACCACTGGTTTCGTTGTGTAAGCCAGGTTTTAGGAAAATACATTTTTTTGTGTGCGTGTGTGTGTTTGAATGTATGTGTATGTGTGCCTGTGTGTGTGCGTGTGTGCGTGTGTGTGAGTGGTATAAAATGTATGAGCTAAGACTTGTTAATTCTACATTCAAAATCTAATTTATACATCCAAGTTTTCGTTGCGTGCTTCGCGCGCGAACATATTAGCTCAGTTTGTTGTGTAACTTGTGTATGGGTTGAGTACTTTGGCATTGCTCTGGCTGCTTGTATGACGTGCACCAGATTGCACCATTTCAAGTATATAAATGCAACATCTTAACCGTGGGAGGGGGATTCCCAAAACCTCCCCCATATGGCTCTGCCCCAGCCCTCGGCACCCATTCGTGGCTGTAGGCTATGTTGTTGGATAATACATAATGTGGCATATGGTTTATGTTGGACCTGTGTATGAAAATAAATATAATATGTGTGTGTGTTGGGGTGCATATTGATTAGTGTGTCAATTATTTGTTTTCTTCGCGAAAAATATATTGAAAATTTCAAGTCATATCGTGCTATACAGATGCAGTCAATCTTACTCCCGAATTTCCTATCTAGGTATGCACCAGATTGCACAATTTAAAGTCCCAAAGTGCAAAAGCTCCCTACCATGGGAGGGGGGACACCCCTCCCCCAAATCATAACACGCTCTCCCAGATATATACAGTCAATCTTACTCCCGAATGTTCTATCTAGGTATGCACCAGGTTGCACAATTTCAAGTTAAAAAATGCAAAAGCTCCCTACCGTGGGAGGGGTGACACCCCCTCCCACACCCTCCCCCCCACTCAGTCGCTTCGCTCCCTCGCATTATCTCACTCTCACCCGGCTCAAAGTTGGCAACCCTGTGAGTGTGGTTGGGCATGAGCCCCTGCACTAAAAAAAAAATCGTTTGCCCAATTTTGCCCCAATTCCCTCGGTCTCGAAACATTTTGGCAGGTGGTCTCGGCCGGGGGAAAATTCCCCCCCCCCCCCCCCCAGGTGTAAGAACCTGTCTACGCCACTGTATGCACCCACCGCACCCCTGGCTATACGGGCCTGTAAGGGGCTACTGGTGTACCCCTCCCCGTGTAAGCCTTTATGTCAACGTATCGATCCGCCCCTTTACTGCTTTACACGGACAGTGTATATAGACATAGTCTTGAAGCAGTTAGAGCGGTCCACATTTAAATGCACAGAAACTGAGCGTTTACTTAACAATTCTAACAAGACCATAATTATTGATACTAATAAATGCAAGAAGAAGCGGGAACAGTGTTCCATGCTGGGTGAATTATAATTAAACAGAAATAATCAATGAAATCGAACGCAGCAAGTCTAGCTAAGACTGAAAGTGCCAGTGGCGATCGGGGTGGCAATTAGGAACTTGATTAACCAAACAATTACTCAATAACATTAATTGTGCAGCATTTTGCGGCGCGTTCTGGCGCCGCACCACCACAAGACCGTTACACAGTAAACAAAAATACTAGCTCCCTATAGTTTTATTCAGTTCACGCATGGACGTAGGTTGGTGAAATATGTTTCGCGTGTTTTTAATAAAGCAACTCTTGTCGCATCGTTGAAATCTGCAACTCATTTTCATTTCCGAAGGAAATCTCCTCAAATTTCAGGTGAGTTATATATTTTTCTTTGATATTTCAGCTTAGGATTTTCTGTAATACTATTGTTAACGTATAATGATGAAACAATCTTCGATTGCTCCTTTGGTACAGTCGTCTTTATCTTTGACATGAGAATATAACTTTTGTATTGTAGGGTAAGAATTATATACCTATGAAATAAATGATAATAATAACAATACTGATATTGGATATTTGTGATGCACGATATCTTTTTAATAAGGTGTCCAAAGCGCATGAGAAAGGATAATATAAAGGCCCAGTCCCATACTGACGATTTTCACGGCGACTCGCAACGACTCGCAACGATTTACTAGAACGAATCGACTCGATTTAGCCATGATTTAACAACGAATTGGGAATAATTGTACGGCGATTCAAGACGAATATTCGTTCTTCGTCGTTGTTCGACGAGTCAGTTCGTCCTTCTTTTGTCTTTAACCATTGCGGTAGAAAAATCGTGGCAGAAAAAAAAGTTGTGGAGAACCGATACGATGTAACACGATGCAACACGACCTAAGCGATTTTCTCGAGTAATGTCAAATCGTTGCGATTCGCCGTGAAAATCGTCAGTATGGGACTTGGCCTTTACGAAAGGTAAAACAGACAAAGAAGTAATTAGGGGACAGTAAGATGAAGGGAAGAAAAACACATATATTTACATGCTGTTTCAAACAATTGAAGTGAGTGATTATTTAAAATATTGTATATTCCATTAGTATTTTCATTTTCATTTTTTATTTCACTGAATATCATAAAATGTGTATAATATGATTCGTATATTGAACGACGATATTGAACGACGAATCCTTATATATCGTTCGGTGGTAATCAAAATAATTTTGTCAAACTGCTCTTCGCGCAATCATAAATAGGTAACTTTATACTCTTAGATTATCATTATGCATTGGAATTTGTACTAAAATATATGCTATTCCAAATAAATATTGCATGAACCTATATTTACCACGCAATATTATTAAATATCCATTCCCATATGTAGTACACGATTCTGTTGGTATATACACACATTCATTTCATTTCATTTATTTAACCATTATAAAAACAACAACAATATACAAGTTGTACAAAGTACATAGTACTACATATATCCATTTATATTGACATTGTAAAGCTAATGTCTAGTATACGTACCTAAAAGGACATAACCATACCGGTATGCCATTATGCATGGCCTTGTATCCCCCTATAATATTCAACCTATATTTAAAGTGAACCATGTTTTAACTTGGGCAAAATCAACCAAAATCAATTGGAGCTTTCGGATTTCGCTGGCACGTTGTTGTTTGGCTTATGATATAACAGAAGTATGAACTGTTTTTTTTTTCCTCTCAAATGTCTCCCTCACTATGATTATGATTGAAGTAAAAAGCGTTCCGGAACGCTTTTCAATTGTAGTCAAAATCAATGGGCAGTATAAGTGAAAAAAACCTCACATCAGTCTTCACCATAGGCGTACCCAGGGGGGGGGGGGGGGGGGGGGTTTGGGGTTCCACTTTTGACCCCAAAATGGCTCGAGACTACTTTTAAGCGGTCTCGACCGTCTAAAACCTGGTCTCGACCGACTAAAACCTGGTCTCGACCGACTAAAACCAGGTCTTGGCCCCCAAAATTGTCGATGATCTCGGGTCTCGTGCTCGAAAACTTTGAAAGTACTTGGTCTCGGCTTCGAACAAAATTTACAGACACCAGAATCCAACCGTATTGGATACATATTATTTTTCGTATTTGTTTGTTTGCAAAGTTTACAAATACAAGGATTAAAGGGATAGTTGAGTTTTGGTAGAGAGGGCGCTAGACTACTTATTTTTTTGTGAGGTAATAAAAAACTGAGAGTAAAATTTGAAAGAGCATAATATTTAAATAATAAAATCATCTTTGTTTGATCAAAATCGGTTCAGAGACGGCTGAAATATCCATAAATATAACAATTTGTAATAAACCTGGGGCCCCAGGTTTATTAGAGAATTTTGAACCAGCCGTTAAAAATTTTTAAAAAATGCTTCCTCTTTTCAAAAAGTTACAAAATAGGTATTTAAATAGTTGTTGGTTATTTCTCTATCTAATCACTATTTCAACAAAGCATCACATGCACAATATTTTATTCAAAATGGTTGAAACCGATGAGTGTTTAGAGAGCGCCCTCTTACGTTTTAACGGCTCTTTTTGAATGATAACATTATCTTTACTACGTCATTTGTAATTTTGTGTTCCTTTCTAGTTATAATTATTAGTTTGTAATGTAATGATGCAGGTGTTGGTTACTAAAATTCAGTTTCACCAAAACTGTACTCTCCTTACCAGAACTCAACTATCCCTTTAACGAAGAGTAACATTGATGCATTCAAATTGGAATACAACTGATTGATTCGCATGTTTCTCTCAGGGGACAACCTCGATAAGCTTATTTTTTGCTTTTGTTGTCCCCACCACTTAATTTACTATTATTTAGTTTGATGTATACGCCAACTTTTATATTTGTACCGGTATTTTACTGTGAATGTACACATAAATTGTATTTTAAATTGTGGAAATAAAATGAACTGAAATGAACTGAACTAAAATGTCAAGCGGACAATTTAAGTGGCACAAAGCAAATATAAAGGTAGATATATATTTGAACATGCTGACCTAAGTCATTTGATTGCCATGAAAAGGGGAACAATTCATTTTAAGCAAATAAAATTCCACTTGATGGGAGCCTGTGATATTATATATTAAAGGGATCTATATTATTATTGCCAAAATCCAAAAAAATTACTTAGAACTCTGGCGGATATCGCATACATCTTTGTATTCGTATTACCATGAAATAGAAGCATAACTCAGGTTTCGATTTTACAACATTCTCTTTCGTTATATATTTATGAATGATGATGGAAGAACCAGCCGTTAACAAAATTTTTAAAAATGCTTCCTCGTTTCAAAAATTTACAAAAGTTTGTTTTTGTTTTGTTATAGTTGTTGATTATTTCTCTATCTAATCACTATTTCAACAAAACATCACATGCACAATATTTTATATAAAATGGTTTAAACCAATGAGTTTTTAGAGAGCGCCCTCTTGAGTTTAATGGCTCTTTTTTTTTAACGATAACATGCTTTTTACTTAGTCATTTGTAATTTTGTATTCCTTTCGAGCATGGTGGAGTTATAATTGTTAGTTTGTAATGTAATGATGCAGGTTTTGGTTACTCAAATTCAGTTTGACCAAAACTCAAATATCCCTTTAAGTTCAACTTAGAATACATTCGTCGCTGGGCAATAAAAAGGGCAAAATGGCCGATATTATCGTCGAATATCGATTTTGTTTTTATTTTATTTTCAGATAGAGTTCTTTAAAACCTATCCGATGATATGTTTAGAATTCCCATATGTGCCCAACTTTTTGAGAAAATCAAAAATATATATCATATGGGCAATACGAAGGACAAAAAGGGATTTGCCCTTTTAGCTGCCCATTATTGCGCCAAGTTGCGCGCATTGCCTGTGCATTATCAATGCGCGTAAAAGGGCAATACGCATTTTGTCCTTTTTCATGCCCAATATCGACGCGATATCGTGCATGTAAAAAGGGCAAATTCAGAAATGCGTAAATAACTCCGTTAAAAAGAACTGAGCGTAGGCCAAATTAAACGACTTGATTGCTTTATAGCCTACATAACTGTTTCACTAAACAAGATTACTGGATTTGGCATTTTAAAAATATTATTGCCCAAAATGTCAAAATGTTGTTTCTTCCAAAAAAGTAAGTATCGTTTTTTGCTATCGATACCGTCAATTTGTCCTTTTAATTGCCCAGCGACATGTGAAACACTCCTGGTTTCTGCTGTGAAGGGGTTGAAAAGAAAAACAATCATCGAATTATTGAATACTTAAGTCTATACTGTAAAAGTATGTAATCTTTATAAGCAATCAAAATCAAACCGCTTTAATATTGTTTTACCATAAGCTTATATATACAGAAGTATAATTGTGTAGGTTATAATTGTATTATCATGTTTAGCTTGAAAGATCAAGTGCGTGTGTAAATATTTAAACATGCATAATTCAAGCAAAGTTGACTATTATGTTGACCCATGTCCGACGGTGACGCAGCGTGGTCAGGCTAATTGAGTGGCACACCTTTATTATGTTTTTGTTTTTTTAAACACATATTTTCCCTCTTGTGTTTTATTATTATTTCGTGCCCCACCCCTCCCGGGCCCCCATATAGCTACGCCACGGTATATAGTACGGGTATAGCCGGGACCAATATATCTCCCATCATAATTTTAACAGGGGGGAAATAGTTTACCACTTACATAACGTAGTGAAAACAGAGAAAATCAATTGTCTGATTTTATCCGGATCGTTCGCGTGAAGTATCTGAATTCGAATAGTATGGACGAGTGAGTATTTAAATTCGGATACTATTGACTACGGTCGAATGCTTACAAAATCGGTCTTAAAATAATATCTCCATAATTATGGAAACATTTGAAAAATCTAAACCAGTATCATTCACCTGTATACTAGATTATAAGCCAAACATCAAAGTTCAAGCGATGTCTGAAAGCTCCAAGTGAGTTTGGTTGAAATTTACAAATACCCAGGGGGCAAAAGGGTTGTTTCAGCTTTTGCCTGTTGTAAAAGGTTTGCCACCAGAAATGGCGTCTAGGACCTTCTGGGATCACAACCTAGGTGGACAACCTCGCGAACTAGCTACTGGAAGTCCACAGGTTGGGTTTTAAGATATTCACCAATTATGCAGCTAAATAGTGTGTTTCAGCCTTAGGGGTCATGAATACCCAGTCACATATCTTGTACAATTACACCACAATGCACTGCTGATTCCAGCTTGTCTTTTCATGGAGGTCTTCCCTAGAGTCCTGCGCAACATTTGATACCAAGTTTGAGCGTATTGCATCTTTGGTTACTGTGTCACACGTCGTTACAACGTGATACATCACATACGGACGTGAAATTCGTATACAGCACATATGTATAAAAGGCAACTAAATTCTTTAAAATGAAAAATAGGCTATATTTCGAACTTTATAAATGTAATTCGCATTTTAGATAACTATTAAGAGCATTATATATAAGGAAACGAAGTATGTCAATTAATAAACAATACAAAACATAAGCAATAAAACAATGAAATACATAAGAATATGAGTTGCTAATGCTATAATTTGTTTAGATGTGGTTAAATTACTATATCAAATGATACAAAATATATCCACAAAATCACATATTAAGCTTATCCTTTTAATGAGATACACGGGAGTAGGGAAGGGGGTGTTAAAAAAAGACCAGCCTTTCATCATTGGACTCCAAAAATAATTATAATCAAGGTCTACCCACCCAGTTTGGACGAAGTGTGTCTGTAGGCTTACATGACACGTTTGAGGGCGAGTCTCATTCTAGGTCTAAAGGAGATACATCGTGAAGCTTGCAAATGAGGTATATTAGACATGAACATAGTTGGCTCATGTTAAAGGTTGGGCCCCATAAATGACTCATAGGACCTTCTAGAAATACAACCTAGTTGGACAGCTTCACGGACTAGCTCCTGGAAGTCCACAGGAAGCGAAACTTAAAAAGAAAGCATCTACAAAAACCCACTAAATGCAGCCATCTCTACAGACAAAGTTCAAGTGTATGGACAAGACAATATCATATGGATGTGTCAAAGGGTGTCAGAATAACTGTTCCTACATGAAGAAGGCGCTTCCATGCTTTGGAATTGCTTTAAATGTGTCACTTTTGTGAAAGGACCAGTGCCATACAGCACATATTGCAGCAAGGACCACTGCTGATCTTTCTGTTATCCTAAGGCAAATCAGAAACGTTTAGGTTTGGCACTTTGGTTTCCTCTTGTAAGAACTTCACTAGGCTAGCCTTCCTACCACTTCTCATACTGCCGCTTTCCTTGAACAGAGTAGGAGGAATATATCACCGAATTCTTGCTTTTCATATGAAGTCATACATGTCAAGCTGTCTAACACTAGCAAAAATCAGTGTCATGCGCAGAACTTCACTGCTCTTACCTGGATGCCTGGTGCGGCTGTTTTTTCCTCTTTTCTTCTTGAGATTCTTGTTAGGGTGTAGAAGGCGTTGAGTGTCATGAGTCTTGTCTTTTTCTGCTCACTGGAAAAAGACCCTGTTAGTGCCTTCAAACACCCCCTTTTCACGTTGGTGAGGTTTGACCAGAACACTGCACATTTGATATGTCCTGAAGGAATGCGCTGTTGGTATGTACGGTTTGGTTTCCGCTACTGCCATGACCTCGACTAAGGCTCTTTATCCCTGATGACACGACATAGATCATGATGTACGCTGGATAAACTGGTGAATGAAGGTGCAGCATATATTTCAACTCTGCAGAGATGAGTGGTTCGATGTAGTGAGTGGTTCGGTGTAGACGTTTGTTTCTCTTCAGTTTACGCTTGATGTGGACTTCCAGCAGATAGTCCGCAAGGTTTATCACCCAAGTTGTGTTCCTAGAAGGTCCTATAAGCCCCTTCTGGGGCCAATCCTTAACAACAGTACCCCCTTCCAAGCTTTATAATGTACCTCCTTTAAGAACTAGTAAGAAACTCTGCTTTGAACTTCATGTTAGCCTGCGTGAGTAGACTGCGTGAGTAGACCTCGACTATAATTATTTTGGAGTCCACTGGTGGTCTTGTGACCCCCTCCTACCCCCCCCCCCCCCCACACACACACATAGACACACACACACACACACACACGCACACACACACACACACACACACACACGCACACACACGCACACACACACACACACACACACACACACACACACACACACACACACACACACACACACACACACACACACACACACACACACACACACACACACACACACACACACACACACACACACACACACACACACACACACACACACACCTACCCCCGTATCTGATTCAAATTATGGATTGTGTATCATGTTATCGCAATCTAAACAAATTGATACATTGACAACTCATATTCTTATGTATTTTGTTTAAAATTTAAAATAGACTCATACCACATTCCTGACTATTAAAATCGTACAATACCCGTTCAGGACTGATTGATATTGATATAACATGTATTTTACATTGACCCAAGCCAGAGTATTCTCTGGTTAATTCCTGAATTGGTTAAGTGCCAACGAGACTATTTTGCCAAACCACGTCAAGGTTATAACCTTGATAATAAAATAGAAAGATAACTGCTGTTCTAATGTAATTAATACTCAGTAAATAGAACTCCGCGCAAATAATGGCTGTTGAAAAATCACATACAAGGACGCGATTTCATAATACTAATTAGTGTTTAAATAAATGTTCACTCTTCTGTACACATATAATTACCATTATGTATGCTCCGGGGAGGTACTGAAACTACGTTTGAAAAATATCTATGAAAATCTATGAGCGGTCGTTATGAGCAGGTGGTCGCTATAGACAGGTGGTCGCATTAGCAGGTTTGACTGTACCTCCCCCCGTATCTGATTCAAATGATGAAAAGTTATGATGGATTTTGTATCATTTTATCGCAATCTAAACAAATTACTACATTAACAACTCATATTCTTAAATGTATTCTTTTGTTTTGTATTGATTTATGAATTTACATAGTTGGTGTCATTGTATAATCCTCTTAATAGGTATTTCAAAGCGAATTAAGTTTTTAAAGATCAAAATGTAGCCTATTCTTAACTCTTAAGGAGTTATTTGCATTCCATACATAAGCGCTGTATTCGAAATTCCACGTCCATGTGTGACGCATCACGTTGTAACGACGTGTGATACAGTAACCAAATATGCAATATGCTCAAATTTTGTATCAAACGATGCGCTAGAGTCTAGGAAAGACCTCCATGAAATAACAAGCTGGAATCAGCAGTGCATTGTGGTGTAAATGTGCAAGATGTGTGACTGGGTCTTCATGACCCCTAAGGCGGAAACACAATATTTAGTGCATTAGGTGTGGTTTTCTTGAAACTCATCCTGTGGACTTCCAGTAGCTAGTTTACAAGGTTGTCCACCTAGGTTGTGATCCTAGAATGTCCTAGAAGTACTCACTGGTGGCCAACCTTTTACAACAGGCAAAAGCTGAAATCCTAAAAAAAATGGTGGTTTGCCCCCTGGGTAAAAGTTAATGGATCACTTTAATACTCGAAAGGCACTCTTACTTACTTATTTACTTTCTTACTTGTCTGCGAGGAAAGCAAATTCGATAGTTAAGTCAATTTGACTTACATTGTAGTACAGTCTTATATCAGTCAATTTAGCCGTCATGTTTGATCAGCCGAAAGAACGAATTAAATCGTACAAACAGTGCGACAGCTGTATATAAATGTCTCTGTATATCGATCGTTAAAGTGATCCATCAAGATTTTTCCCCCAAAAGTGATATTTGAGACTATAATCATTTACCAATAAAATATAAGACTCTTCTTAATGATGTGTGAAAGTTTCATAGAAAATAGAATGTTGTCTACCTAATGAAAAAAAAAATAACTTGTCAGATTTTAGTAAAACATTTTTTTCATTGGGTTTTGATTTTTCAATTGTCTTTTGGAGATATTCATGAATGGATGAAAAGCGCCCCGGAACGCTTTCCGATTGTAGTACAAATCAGTGGGCAGTATTAGGTGATAAAATCGGACATTAATTTCCCCTTTGTTCACTAGATATATCAGCGTTTCTTTCCCTTAATTACAATGTACGATATTGGTATAATGTCTTAAGCCCTGGTCATAATGGACCCACGACAGGTTCACGACAGGTTCACGACACAAATTTGGGGATTTTGTGGCTTGTTTTGCAATGTTGTACGATAGTCGCACGACAGTCGTACGAATAAATGGGTGTCTTGCGACGAAAAATCTGTCGTGGCTTGGAATTCGGACTTCCCTATTTCATGTATTTTATCATGTTAATGCCACGACAGATCCACGACATTGTTGTCGTACTGGGTTCGTGATAACATCATACGACAATCGTACGACAAATAACATGTTGTGGATGCCAACAATTTGGTGTCATATGATAGACCTGGTACATAACCACGAAATGTTCTGACTTCTCTGTCTGTTTCTGTCGTGAAAGCAAAATTTCATTTTGACCACTTCCACGACAACTTCTTAAATGAAAAGTTAAAGTTTAGTACGACAAAATCATCGTGGGTTTCATTGTTTCATTAATAAAACAATATATACGTTGCTGATAATCAACAGTAAATTAGTTGGAATAAATGGAACATTCAAATATCTCATACATGAAGATAATTTGTTTGTATTTGTGTCAGCATAAAACCATATGTCCGTGGAAGCCCGGTTAGCTCAGTCGGTAGAGCATCAGACTTTTAATCTGAGGGTCAAGGGTTCAAGTCCCGTATCGGGCGCGGTTTATAGACTATTTTGTTTTTTAATCCACATTTAATTATTCTATTGAATATCTGAATTTTGACAAAGGAAACTGCTCAATGGAATGGAATGGTTAAGATTTAATTATATTTATTGTAATTTACTAACAATTACATATAATGAAATTTGTGTTATTTATTAAAACTGCATAATAAATTAAATACCCAGAGTTACGGCAGATATCACTTTTGGAGAAAAACAAATAAACACAAATCTATGAAATATGGACTGTATGGACATTTCCCAATAGAGGTCCGCAATACTGTTTTTGTTTGTTTTACAGTGTACCACATATTTGACCAAAACATGGCTTATTGCAAGGATTTTGACAATTCCTGGTATCAAAAGTTTTAGTTTTATACGCATTTGGCAACGCTTAGTTATAGTGGAACAGTATGTTGTAGACTTTTTGTTTTCTTATGTAAATATAGTGCTTTTACTATAGAAAGGTCTTTCATGAATCTTAGTGGGGATAATTGTAATATGAAAACATAATTCTTGATGAGAATTGCCAAGTGTCAGATACTCAACATGGCGGCGTGCTACGCAATGTACGTAAAGTGGAGAAGGACGATATGTTCAGATTATATCTCTAGTTAGCAATGAGTGTTAAAGAGATCTACATGACTGTAGTAACATTGTCCATTGCTTAGAGTTTATATAGGGATTCATTCATACTGTGCTGTAATCGTTTTACTAATAGAAGCATGGAACAGGTTTCGGTTTTACGAAATTCCCTATCGTTAAACATATATTTGCGAATGTTCGGATTTGTATTTATCCACTGGAAAGTTATAACTGTTTACAAAGTGGGTGCAATGCAATGGGCCGAATGCATACAAAGTAGCAAATGCTTGTGCTAGCCGTTTGCTTGAATCGGTATGCATAAAAACAAGCAACTGCTTACAATCAAAAGCTTGTGCTTGCAAGCAAAAGCAATACATTATTGCTTACTGCTTACAACAAAATGAAAATAAAACATTGACAACAAATTTGGACGAAAACATCATGAAAAAGATTGCCTTTGGCTTTAGTATATGAAGATAATGGTCTAAAATGAAATCAAACAGGAAGGCACAAGATAGCCTTTTTAGAAGCATGAACTCTTCCTCATGTTGAAATGAGATGAAAACTTACATTTCATGAGCATTAACATAATCATAAAATGCAAACGGTCTGAGTAAGCAATAGCTCAAGCTGGTCTGGAGGAGCTTGACAAAAAAAAACCCGCAAGTAATTATAAAAGGTTCGTTTTATGCATACAGTTCTAAGCAACTGCTTGTGTTTGCAAGCAAAAGCTTATGCTTGTTTTTATGCATACCGATTCAACCAAACTTTGTATGCATTCGGCCCTGCCAATAATTCATGATTTTCAATGGCTGTTTTAGGATGGATCCCAAGTTACAAGTGGCGGTGAAATTGATTGTCGCATTCACGGTCGCCTTCGTCTGTTTTAGCCTAGTCCTCCCGCACACCCCAACCTACTACACACCCCAACCAGTCAGCCAAATCATCTACGGTAAGTTTGAATTGTCGTATTTTTATCAAAAATAATAATAAGATAGTTTCTTATATAGCGCTAAATACATATATTATGTTCCATAGCGCTTTACACTATTATTACCCCGGTCATAGGATACAATGCAAACCAGCACACATTGTGTGCACCATCTCCACTCCCTGGGGAGCATTCCTTCCAAGCGGCTCTATCGGTTCGGTGCCTCCTTCTCTCAATGATAAAGTCGTGGTTTCGAAACCTGACAGAGTAGTCTAATATTGATATTCTATGGTATGCATGGTAAAGACCGTCGATGTAAAAGCAATAATTATTTTTGTGATTGATCCTTAAATAATTGTAACAAGTTTATTTCTACTTGTACTAGGAGAATCAACTCAGAAGAAAAGTGGAAAGCGTTCAAATACTTTCAATAGCAGTCGCATAATACCCAAGACCCCGGATGTAGAGATACCTGCCATGCCTGCGGCAGCAGCATCGAGTTTGAGACATTTCCGCAAGACAGAATTACCACCGAAGCTTTATGCGATGGCTAAGCCAGTAAGTTCCCCACGGTGCCTGCCGTAACTCTGGGTATTTCATTCATTATACAGTTTTAATAAACAAAACAAAATAAAAAAAAGTTTTAACAGATAGGCAATTATATTCAAACTTTATTTTATTATATGTAATTTTTAGTAAAATACAATACATCTAATTAAATCTTAACCATTCCATTCAATTGAGCAGTTTCCTCAAAGCATTTTATTGTCAAAATTCAGATATTCAATAGAATAATTTAATGTGGATTAACAAACAAAATAGTCTATAAAATGTATATTAATTCCGCGCCCGATAAGGGACTTGAACCCTTGACCCTCAGATTATGACCCTCAGATTAAAAGTCTGATGCTCTACCGACTGAGCTAACCGGGCTTCCACGGGTATATGGTTTTATGCTGACACAAATACAAATAAATTATCTTCATGTATAAGATAATTTGAATGTTCCATTTATTTCAACTAATTCACTGTTGATTATCAGCAACGTATTATATTGTTTTATTAAAGGGATCTAGTAACTTTGTTGGCATGTACAGAATGTTTATGTACAATAAACGCGTAATGGTTGGTAAAATGTGTAATATAGGGTTGTGAGCTTTTCTCCAATCGACCCAATCATTTGAAACGTTAGCGGTATATTCATGCGTTCATGCTTTCCTTTGAAATGAAATGAAATTATATTAAATTTATCAAACTACAACATCGTTAACAAAAGATAACACAAACACAGAGTAGTAAAAAATGATAGAACATTATAGTTGTAAAAAAGAAAAAAAAGAACCAGCAATAGCAGAGCAGGCTAGTGGAGGCCAGTCGTTTCACAATATTATCATAATACAGATTTCATAATTTGTATTATTTGTAGCGTATTTACAATAGTTATATGTATTAAATATATATTTACACGCTTTATGTCGAATCATTCAACGTCATTTGCTAAGAGATATTTCTTTTAAATTTGCGAAAAGTGTTACGAGATTTGATATATTTCAGGCCCCATATTCATGAAACCCCGCTATATATAGCTTAGTGTCTTGCTAAGGGAATTTCAAATGATACAGTTTGGTGAGTAACAAACAGTTTTCCTAGTCCCCAGCTAGGGTTAACTGGGTAAGCCTTAGGTACCCATAGTTAACCCTAGTAAGCAGCTCAAATAATATGGGTTTAATTCGCATATAGCCACGTCATCCAAAATAGACTTTCATGAATATTAGGAATCTCTCTCAAAATTATACTACTTGCATATGACATGGATTGTTACCAACTTTAGATTTTATTTTTGCTGGCTTATAATTTAGGTTTTGTTTTAGTCTTAACGATGCTCAACTTTAATAAGGGCATGCAAGCAGGTTTTAATAATTGGAATGTTGAAAATTATCCAAAATAATACAAACTTAAGTCACTGACTCATCAGATTGCAGTTTGAATGCTCTGTTTGTATGACATTTATGATAAATTGTATTTTTTGTTTCTTCGAATGGTTGCAATATTTATATCCCAAGGCGATCCAACTTGTTTACCTCTTTTAAACCCGACACCACATTAGTTTGGACAAGATAGCCTACTGCCAACAACATATAAATTATATTTGTAACATTAATTGATTTAATACATCACAAACAGGTGTTCGATGCATTGCCGGACCATTTCTTGCCCAACTACAAAAGTCCGTGCTGGTGGTTGAAGTCCAGTAAGTCACGTGATAATTCACCTGATCATCACCATCCACTGTCACCGGATGGTCAGTCACGTGACGTTGAACCTGAGACGAGTTTGCAATGTTTACCCTACTTCTACATCCTGGGCATGCCGAAATGTGGGACGACGGATCTTTGGTACCGGATCGTTAGTCACCCGGATGTCTCTGGCAGAATCTTCAAGGAACCGCATTGGTGGACCAGGAGCAGATTGAGTAAGCCTTTAAGACCAGGGGTGTTTCACAAAGATTCAAAGTTGAACTTAACTCTAAGTTGAACCATTTGTAGCCTTCAAGTAAAACATATTCAAAAGCAAAACAAAATGCAAGTATTTGAAACGTCCAACAAAAATTTATATCAATTATTTCAAGGCTCCTTGATAATAACACAATTAACTGATTTTTTTTATCAAACTTCATGCCTGTTAAAAAGAACTGTTTCAATACAAAGAAACTAACGGCTTTCCATTATTAAAGGTGAAGTCCAACTTAGTGTTAAATTCAATTTTGGATCTTTGTGAAACACCCCCTGGTCACATATCAACAGATAGCGCAAAACACTGGCGTACCCAGGAGGGGGGGGGGGGGGGGGGGGGGTGGGGGTTGAAACCCCCATACCCCCCCCCCCCCCACCTCCCGGTACGCCTATGGCGCAAATAGGGTACCGGCGGAGAGTAACATTTTCAATCCGTTAGTGGCTTTTTAATTATGATATCTCTCTATTTTTCTATAGAATTGTTATTTCAGCAACAACAACAAAACCCCATCATCTTCGCAATTTTGGAAGGAAAATGGATGGAAGCCATATAGACTCTGATTAATTGGTCAGAGCCGTATATAGACAACGGCGCTGATTATACGGTCAGAGCCGTATATAATTTACGGCTCTGATTACGGTGTCTGAATAGCCCCCTCTTGTGTTCACAGTTGCGTTTCGAATTTAAATAGCATCGTAAATCAAATTTTATACTAATTCATTTATCCCATGATTAGAGCACAGCAGAATGTAATGATCTCCATTTAGTAGCCAATGATAACGTACAAGTTTCAGAAGATGGACCATTTCCGTCCTTTCCCCTCTTCAACTTTTTGTTTTTAATTTTTTGTTCTCTATCTCTTGTTCCGAAGGGAGCATGTCATTCCGAACATATCTTAGGCGAGCATTGGGTATTACGGGCCTCATGGCAGGCAACGCAAGCCTCCGAAACCGACTCGTGTACGGTAAGTTCTGTACGTTTGTTTGTTTGTTTTATTTTTATTTTCTATTTTGTTTGTTTGTTTGGTTGGTTGGTTGGTTGGTTGGTTGGTTGGTTGGTTGGTTGGTTGGTTGGTTGGTTGGTTGGTTGGTTGGTTGGTTGGTTGGTTGGTTGGTTGGTTGTTTGGTTTATTTCGCAGTTTTCAAAATAGAATAATCAATTTTATAATATAGGTTTTCCCGCTCAATTTTGCACTTTTTTCAATCGAATTCATTTAGGGTCATTCGAATTCGCGCGTTGCCGCGTAATCGTTGGTATCGGTCTTCCAAATTCCGAATAAGTGCATGCGAATTCATGCATACGCACACGCTTTCGTGAATAGACACAGAAGTTAATTTATGGGCATTCGAATTCGCGAATGTGCAGCCAACTGTCAACGGCCTTTCGCGAATTCGAATGACCATTGATGAAAAGGTATGCACTTTGTGCAAATTCACTTGCTCCTACGTGATTTTGAACGACTATTTACGAATTCGAATGCTGCTTTGGTACGGCGATCGCAAATCGCGCGAATTCGTTTGCTCCTATTATCAATTCGATTGACACAATCGCGAAATTGAGCGGGAAAACCTATATTAACCAATACATGTTTCTTCATAGCTAATGACTGTAGTATATTAAAAAGATGCATTTTGTTTGAATAACTTAATTGTATACGAAAACGCAGTAGACTGCAATCGCATAATATGCACATATTTCTGTCTTCGAGTATTCCACACCAAATACTTATGTTCCTTTATAGGTGATGGATCGGCATCCACGCTATGGGATAACGCGCATTGGACGGACATCTTCGGCGAGCTTCGGGATGGGCCGCTATACACGACGTCAGACATTATCCACGCAGTTCAGCCGGACGCAAGATTTCTGGTTATTCTCCGAGATCCTGTCGAACGGTAAGTCGTGCATCTTCGGAAAGACTCGTCAAACACGGTCATATAGTTTTGAAGTGTCTAATAACCACAACCGTAATCTGGTCATTCTCCGAATCTCTCAATATCGAATGGGAAGTCTAGAAACTTCGGAGACACTCGGAAATGGTACCTTCAAACTGTGTAACACCATTGCCATTCTGTATGCAGTTAGGCCACAACTAAAATGTTAGTTATTCTCCGAGAATTTGTCGAACGCTACGTCGCACATCTTCGGAAAGACTCGTCTCTGAGAATCTCCCAGTTTTATAAATAAAACCAAATCCGTGTTCTGGTCATACGTGAGAATGTCTTGCATTGTAAATTGGAGTTATGGACCCCGTATCAAAAAGATTCACGATTGAAGGGGTAGTTCAGTTTTGGTTTAGAGGGCGCTTCAAGATAAGTTATTTTGTGAGGTAATGACAGAGTAAATGTAAAATTTGTAAAAGCTTACGATTTTAATGACATAATCAACTTTGTTTGATCAAAATCGGTTTAGAAACGGCTGAAATATCCATAAAGAAAACTGATCGGAATACATGTGCGGACCAACTTTCATCCGATAATTTAAGAAAGACTCGTTTTGTATGAAGACGCAGTGTAGCCGAGAACAGGCGCGCCGGAAGCAGTTTTGGATTGGGGGGGGGGGGGGGGCAAAGTCCTTAGGGGGCTCACGATTTTGTTGTGTAGGGGCTCATGCCCAACCACACTCCATGCATGGTTGCCAACTTTGAGCCAGTGAGACATTGCGAGGGAGCGAAATGACTGAGCGGGAGGAGGGTGTGGGAGGGGGGTGTCCCCCCTCCCACGGTAGGGAGCTTTTGCATTTTTGGACTTGAAATTGTGCATTCTGGTGCATACCTAGATAGGAAATTCGGGCTTAAGATTCATCTGGGAAAGCGTATTATGGTTTTATCGACGAGAAATGTCAAAATATTTTTTACGAAGAAAACAAAAAATTGACACACACTAATAAATATGCATTCCATTACACACACAAATATTGTATTTAGTGTCATACAAAGTTCCAACATAAAACCATATGCCACATTATGTAAGATGCAACAACATAGCCTACAGCCAATGAGTCCCAAGGGAGCGAAGCGACCGAGGGCTGGGGCAGAGCCAGAAGGGGAGGGTTTGGGAGGGGGTATCCCCCTTCGAAGTGGAAGATTTTGAATTTATATACTTGCAATGGTACAATTTGGTGCACGTCACACAAGCAGTCAGAGCAATGCCAGCCTACACGAGAACTATATACGTGGCCTTGTACAGAAAAAGTACTCACCCCAGACCATACGCAAGTTAAGCCCGGCGCAGACAGAGCCCACTCGACTGGTTTTTCAGTCGGTTTCAGCTCAGTATTCGTTTGCCTAAGGACTCCGGTTTTTGCCTGTCAAGAGCCAGTCGGAGGTCCATTCAAGGCCGATTCGACATGTTGTATCGGCTCCGACTGAGCGAAAACTGACTATAGCCTGACTGAAAAACCAGTTTTGATCGGGTCGAGTCGGCTCTGTCCTGCGCCGGGCGTTATGCCCGGCGCAGACAGAGCCGACTCGACCCCATCCAACTGGTTTTTCAGCCTGATTAACTCCGAATGCCGCTGCCCACAGGGACTCCGGTTTTTCATGTCAAGCGCCAGTCGGAGGTCTTTCGAGGGCCGATTCAACATGTTGGATTGGCTCCGACTGAGCGAAAACTGACTCTAGCCTGACTGAAAACCAGTCGGATCGGGTCGAATCGGCTCTGTCTGCGCCGGGCTTTACACAACAAAACTGAGATAATCCGTTTCGCGCGCGAAAGCGCACAGCGAAAAACTTAAAATGGATGTATGAATTAGTTTTTTGAACGTTAGATAAAACAAGTTTTAAGCTCATACATTTTTTCTTTCCCACTCTTCTTTCCCCCCCCTTTTTTTTTTTTTTTTGGGGGGGGGGCAAAAAACGCGTTTTTGCCCCCCCCCCCCCCCCCCCCCCCCCCCCCCCCCCACACACACACCTTTTTTGGATTGGGGGCGGCTGCCCCCCACTTCCGGCGCCTATGGCCGAGAACATGTCGAGTCAGTATAGTAGTCCTTCGAAAAGCGAGAACTCATTGGCCCGAATTCTCATCAGTGGCTCAACTTGAGCCCGACCTAAAAAGACAATGACTACCGGGAAACATTTAAAACCATTTTGCATATGCAGACCTATTGTCTTGTTTGCTATTCGCCCACCGGAGATGTTTCTAATTGTTTTCCTTTCAATATCCAGTCTATCCCTTGAGTTTCTGCTTATAGGCGTGAGAACATTGGGCCCTTTTGAAATTCAGTCATAGTATAATCGGTCACCAGCAATACAATGTCCTGGATGATCCAGGACGCAATTTGAGTATACTATGACTGAATGTCAGAGGGTCCATTGTCCTGATGCCTATAAGCAGAACTCAAGGGATTGACTAGATAATGAAAAAGAAAACAATTTTGAATATATCCGGTGGCGAATAGCAACAAGACAAAAGGTCTGCAGGTGCAAAATGGTTTAAACTGGTTCTCGGTAGTCGTTGTCTTTTTATGGCGGGCTCAAGTTAATCCACTGATGAGAAATTTGGGCCATTGACTTTAAACATTAAAATATAAAAAACATTGTTCTGATTAATTTTCCTTTTTCCCCCTGACATAATAATTATACACATACTTTCTGAACTTCGTGAAGTCTTTGGAAAGTGGCCCAAAAAACAAGGACTCGGCTCCTTTAAAATGTTAACATATATCAATTTCTCATTCTTTTTTTATTATTTTTTGACAGGTTATACTCAGACTTTCTATACTTTTAACAGGACAAATGGCTGACCCAGAAACATTCCACGGCAGCGTGACCTCATCATTACGTGAATACAAGAAATGTAGGAGCCACTTGAGTGAACGCGCATGCGCATATTCCTTCGAAAATGGCGGGGTAAAGTATATCATTTTTCAATTTATTCAACGTTTTTAAGCTCTGTAAAGTGATTTTTGGATGAATTTAACAAAGTAAATACATCACTTTAATCATTGTTTTTTTATATTACGTATCATTTTCATGGGAGAGAAACACAAATACACAGTTGAATCTTTGATATTATTATTTAATTAATTATTTTACATATTTTACATAAACCTTTACGTTTTTTTCTTCAACTTACAGCGACTTCTCGTTGGACTTTACGCAGTATTTCTTAAGGGACTGGTTCAGGGTGATCCCGCGGGAACAGATACTCGTTCTAAGTCTTCCCGAATGGCACGATAATTGTCCCAAGATGCTGGTTCAAGTTTTCGCTTTCCTAAAACTGGGTAAGAATAAGATTAACCTGTTCCCTACTATATTCCTGCGGGAACATATACTCGTTTTTAGTCTCCCCCGATGGCACGATAATTATCTCGAGTTGTTGATTCAATTATTCACTTTTCTGTTATAAAACTGGCTTAGGATTGGATTAACCTGTTTCCTACTATATTCCTGCGGGAACAGATACTCGTTCTCAGTCTTCCCCACTGATACGGTTATTGTCCTAAGATGCTAGTTAAAGTATTCACTTTCCTATTATAAAACTGGCTTGGAATTAGATTAACCTGTTCCCTACTATATTCCCGCGGGGACAGATGCTCGTTCTTAGTATTCCCAAATGGCACAATAATTGTCTCGAGAGGCTGGTTAAAGTTTTTGCTTGCCTAAACTGAGTAACAACAAGATTAACGCGTTCTCTATATACTATTTTCCCGTGGGAACAGATACATGCACATTATTAGCATTCCCGAATAGCACAATTGCTCCAAGAAGCTGGTTCAAGTTTTCGCTTTCCTAAGACTGGGTAAGAATAAGATTAACCTGTTCCCTACTATATTCCCGCGGGAACATATACTTCTTCTTAGATTTCCCCAATGGCATGGTAATTGTCTCGAGTGGCTGATTATAATTTTCGCTTTCCTTAACAATGTTAAACTGGGTAAGAATAGGATTAATCTGTTCCCTACTATTTTCCCGCGGGAACAGATTAATATTATTATTATTTCTAGTAGTAGTAGTATTTATATTTATCATTATTATTGTTATTGTTATTGCTGTGATTAGTATTATCCTTATCACAAACACAGAAACACTATCTAAGGAACGCATTCTTGGGATTTGCCGCTCTGAGCCGAAGAATGGCAACAAGAAGAAGGCGACAAAAGTCGGCCCGATGCTGAATTCAACGAGAACACTGCTGGAAAGATTTTACGCGAAACCAAATCTAGAACTCAGAGAACTTCTTGGAAGCGACTCATTTCTGTGGACTTACCCTTCTTCTTCATCTTTTTCTTAAGACTTAAAGTTTATCGTGCGTGGTGGTGTAGAGGGTGGGCTTGGATGCGTGGACAAGGGATACCCAGATAATAAAGTTTTGGTCAAGCTGAATGTTAGTAACGAGAACTTGCACCATATCATTCCAAATTATTCGTTATAATTCTACCATGTCCGAAAGTTATACAAACTTATACAAACGGCCAAATTAAGATGATTTGATCAATCAAAAAGCTGCCGTTAAAACACAAGAGGGCGCTCTCTAAACACATATTGCCGAGCCGTATATGGCTCCAGGCTCTGACATATTGGTGTCAGTCATTTTGTATACAAAATTTTTTGACTGTGATGATTTGTTAAAATAATGATACAATAGAGAGATCATTAACCACTATTTAAAAACCTCTTTGAAATATTTTGGAAAAAGTGTAGGCATTATAATATGTGGGTTTTTGTTTTGTTTGTTTTATTTCCAAATCAATATTTAAAAATACATCAAAAGTCAGAACATAACATAGAACATAATATACACAATTTGTACACAAAAGTAATTAAAAGTTCTTAATTAAAATATATAAATAATAATAATTGGTAGGATGGCCCGTTTCAGATCCATCATTATGATGGATCTGTTCTTCCACGGGGTCCTATTAAAAAAAAAAGAAGAAAACAAGCAACGTAATTATATCATCGATTCGAATTGGATATATTTGTTGATATGTCAGCTCTTTCTGAACCGATGTTGATCGATTAAATTTTGTTTTATCTTTAAAGTCACATGCTCACGACATTTTTTAGTCGCACTAGTATTGTGATAACATCATACGACAATCGTACTAACATGTATTGAATGCCAAATGTTTGGTGTCGTACGATAGGCCCGCGACATAACCACGAAATGTTCTGACTTCTCTGTTTGTTCCTGCCGTGAAAGCATAATTTCATTGTGCTACTTCCACGACAACTTCTCAAGTCGTAGGAAATGTAACCACGACAGGAAAAAAACTCGATGATATAATTACGTTGCTTGTTTTCTTCGTGTGTTTGATGAGTTTATTTTAATGTTGCAAAACTATAAAATGAATAGCAATTGAAAATAGTCAATGTAAACAAACTCAATATAAATTTTTAAAAGCTTAGAACTTTACCAAACGAATCAAATTAGCATTAGTATTGTTTTCTTCTTGAATTATATGAGGCTTAAATGGGTTTCTCTTTTTACTACCTAATCATGTGTGGGTAGTATATATTTATTTTGTTACATGTATTTTAAGATTGTAAAAGGGTGATTACTTTTATCAATTCCCTACCATGCTGGAGAACACCCATGTGGCTGAAGATACCGTGCCAAAATTAAATAACCAAATTTAAACTACTCGAAAAAAAAAACATATTGCGAACTATAACCCAGCGTTTCTCAACCTTTTTTAACCCGAGGCCCACTTTGGCTCCTACAAATTTTTGGAGGCCCACCTTACAAGAACATATTTGGAAAAATGAAAAAATGACAATAAAATAACAATAAGAAAACTGTGTGGTATCTATTTGTCAGTTGCAATGCAAAACAACTTTCTACATACCTTCAATGGGACACTTGAGGTTGCTTATGGGAAATAAGAAAATCAAGTCGTGGTTTAGTGATGGGGGACAGGTTCACACGCAATGTGGCATTCAGAGTCAGTGGCGTAATGAGCAATTTTTTTTTGTTTTTTTTGGTTTTTTGTTGGGGGGTGCTAAACCAAATCCGCATCACCACCGCATATTGCGAAGGAGCAAAGCGACTGAGCGGGGGGAGGGGGAGGGTGTGGGAGGGGTGTCCCCCCTCCCACGGTAGGGAGCTTTTGCATTTTTGGACTTGAAACTGTGCAATATGGTGCATACCTAGATAGGAAATTCTGACTTGGCAACATGTACTATAATGTAGGTAAACGCGTCAAATATGCACCCCCACAAATATTCGCAAAGTGACATTATACAGTACAAACAGTGCATCAAAAGCCACACTATTTATGATACAACAACATGAATATTGTATTCTAGACGTAGAGAAGACCGATTCTCGAGGGAGCGAAACAATTACCGAGAGGGGGAAGGGTGATGGGAAGGTGTGATCGTAGGTTGGTGTCCGCCCGTGCACGGTAAGGGGGATTTTGCAATATTTAACTTGCTATCTGGTGCATACTTGGGAAGGAAATTTGACTTGACATGAAGCAAAATCTTATTGCACATCGAATAAAATCAGCCAGGACGTGGACTAGCTACCACAGAATTTTTACAATTTCATTTTGGCCGACCTCGCGGCCCACCTGAGAGAGCTTCGCGGCCCACCAGTGGGCCGCGGCCCACCGGTTGAGAAACGCTGCTATAACCAACATACGCCGGAACACGGAATTCCCAACTCGTTAAATGACTGTACCGAACTTGTCTTGTATGGCTTGAGTCCATATGCATATACAGGGTGGCCCAAAAAAAACGGAACGGGGCACTTCCCAAATTATAGTAACACATGTATTGTGTCCATCGGATAGGGTGTCTTTTCAAATGAACAACGATACCAAGAACAGTCAATTTGGTCGTGTAGTTTTTGTTTTAGGGCGCTGTGAGTGACACCATGTCAGGTTCTCTTTTTTGTCAATTTTTACCGAGCCAGTGCTTGATAGATCGCACGTACTGCCTTTCATATCGTTCAACGAGGCGCGCCATTGTTAGTGTGCACTCAGCCGTGTGCCGAGAGAATGGGCGTGTTCGTTGAATGGTATTACAGGCAGGGAGTGCAATTTAACTGGCATAGACTAGGTACAAATTGACAAAAATAGGCACCTGACATGGTCTCACTCACAGCGTCCTAAAACAAAAACTACACGACCAAAATTACTGTTCTTGGTATCGTTTTTCATTGGAAAAGACACCCTATCAAACGGACATAAATATGTTGGTACTTTATTTTGGGAAGTGCCCCGTTCCGGTTTTTTTGGGCCACCCTGTATAATATAATTTTGTTGTGGTTAAGTGTGAAAAAGATGCGATTGAGATAAAGAAAACTGAATAGCGATATAAAATATATGAAAGCGAAAATGACAAAGAGAAAGAATAAAACCATGTTTAAATTTTACTTTATTATACATTATTTATTGGTACATGGAAACATATTGTGTACATACCTTTACCTTTAATCCTTAATGCATTTCATTTGAATCATTTTTTTGTTTATTTAGAATACATAGCTGTATTATAAAGAAAATGCGTACTAAGTTGAATTATTTAATTTCAATTCAATTTTATCAATGAATAATCAGTGAATCATAAAAGGACGATAGTTTGTGATTTTATAAAGATCGTGCTTGCATTTGTACTGCCTTTGTACTCGTATCAGAATCACTAGTATATTTACCTAGTCTTTGTACGCTATTATAGTAAAAAATAAATATCCGATTAAGGTTATAAAATATTCTGAACATTGTAGAGTTGATAAATTATCTGAAAAAGAAAATAATAATTGTGAAGGCTTTTTGAATGATACTGAGAATATATTGTTTATAATTGGTGGAAAAGAAAGAACTATTGAAAGTTTATCAAGTAAATTATTGTTATGTTTAATTGATTAAAATGGGATCGGGATATAGAGCGCAATATCACAGACATAGAGAGGGACAGAGAATAGAGAATGTAGATGTTATTGTTATTATCTTTACCTGCAATATGTTTTGCATCTTTTGTCAGATTTTTTGTACAACATATCTTACATGGAAATGCTTGATAAATGTATGATTATATTTAAATTAAAATTAATCGCTGATTTAATTCATGAATAAACGATGAATTGGAATTCTATAAAGATACCACCGTTTTGTATTTGATTTGAATTTTGTAGTGCCTTTATAAATGCAATTTTACTGTAGATGAATCAATGATTGAAATCTTGCAGTGCAATGGAAACAATGGATTAAAATATGAACCAAAACCATAATTTGTACACAACGCCGAAAGATAAAAATATGCCTTGAGAGGCTCTAGTTGAAACTCTGTGCTCTGAGGTAACTTCAACAGTACAATTTTCTGAGGGGCGTAGATCCCGGGGGATGTGGGATATATCCCCCTCCCCCTTTTTTGGTGCTGGGGAATGGTCTGTAAAAACATCCCCCACCGCAGTTATAGTTGAGTTTTGGTATAGAGGGCGCTACACAAAATAAGTTTTTGTGAGATAATGAAAAACTAATAATGAGTGTCAAATTTGAAAGAGCAATTTTAAAGGGATAGTTGAGTATTGGTCAAACTTAACTTTAGTAACCAAAACCTGCATCATTACGGTACAAACTAATAGTTATTCCACCATGCTCGAAAGGTATACACAATTACAAACGAATGAGTAAAACCCCTGTTATTAATTTTAAAAGAGCCGTTACAACTCAAGAGGGCGCTCTCTAAAAACTCATTGGTTTTAGCCATTTTTTCATACAAAATTTTGCATTTGATGTTTTGTTAAAATAATGATTCAATAGAGATATAATCAACAACTATTTAAAAACCTATTTAGATTTTTTTTTAAAAGTAATCTATAAGCATTTTGTGTATTTTTCTTAAAAGTCAAAATGTCCCCCGGCCGGTAGACTTATAAATAACATATCTTGAAATCAAATTGTTCAACTATGAGAGCATTTGAAAGGGAATGATTCTCAGTTTACATGTTTTATTCAAGGAACTTTCCAACGGAATTAAAACCAACCAATTTAGTGTCAAGGGGCATTTCGGGAAGTACTCAAGTGTCAACTTTTGTTAATAAAAATCGGTTCAGAAATGGCTGAAATATCCAAAAACCGTGTAACCATTTGTAATAATTGTGGGGCCCCACAATTATTCAATAATTTTGAACCAGCCGTAAAAAAAGAAAGAAAAAAAGCGCTTTTATATAAGAGGTTTTTAAATAGTTGTTGATTATCTCTCTATCTAATCACTATTTCAACAAAACATAACATGCACAATATTTTATTTAAAATGCTTGAAACAAATGACCTTTTAGAGAGTGCCCTTTTGAGATTTAACGGCTCTTTTTGAACGATAACAGGCTTTTTACTTAGTCTTTTGTTATTTGTTCTTCCTTTCCGAATTCGAGCATGGTGGAGTTACAGTATTAGTTTGTAATGTAATGGTGCAGGTTTTGGTTACTAAAATTCAGTTTGACCAAAACTGTACTCTCTTTACCAAAACTCTTCCCCCAAAAAAACCCTTCCCCAAATTAGTATAGACATGCATGGATGGTGTGTGCGTATTTGTGTGTGTGTGTGTGTGTGTGTGCGTGTGTGTGTGTATGTGTAGGTTCGTTTGTGCTTGTATTCTATAGTGGTCTAATCATGAGGGAGATGACTTAAGTTATGCTTTCTTAAATTGAAGTATTATCAAATTTCCTTCCAAGGTATGCACCAGATATTTCGAGTGAAAAATTGCAAAAGCTACCTACCAAAACTGTACTCTCTTTACCAAAACTCTTCCCCCCAAAAAACCCTTCCCCAAATTAGTATAGACATGCATGGATGGTGTGTGCGTATTTGTGTGTGTGTGTGTGTGTGTGTGTGTGTGTGTGTGTGTGTGTGTGCGTGTGTGTGTGTGTGTGTGTGTGTGTAGGTTCGTTTGTGCTTGTATTCTATAGTGGTCTAATCATGAGGGAGATGACTTAAGTTATGCTTTCTTAAATTGAAGTATTATCAAATTTCCTTCCAAGGTATGCACCAGATATTTCGAGTGAAAAATTGCAAAAGCTACCTACCGTGGGAGGGGGGATACCCCCCCCCCTCCCACACCCACCCCCTCCCCCCCCCCCCCTAATCCGTTGACCCTCGCTACGCCACTGGTCTCTTTGAGACTTTGGGTAAACTCTTTCAAGGTACGGTATATTTTACCATAATTATTTATTTGACCCCGTTATAGTCGTATTTCTATATTGTATTAGCTGTGGTTATAGTTATAGCACAGAAATACAATATAAATACTAGAACCCCAACTGAATAAGCGTATAGCGTTTTAACCACAGAGATAGGCCACACCTTTATCAGCAAGTTTTTGAAAATACGCACCGAATGTCATGCAAATGAGGTAGTACGTCAGATTTTTTTTCATTTGAATAAATTATCATACGTGGATTCATTGGATAAATTAACACATTACGCAAAAAGCTAAAGTAATTACGCATTGCGCACTTGCAGTTGCCATGGCATTTAAACACGCACTTCTCAGCAAAATTGCGCTTCATAATACCAAAGACGCTTAAGTATTCTAATTCATCTCTATTATTTTAATTACGCGCAGTACTAACAGTTACGCGATGTCATGTATTTAATTGCGCACAGTCAAGAACAGGGGATTTCCCTACTAGGATCAAAATATTGTTTTTCATTGTGACGTCATAACAGAGGCATACCATAAATTCGTGCGTGATAATTGTGAAGTTCGCGCCCGCGCATTATTATGAATGAATTTACGCTAATATTACCATGGCAGCCAGTCGAATTAACATAACAATCGGTGGTTCTCTTCATTAAAAATTTGTCCAACTTCCATTTTGAGTTGGGGGGGCCTGAGCAGGCCCCCCCAACTCAAAATGGAAGTTGGCCAAATCGCGTAACTGTTAGTACTGCGCGTAATTAAAATAATAGAGATGAATTAGAATCATAGAAGTAGTATATAAATAACTAGAAGACAATCTACGCACTGCGCGCTAATTTTCCCATAGCCTTAACACACAGCAAACATGGCCGGTTAGGGAAACTTCATGGACTGGCTAACATGGAATGCTGGGTAATTCGCTGAGGAACGTGAACAGTTATTAACTGCATATAATTGCAGCAGCGAAATATCAAGCTGCAAACTGCGTCATGTTAGAGGTCATCGCTAATTAATTATTATTCATGTATTCATATATTCATAGCATCTACGCGTACATTTAGCCAATCACACATTAATGTTAAAAGTGGGTCGGGTCAAACCACGTTGTTTACGATACTGACACACGTGTGTGGGCTAAATGTTGATGTTGATTTTAAAATGTTTCAATGGATTTCGAGTGTATGATGTGTGTAATCATTATTAACAGTAAATGCAAACACACATCAGTAAATGCGAATATTTCAGACTCACATTCTGCTGCAATATCTACAAATACATTATACAAACAAATACAGACTGTATGAACACGAACAAGAACGGGTTAAATGTCTGATACAGACGCTCTTCATGTAAGTTATACAGGGATGCCACTGGGTCGCCTCCAAAAAACCGGAAACACAACGCGGCAGACGTAACTCTCCGTGTATAGCGTATGCACTGCACTGCCGTTCGATCGCGTGTACATACATGAAATACATGTATACTGCGTACGTATTGAAAAACGGCTACCGGTGTGTTAAGCGAATGGTCTTCCTCTCTCATTCGAGTGCGGTATACCATACGCTATTCAATGCGAGCGCGCGCTCGTTACAACGGTATTCCCATATATTATATGCGGAATGTCATGAGTAAAAGATGCGCACGCACGCTGTAGACAGGAAAAGAAAATGATTTGAAGAGACGGGGAGAGGGGGAGAGAGGGAGTGAAAGACGGAACTTTTTTTGATTGATGACGGAAAAACCGGAATTCCGTCTAAAACCGGAAAAGTGGCATCCCTGGTTATAGAATGATTTAGTGATTATCTAGTTAAAAACTTGTATAAATGAATACTTTCTACCGTGTTCAGTTGAATTTGAGATGTTGACAAATTGACTGACCCCTTTTCACGTAAATTAACTTAGACACAAAATAAACAAACATACACATACACACGCACACACACACACACACACACACATTATGAAGAGCTTAATTCCAAAAGGCGCTAAATCCACTTTCCCTAAATATCAGGAAGCTATTAAAAGTAGAAATCAACCATTTTAGGACAAATTACACGATACAAATTCAAATTATGGAACGTTCCCTTTTCCTATTCAAATAATTGAGCAAAGAAATGTTTAAAAAAGTTTAAAAAGTGGATTTAGCGCCTTTTATAATTAAGCTTTTCATATACACACATTATACAGACACATCCGATTCTGCCACATAATCATGCAATCATAGATAGCCAAAATAATTATTGCAATCTCATAAATTGTTTTCAAATGATTGATCTACATACACTAGGAAATGTGGAAAGATGCAAATTCATACCATTCAAATAACATTTATTAAATTAAAATAATGTTCAACAGCATGAAACATAGTTTTAAATAATGTCGACATTAAACTTCCATCAGAATGATAAAAAGACAAAACGACTTTCTGTTAAAACAAAACATTATCTCTAAAGGTATTTTCTGTGCAAATCAAGATTTTAATTTCTAAATCAGTTGTCTCTTTTTATTTTATAAGATATTGCTGAGAAAAATAAAAGTACTTTCCTACATACGAATTGTGTATTAGGATTGTATAACAGCTATACATATATACAGGAAATATATTGGCTTTTGTAAATAACTTGGTTTGAGTAATATTTTGTACATACAATAAATATGAACTAAATGTTACTAAAACAACATTTTTAGCAGTCTTTTTTAAATAGAAAAGTTATGTACTTCCAGTATGCTAGTTTTCTGAAATTCATTAATTCTCAACTTTAAACAAAACTAAATTGATCTTCATCAATTTATCAAGAATCAATGTGAATCCAATTTGATAAACTTGATATATAAGTATAAGCATTTTATAATAATTTGGAAATGTAATCATTTTTTGCTCACTGAAAGTAAAAACAAAACTTGAATTATGGATATCTTACATCCCTATAAAAAATAAATAAATGCCACTAAAACCTACCATACGATAAGAACAACAACTACTACTACTACTACTACCTACTTCAAATACTACACATACTACTACTTGAATATAACAAGAATATATTTAGGAGGGAAAATGAGAAAGGCAATATAGGAGAAAAACTGGGAGAGAAACAAAAAGAAGATAGCAGGGCAAAGAAAAATACAATTTAAGAGAGGGGGATACGCATTGAACATGAGAGGTATAGAATAGTAGTATAATAATTTAAGTCATGTTGTGGCAAGATTGTGCAAGATTGTGCACAAAATAATGCAAACTGATGTACAGGGTACAAATATACAACTTATAAATTGCATCAACAAAACATATTGCAACTCCTATCAATTAATTTCAACTAGTCATTTCCCAACAATCATTTTTCACCATTTGATTGACCAATCAAATGAATCAGCAACATTCACTATTTGAAGTAATTGTCTTATTTGAACACAATATAGTTAATTACCCAGAATATCAATTTAAACAAAACGAATTGTGCTCAATTTAAATTTGATTTAACTGCGATGTCACTCAATTAGTATGAATATTGAATACAATGATATGTGTTTAATATGTGTTGATCATTATTGCACAACATGAACTCCAGAGACTAGATTTGTATAATATAATCATCACAAAATAATAATACAATATTTTAGTAAGAGTTCAATTCAATTAATAAATTACAGTGGAAGCATGCACCTGACCGAGAAAGGCATTATGAGCAGGATCAAGACCAGGCTGCCACCAGGTTTTATGAAGTTTACTATAGTTCAATCGCCCAACACAGCAATAAACCTGTACTGACACAATGAGAACATAAATGCGGCCTGCATACGGTGCACGTCACAAGGAGGTTTCACTATTCAGTATTCATATACATTTTATTCCAGAATCTAATTTAAAAGGGTGCAAATAAGTACAACTTATCTAATAATGTCTTCTATTCAACACACAAATTTGCAGCTACAAGCTGACAGGGATGTATCTTTCAATATCAATCCTTTTACTTTATTGTAGTTGGTGATGTAGCTGAAATTCTGAACTATACAAAACCATTAATTGAGTGTGCTGGCAGTCCTGGGGTATTTGTCTGTGAATTGTTTTCAGAATCATCTTGTATGTTCACACATTATGAGGATACTAAGCAAGATTTATTCTGGTGCAGTCCTAGCTTTGTTTATAACTACCCAGTAGGACAGTAATATAAGTAATTATTTGTCAATGGATCATTACTACATAATTGTACATCGATGGATCATTGCATCTGAGCAATACTCATCAGTGTGTGAATTTCGAATCAGTTGTCACTGTCCATCATGTCCTCTGGTAATAGCGTAAAGAGCTACAATGTTCACATGAATCACACTTAGTAGATTCCTTACTAATTAGGATAAATTGTGTGACTGACTGACTTATTTAAGTTTATCAAGCCTGTCTACTGCCTAGGTCCTTCTTCAAACTGTACTCCACCATGGCTATGAACCCACTGCAACACTTTAAAAATCAGTTCTCTATCTGGAGACTTTATACTTATTTATTCCTGAACTGCTCAATATTACTTCGCATGAAAAAAAGAGCGTGGGTAGTCCTGGTAGTGTATGAAGTAGTAGAGTTATCTCCATTGTAGATTTCTATTGCTGATGATGAATACTGTCGAACACCAGTGCAGACCACAGCTTCAGGGGCGCACTGTTAAAAAAAGAAGAAACAATGAATCAACACAAAGTGTACAATTAAATAAAACAGATCTAGAAATGAATGTGACTGCTAATTGAGGCACACAACATATGCTGCTCAGCTCAGGTTCATACTTTTGTATGTCATGAAAGTCAAATCCATTTCATAGAAATAAATCACATTTCTTTACATACAGAACATCCATGAACAAGAATTACTAAATTTTTAACTCTCACTCTCAGGTAAATTTGGATAGGTCTACATCATTTTATAATTGGCAACATAAATTCAAGACATGGCTAGTTTAAAAAATAGAACAATTAAATTCAAAGTATTCCCTTTATTCCTTTAAATCATGCATTCATTTTTGACCAGTATCGCTTTTATTTTGACTTAGTCTTAGTTAGCTCAGTCCAAGTTGTTGATTTTGTAGTAGGCGCTGCTAGTGCTAGGCCAGGGCTAGGCCTAGGCCTAGACTAGGCTAGGCCAAGTCTTGTTGCTTATGTTGTGATAAGTGTTTTTTACTGTAAACTGAGCTACAATGTTTAAATGAATCACACTTAGGTTTAGTACTACTAGATTCCTTACTAATTAGGATAAATTGTGTGACTGAATTATGTAAGTTTATCGAATCTGTCTACTAGTACCAAGCCTAGGTCCTTCTTCAAACTATAGGTCATGGCTGTGCACCCACTGCAACATCTAGTTAAAAATCTGTTCTCTTATCCGGAGACTTACCTATTTATTATTCTTGAACTGCTCAATAGTTTTTTCGCAAGAAAAGATGAACGTGGGTACCGTAGTCCTGGTAGAAGTAGTAGAGTTATCCCCGTTGTTGATTTGTAAGCACTGATGTAGAACTGTCGAACACCACAGCTTCAGGGGCACACTGTTAAAATAAGAAGAAACAATGAATCAACACAAAGTGTACAATTAGATAAAACAGATCCAGTTTAAAAGGAAATGAATGTGACTGTTAATAATGGAAATACAATTCAAAATGGTGCAGTTTTGTATAATTGAGGCACATGCACAAGTCAACAGTTTCATACTTTGGTTTTAGACAATTTTTTCATAGTGAAATTAAATTTTACTATTTTTAGCAAAGACCCAAGAATTGAAGACTGGGTCATGAAAAGTCAAATCCATTTCATAGAAATAAATCACGTTAAAGGGGTAGTACAGTTTTGGTAAGGCTTAATTTTAGTAACCAAACCTGGACAGTAACATTATAAACTAATAGTTAACTCCACCATGCTCGAAAGGTATACAAAATTACAAACGACTAAGTAAAAAGCCCATTATCATTAAAAAAAAGAGCCATTCAAACACAAGAGGGCGCTCTCTAAAAAGGCATTGGTTTTAACCATTTTTCATACAAAATTATGCATGTGATGTTTTATTGAAATCATGATTAAATAGAGAGATCATCAGCAACTAATTAAAAAACGCTTTTGAACATCTCTGAAAGTGTATGTATTTTTAATTTTTTTTGAAAAATTCATCTAATTATTTGGGCCTGGCCCCAAATAATTATAAGATCAGATATATTTATTGATATTTCAGCCGTTTCTGGCCCGATTTTGACCAAATAAAGTTTATTCTGCCATTAAAATTGCATGTTCTCTCAAATTCGACACTCAGTTTTTCATTACCTCACAACAAATTGTGATGTGCAGCGCCCTCTCTACCAAAACTAAACTACCCCTTTAAACAAAAATATATATACCAGAACATTCATGAACAAGAATTAACAAATGTTTAACTCACTCTCAAGCGTCAAGGTAGATTTTGATGCATAATTTTAGTATAGCTTTTAGTTTTACTTAGTCTAGACTTAGTTAACCCAGTCCAAGTTGTTTATTTTAGTAGTTAACTTAATAAGCGCTGTTACTTAGTGCTAGTGCTACTGCTACTAGCCAGGGCTAGGCCTAGCCCTAGGCCTAGCCCCTAGGCTAAGCTAGGCCAAGGCTCGCTGCTTATATTGTGATCATCTACGAGCTAGGCGCCTTGACTTGTGAAGCACGGCGCCACACAACACTGATGTTTAAATTTAATTTGGTTTAAGTCTGTACCTATTTCTGACACAGAGACAGGGTTGAAGTTGAACTTGAACTTACTTGAACGCTTGAATTTGAATTGATTCTTTCTCATTATCTAAGTCTAGAAATGCTGTAGAAATCTAGATTGTTGTTGTATCACATGTGGAATTTAGGAATTTAATTTAGGTAGTTAAAATATGCAAATAATATGATTTTTAAGACGCAGTCAACTGGCCTATAAATTAATAACCAGCACCAGGCCCAGGGACCCAGCCCGGACCCAATTAAAGGCAAAGGACCTTACACGTCTACTGCAGATGTACCGTATATTTAGATCGAGTGGGACGGGGAGCTCCGGGCGATAAACACTGTTGACAAGGACTCCGTCTTAACCCACAGAAACTTGTCGCGAACGATGTGGGGTTAGTCCTTAATTTATGAATCTTGTTACAAAAATAATGCATCTGAGAGAAAATCTGAACATGAGAAAGAACGCTGAGAATATGAATTTTGAAAATAATGGAATGAATACGAAGCTACTTACCGAATAATTATGCTTGAGAGTAATTTTTCACTTCTTTAGATATCCATCGTCACGAAATCTCCGTGTCAAAGTTGAAACCAACGAACGTTGAGGGCGGTAAACACGAGACCGTGTTGCCTTCAGGAAGGTCAACTCGTATATTGTTATACACGCAGTCTATGAGAAATCGCGAATTGTTTTTTGTGACCATTTCGAAGGGCGCCCCAGTTGACAGTAACGTTTTTCGGTAGATTGTAGATTTGATAAATAGACCAGAAGTCCGATTTTGTACAGATTGACACTAAATATATAATTTTGTTTGACATTTCATGAATATGGGAATTTTTTACAAAATCGCTCATTCCAATCATAGTCTTATTAAAATAAACCGCATCGGCATTTTCATGATAATAACAATTTTTGTCGGCAAAACTGTGTGTACAAAAACCGTTTGTGAGTGAGGATGACGTATCGAGATATTAAGCAGACGACAAAAACGAGCATTCTTCAAAATCCCGGAATTGTATTTGTATGCTATTTATTCCTGTCTTAGACTTAGGATAATTAAATGACGTTAGCGTATAACATCATTTAAACTAGAACTAGACTCTGTGGCGACTCTGCCGATTAAGCACATTAATGCGCTTTATTTAAAACAAATTTGCGACTTACTCTTGCCCATTGGCATTGACATTGTATACGTACGATAGTGACCGGCAAGTGACTTCGCGATACGGTGTCTGAGAATGAGCTACGCCGGTCGGGTCGGCGGCAGGCGAGGCTAGTCTGCCGCTCATTCACCGGGCTTCTGCTCCGGCTCAGCTGACTCGACGCTAGCTCATCTTCATGCAGTCACTCTCGGTCCCGCGTCTCGGTCTTTATACGAAAGTGGTGGTTTTATTTTTACCTTATTGTATGGCCTACTTTGTATCATTATTGAAGGAGATCCAGTTTATCAATTCCAACCCAAATCATGTAACTTAGTCTTGTTCTTGGAGATTTCACCTCAATCTTTGAGTCTTGTATTGACTATTGGACTTTTTTACTCGCTTGAATTTGATACCTGTTTTTGTTGAGTCAAGTTAAAAAAAAGAAATGTCTAGCTTAGACGTAGCCTAGGCAGGCTAGGGTAGGCCCTATTTAGATAGGTCTTAGCCTTAAGCCCTTATTTGGGGTAATAGTACGTTTGACCAGGTTTAATTACATTTAAATTAGATCTGGTTTGCAAAACAAAAAGAAAAGTCAATTCAAATCATGTGCAAATTGCATTTTTTTTTTGTAGGGGGGGGGGGGGGTATAAGACTATCCAACCCCAAAGGCATGTACATAGTTGCCTGCATCAACCAGTATGATCATGAGTGGGGAGAAATTAGCCAAAATAAACATGGTGTCCATTCTTTAGGAGTGTAGGCTTACTTATTTGAACCCCTTATTATCTTTCATTGAATATGTGGTCATGATTGCATTGTAGATGTAAAGGGGGTTTAATGCCTAAAATAGATAGAATTATTTTGTAAATCTTTACTCCAGGAACTCAACAACAAAAAAAGGAAGCTAGGCAGCGTAAAAGGAAACTGGCATAATACTTCCATTTTGTTTCTCATTTGGGTAAATGATGGGGGTGGTCCAGAATCAAGCCTTTAATATTCCAGTGAATAGATGTCGATGTCTTATTCCTCTTCCAAGTGCAGCTTCAGACTTGAAGACTATGCACCATTTATCAAAACAAAATAACTTACATCAGTTTCTTTAATCACCATCAATCATAGCCACCTTTCAACTAATCATTTAATAGGAGGGGGTCAAAATAGTAAAACGTACATGTTTTGCAATGATTTGACAAAAATATCCTGACCTGAAGGGGAAAATATAAGACTATCATGCCACACTTCATACACCCTGTTAGTTAAGAGGAGCTCTTCAATCAGGAATTCCACCATGACACTCAACATCATCCACTAACCATTATCACCACAATCAGTGTGCCAACAAAATAACAAATATCTCTCATTTAGCTTCAATTTAAAAATAAGAAATAAACATTAGATACCAAAGTAATAAGATTTGTTCTTGACTTATGACATTTCATAGATTATTTTGTTTGCAATATTGAAAGTTGTAGATGGATGCAAGCAAAAAATGCAAGTAAACCATTCATTGATAAAAATGTGGCTTTTGCATGAATCTATTTATCTACACACCGAGACCAAGTTTGTAATACATTATAATTTAACTGTAAATCAAATGAATGAGTGAGAGTTGAATAGATTTAAACATGATGTCCTCTTTTTGAAAGACAAAGCAAATGGTTGAGACTTGAGAGATAATTATAATATGAAGGAAAAAAATGTTTTTAAAGCTAGCCTGAGAAGGGGCTTGGAAATGTAATCTCTGCATGCATGTTGAGGTAAATTGAAGGCTGGTCGTCTAAACCACCAATAATTACACATCCCACCATTCGTTTCAGTTAAGAATGCATTCTTTCATGCATCGTTTATTGAACTCATTGGGAGAGTATATGAAAATCAGCTTGTATGTACACACTGGTTATATACACTCTGGTTGTATACACAAAGTGCATGCCTAAAGCTATGCATGCACCCCATGCACATCACATGTACAATGCAATTGCAGTCTACATAATTTATGTTGTTTACAAGTACAACAACAGGTCACTGTTTGACCTACATTCAGTTAGGCAAATCTAGAATTGTCTAGACTGCAACTAGTCTGGGTTTTCCTACGAAAATGCACCGCGCTGGTGGACTGTACCAAAACGGAAGAAAAAGACCCTAATAATATACTACAGAAAATACCTGGGAACATTTTTAAAATTCAGATCTTGAAATAACAAAAGGTTGTAACAGCCATTTCATCAGTCTAACTAAGATCTTTTACCAATCTGTAAAGTGAAACCTTGTTATAACGAGCATGATGGTTCTCAGATAGCCTTGGGTTTAAAGCAATTACCTCACTATATCATTATCAGGTAACTTATGTGATAACAGGTCTCCTTATAAAGAGGTTCCACTATAATAATGATCAATTTTCACAAACAAAATATTACATCTATTCAGGTTTGCCTACAATGAAAGTGATTCAATCAATTTTGTTATGGGGCGATTTTATCATTTTTCTTTTAACTTGACCATGAGGAAAATGGAAATCTATAATATAGATTCAGAAAAGAAAAGAAATGAGCCTGAGGGTTAGACAATTAGAATGTAAATATCATTTTTCTTGCATCATTTTAATTCTGTATCACTGCAAATGATTTCACCAACTAAAATGACTAGAGACGTCAACTTTTGCAAGGTCATGCTCTATAAGTCTCTAACCTCTGAGCTACATGGCACTCCTTCAAAGATTCTTCCTCAATGCACATACTAGACGGGTTCAGGAAAGTACCACTATGAGATGCATTCTAGCTCAGTGCGGGTTAGAACACAGTAAAGCAATTGACAGGTCTTAGGTAGGATCATAAGCCTATTTTCTTTGCTCACTTTCATTAAATTAATTTATTTCTGATCAGTTCCCATATGTTTGGATTTAAAAGAATTAGGAATGCCTAATTTTGTTACAGTGGAACCTTTTTATACCAAACTTCATTAACGAGGTACCTGATATAGCATGGCTTGTCCATTGCTTGTGAACACTACCAAGTAACATCCATGGTGATCTGTCATGCTCCTATAGTCCGAAGATCTGTAATTAAAGAATGCAAACACACACAGAGAAAGAATGTTAGACTATAGATAGCAATTGCACTTTCAGCCCATTTATTGATTTTGGTATAACATTTTCTCGAGTCCATGGAAAACAGAGTGGAGTATTTTTAGGGAACAGTCATGAATGAGTTAATATTAATACAACTTTATAAACATTATAAACTTTAAAATAAATTGTCTTGACCTCAAAAAGCATGTAGAGTAATAAAAGTTATCAACAAAAATTACCAAAACATGCAAATAAATTGAATAAGAAGGTGACAAATGATATTGAACACAATGAAGAAATTTGCTTGAATTATTTATATAGCTTAAAGTTTAATCATTCATTGCCACAAACCAATAAATAAATTCACTGAGAAGTTGATCTCCGAGATAGTTAGGATGTATAATACCAATAAATAATGAATTCAAAATATGAAAAGAAAAACTTGAATGGCCTTAATTATTCCTCTTATCCAAATTAATACTTAATTATAAATAACGGGGAAAAAGCTAACCTATGAAGAAAAAAAAAGAATCCTGCACCAAAAAAATGAGTGGGATGATTAAATTATAGTAGAAAGAATACCTGTGCCTGTGGATAGCTGACTAGCTGTGCATAGCGAGTAAAGAACCGGCAGATAAGTAATCCTGAAGTACCACTGTAACACCAGCCTATCACCAGTCGCCAGTCCTTGTTGAACCACATCCTCAAAATATTGCTATGAGATGAAAAAAATATAACATTCATAAGAAAAAATATTCACTTAATTTCACTAACATGTTCTTGATGTGGAATGAAAATACTAGACCAAAATAGTAAACAAAATACATCTGTTCAGAGAGTGCAAATTAGTAATTAGCTCCTGAAAACAGTGAAATGACAAACGAGCTCCTGTAAAGTCTCAGTTAAAAAATGCAAAATTGATTGATTGACTTTAGGGTTTAAACTGATGATTAGGTACTACATTTACTTTTCAGTCAAGAGCCAGTTAAGTAAACGTTAAAAAAAATCCTTGAAAAGAAGTTTTTTTTATTACTTAGAGTTAGACATTTCTTGGACCATCATTTTGTATTGTCATCAATGATTTAGAATGGGCTACAAACGATACATCCTAAACGTGCAATCAGAGTAAGGCCTAAGGGGTTGAACAAAAACATCAGATAAAAATGTGAATTAATGCTTTCCAGTCTGGGGCTGGCATGTGTTTGCAGGACAAATTGAATGTCAGTGCAGTGGCTGGAAGAAAACAATTAGCCAGGCCTAGGGTCAGTCTCTCACTCTCGGAATCTTTCTTGTTTTTAATTTAAATTTAAATAAATTATTATTAACCAGGGCCAGGCCCAGGCAGGAGTCGGGACCGCAATAAAAATCAATGATTAATAAATCATTGAAAGATGCTAGGACAAGTCAACTGATCTCTCTAAATCTGATGTGATTAAACATTACCGGTTCTTGGATTATCTAAGGTAGATGGCAAACCATCGTTTTAAGGCCGAGTAGACTATATTTAGTCCAGATTGCCGAGACGGCCAGAGAAGCCGAGTATGAGAGAGGGACACCTTAGCCTAGCTTCGCCTGCCGACAAGACCGGCGTGGCTCACTTCTAGTTCTAGCCCACCGGCACCGGCAAAGGCAAAGCCGGTGAAGTTACCGACTTTTACTTTTAGAAGTTCAGCACTTGCATGTCTTTGTTGCCATCCATTATTCAGTCTTAGAGTTAGATCGATCGACAAAATGAATCGTTTTCATTGCCTATTTTACTGGTTATTTTAGTAATAGAATGGCCGACAGTAAGAGACTGAAAATAAATGTTAAAAGATGCCACAAAAACAAAAGATTTGTCGATCTATTCCAGCCGCGCCCCGCCCTCAGACCAGTTTCACTTCCAAATATTTCTTTCAAATTAATATATAGGCCTAATGAAAATGAACTCACAAACTAGTTTCAGATATTATTTCAATCAAATTGTCGACATGATGACAAGTAGACACAATCTATAAAATAAGGTATTACAGCATTTTAAAATAAAATCGACTTACTATTTTGTGAAAGTTGGATTCCGCCGTTCAACAGCTGTACGTTGAATGTCGTCTGCTATTTTAAAAGGCTCAGTCACTATTGTGATTTGTACACACAGTTGAAATGCCAAATATGTGTAATAACTTAGGAATGCCGGTGTAACTTCTTTTATTACAAATTTAATTTGAATGACCAATTTTGGTTACATTTCACATATCTGATGAAATGTCCAGAAAAAATTATATGTTCAGTGTCAATCTGTACAAAATCGGACTTCTGGTTGGTGTATCAAATCTACAATCTACGGAAAAACGTTACTGTCAACTGGGGCGCCCTTCAAGCGGTCACAAAAAATAATACGAGTTGACCTTCCTCGAGGCAACACGCAAGTGTTATACGCCCTCAACGTTCGTTGGTTGAAACAATAAACTTCAAGCTGCAAGCTGACGTCAATATAAAGAGGTCAAATCAAATATTCAAGATGATTCCAAATATGGTCACAGTTTGGCCTTACATGGCAATCGCGCGATGACGTTTGAATAACATTACAATAAATGCATAAATTAGTGACGTAGAACGTATCCCAGCATTCCATGTTAGCCAGTCCATGAAGTTTCCCAGATTAGCGCGCAGTTTGACCCCCCTGATTAGAATACTAATAGAAAGCGTCTTTGGTATTATGAAGCGCAATTTTGCTGAGAAGTGCGTGTTTAAATGCTATGGCAACTGCAAGTGCGCAATGCGTAATTACTTTAGCTTTTTGCGTAATGTGTTAATTTATCCAATGAATCCACGTCTGATAATTTATTCAAATGAAAAAAATCTGACGTACTACCTCATTTGCATGACATTCGGTGCGTATTTTCAAAAACTTGCTGATAAAGGTGTGGCCTATCTCTGTGGTTAAAACGCTATACGCTTATTCAGTTGGGGTTCTAGTATTTATATTGTATTTCTGTGGGCCTGAGTTATAGTTAAGTAAAGCCCTCTACGCCCACCTCTATTCAATTCTTCATTTCCAGCAACCAATTCGTTGTCCGGGGTCCTAAGTTTGGTAAGGTAAGATTTTGTCATGATTTTGACTTTATTTCAACTGTTTCATGGATTATTTATTGTATATTCTGAAGTCTACAAACACTGTTTATAAAATCTACCTACATATTGCTGTTTTGAAAGAAAAAAAAGCTTGTAATCGTGAATGTTCTAACTGTCTTCGTGTAATGTATGTACATGTGTAAGTCCCACACGTTGGTTTCTGTGTTGGCACCAACATTTGTAAAGTAATTTAAAGAAAATTTACAGTTTCGTTGCGTCGTATGGTTCTTGGTCATGCCTGTTGAAATTTAATATGAATAATTATGGCTTCTTTGAAGTGAATTTAAATTGTAGATGTGGCGTATTTTAGGCGCTAATGGCTGCAGTTTCGTACCCCACATCTACACTGTAAGATGGTTCTGTATATACATACAGTAACCATTTACCTTACACTAGTGCTTATCGTGGTCGAAGCTACCTTTCCGATTTTTCTCTCTCACATACCTTCTCTTTCTCACTTCTTTTGCGCTCCAGCTATATATAAATGCATAGTACAGCTTTTGATCATTTTTTATTATACAAATTTTAATCAAAATACGTTCTGCTATGCTCACCAAATCTGCATTTTCAGCGGCAAAATTTTGGTGAGTCCGTCTTCCTTCGGGAATTGGCAGGAAAAGGCCGACTGTACACGCGCCAGCTATGGCTGGCTATGGCATAACCATGTAAACATGTGATAACATGTAAACATGAAAGTTCGTTCAACTAGTCTTTTACAAGGCGTAATCATTTAGTCACATGAATGTATGTTGGTAGCAGAGCGTGATGACATTGGTTCACATAATTACGGCGTTAATAGTCAATGTCTTGATGGAAGATCAACATCCGATCTCGAATGGTCGACACTCGAAGAGAGTGCACAGTAGCAGCGTCACGTAACTAAACATCGCTATGCAATGCATTGTGTCGCATGTACGTAATTGCAGCGTAGCGAGCGCACTCGGACACGAACCAGAAAAAACCGAGTCGCCATTACAACACAGTCAGCATGCTAGAAACGGGCATTTACGTTGACGTTAACGCAAAATTACCTAAATTTACACATTTTGGACAAGAATTTTCATTTTGAAAGTTCCATCTGGAGTGAAATGGTGAGTTAATGCATAAAACAAATATATTAGCGCCTGATTGTGATCGATAATGGTGATGATGCTGCTTACTGAAGTAGCATGATTTTGTGTAAGATGTGGTGCATGTCAACAGCACGTTCGAACACGTAAGTGAATGGCGATGAGTGTATGTGTGTCGTACCCCTTGTTTTTATTTGCATCACTTTACTCTTGACTTTACTACTTTAGTCTTTAATTTCAATTTTAAATTGGTTCGTATTATTATAGTTATACTCACTGCACTCACATCTACTAAAATAAATGGTCCAATCAGTTGGACCATTTACACGCAATATACGCTAATGATACGCTGGAGATAAGCATACCACCCATTCGTACACTGTACCGTACAACAGTTGAATGCTATGTTTTAGGACGCATCGGTAAGGAAAACGGACTGGAAATAATCATTTTTTGGCGCTAATGCAGTTTCGTACCCCTTTTTCTTTTTTTCTTCTTTTCCTAACCCTAACCCTATGGGTTAGGGTTAGCAGTTAGGGTTTGGAAGGAAAAAAAAGGGGTACGAAACTGCATTAGCGCCCATTTTTTTTCTACATTTTGCGGTCTTCAAAACAAAAGAGTCAGTAATTATTATCAAAGTATGGTATATGAATTGTGGATCACATGAACAAAAGTTTTTTTGCATTTGCTGGTAAATGGAGGGAGAAATCGGCAAACAAAAAATGTTTTTGTGTTGGATAGTGCAGCAGGCGGAAGAGGTTTATCTCCGCACAACGCTATTGTAATGTACCTATGTGTGACTGCACTCTTTCTTTATCCCTCTATGGTCAGTTGTAATATTTTGGTCAATATTCAAGCAATTTTTGACTACTTTATTTGATGGTTTTGGTTGCCTCGGGGTTCCGTAATATTCCCACTTCACAGTCGCTAAAATCAAAGTTAGCGGGTCTTCACGACTTCACGAGCATCTACATGATCTATGGCGACTATATGCCGCTTGCTATCGTATCGGTGACTTGCGAGTGGAGAGAGTACCATACTGCTGCGGTGCGCGGGCGCCTTACCGGTTACATTTACTTCAACTGTAGTTGAAGTTGATGTATGGTGGCTCTAAATCTGAAACGTACAAAAAAACGGTCATATGGCCACACACTTGAACGATTTATTACGTTTCAGATTCCACTCGCAAGTCCCCCCTAGCTAGTGGCATATCTGCTGGGGAAGTCTAGTCCCGCTAACTGCGATTTTAGCGACCCCGAAGTGCAAAATATTACAACAGACTATCGAGGGATAAGGAAAGAGTAAAGTGAGTATTATATCCTACATGAATGAAATCCTGTTCAGTGATTGGCCTACATAGCGTCATGTGACCAAACATAGTAATGACCATGGAGAAAAATGTGCTATGCGTGACGTCATTCATGGAATAGTAAATGCTATTCCATGAATGACGTCATAGACGCCAGGTGATCATATTGAGCCCATAGAGATGCGTGTTGTAAAACTTCCCTGCGAGCAGAGGTCTTGTTTTAGCTTGCGAAAGATGCTCGACGAGATTTATCAAAGAGTTATTTAAAAAGAAATACAGCATATTTTCACCCGTGAATATTAATAAGTTCCAAAGAATATTCTAGAGATGCATTTCATGTATAACGTAGCGGTATTCGAATTTTAAAATTACGACAATGGTGCACATTGTGCATCGTTGTCCTTCTGTGGTCGTGACACTAATTCGTCATTTAACAATCGGCCGCGGTGTGCACTGCACTAGCTGTATGTGCAATGTACGAATAACTATTTTCTCCATACAATAACGTGTGTAGTACGTAAAGCAGGTTAATTATTCACTTTGATGCGCGCGTTTTGCATTTGGGTGCGCATTAGTTGTTAAGGCGCGTAACCATGAATGGAAAGATAGCGCAATACGCGCTCTGCGCTAGGGCTATTGCGCAAAGGGGGTCAGTGTCACAAACAGAACATAGTCTGTGCAGTGATGGTTCCATGATCAATGTTTTGTTTTTCTTTATATTTTTCTTTAATTTAATTGAAATCATTTATTTTTGCGATGATTGTGATTATGCGAAGGATATAAAACAAATATATCATGCACTATTTCGAGCCACTAGTGAAATTATGGATTCCTCGGTGACAGGAAAAGCACTATGTTCTTCGGGTCTACGACCCTCAGAACATAGTGCTTTTCCTGTCACCTCGGAATCCATAATTTCAACTAGAGGCTCTCAGTGCATGGTATATTTGTTTAATATGAACCAATTTAGTTGAGTTTGACGTGATGCAAATAAAAACAAAAAAGGGGTATGAAACTGCATTAGCGCCGTATTTAAAATAACGTCTTGGATGATCAATTACTTTGTAATTGTAATTTAGATTTTTGAATCGAAATCATTTGTTCAACAGATAACACTGCACTGTGTTTACTTTGTATTAGTTAGTCCTTCATTTTTCTTTACAGATTTCTAAGTACTGAATACACAACAAGCATCTCATCATGAGAATCAACATGGGCATCAGAACTACACTTTTGCTAGTTATTGGTAAGTAAGCAGGGAAGACACACATCTACTAAAGTAAATGGTCCAGTCAGCTGGACCATTTACACACTATTTACGTAAATACTCATCAAATACTGGCTTAAAAAGTACACTCACCCCATCACATTCCCCACCCCCCCCCCCCCCCCCCCCCAAAAAAAAAAAAAATGTAAAAAAAAAAAAAATATATATATATATATATAAATGAATGAAAATTATAATGATTTGTTGATGTTGTATGTGTTTGTTGTTGTTGGCCACTTCTGTCTCAAAAGACAATAGGGGGGCATCAAGTCAAGTTCACAGGGGTAGGGTTAGGGATTGCAGCAACTAGTGTGGCTTAAAAGGCCTATTATAATAATGATAATAATCGTAATTATAATATAATATATTTCATATTTATAAAGAAAAACATGACCATGGTATATGTTATGAAAATTTGTCCATCATCAGTCCATTTTTAAACAACATTGCATACTAACTCTCCACTTCACCCGTGTCCAGTGTGTTTGCAGTTGCTTGGAACTTCTGCCATACAGTGCTACATGTGTGAACAGACTGAGGAGCCTGTGGGTTCTGCCTGCTGGAACGCATCAGAAGCGTTGCCAACTATGGAATGTGAACACTCCTGCTATGTAAGTTTTCAGATGTTTGCCCTGACAAAGATCCTGCTAGGATCAGAAGCTAGGCTCCTTTACAGGCTTTCACTCTTCAAATTTTCAAATTTTGCAATGCAACTTTCTGTATAAAAACACAAAACTATTGATTCCTTCTATCCAAACTGGACAAACCATAGAAGATTTTACTCCTTTGAATTTGAATTGATAAAAACTAGCTCCTTAAACGACGTGTAAGTTCTACATGCTGGAATCTCTCAGAAATCTTGCCAAGTGTACTGTATGACTTGTATGTAAACACAATGATAATAATTCTTTCTTTTGTTGTTGATCATTTTTCTCCTATCATTTGAACAAAGTATTCAAGTGTTCTGTAGTGTCATTATTATCGGTGACCATCAGTGTGTATCGTTTCTTTTAAAAATAATACACTGCATATATTTCATTGCAATTTTGATTTCTATTTCCTTATCTATCAGACGTCCATGTTTCAGTCGGGTGGCAACGAGATTGATAATTTCTGGAACGTGAAGCGAGGATGCAAGGCCGAGTGTTCTCAGTCGGAGAACTGTCGCAGTCAGCACTACAGGGACTGTGAATACTGTTGCAACTCAGATTAATACAAGTTTCTTGATTGTTTCTTCCTGTTTTCTTCTTTTTGTCTCTTTTTGATATCAGACATCCATGTTCCAATCAGGAGGTAATGAGATAGTTAACTACTGGAACGTGAAGCGAGGCTGCAAGGCAGAGTGCTCCCCATCGGAGAACTGTCGCAGCCAGCACTACGGGGCGTGCCAGTACTGCTGTGGTGCTGAAATGTGCAATACCTATATCCTCTCGTCGGCTCACACCCTCAGGACAAGCTGGTCTCTCACGGTCTCTCTTCTAGCTGCTCTTGTCTTCTACTTCAGGTTTTGATTCTGGTTAATATTTTTTTTTCCTACTCACTATTCATCGTTGTTCTTTTTTGTTTTTAATACTTTGGGGTTTGATTCTGATGAATATTTGTTTTCCCCTAATCACTATGTATTCATCGTTTTTGTTTGTTTTGTTTTTTAAATACTTAGGGGTTTGATTCTGATGAATATTTGTTTTCTCCTAATCACTATGTATTCATCGTTTTTGTTTGTTTTGTTTTTTAAATACTTAGGGGTTTGATTCTGATGAATATTTGTTTCCACTACTCACTATGTATTAATCGTTTTTATCCTTGCTGCTTCAGGCTTTGATTTTGGTTTGATTTCCCCTCTTATTATTATTATTTAATATTTTATCTGGAAGCCAATTTTTCTGAACTTGTAGATGGAATGGACTACCAAAACAATTACCTTACATTTATAAGGATATTATTTTTGAATGGTGGTTCCTTTAAGCTTTGTAATCTTCCAAGTGTCCAACCTGTTAATTGATCTGATTCTATCAGTATTGTACCTCGAGCCTAATGTGACAATAGGGTTAGTTTTATCCTTGCTTTGCTTGTTTTTATGCCATATCAACTCAACTCATCCCACCAATTGCTTTCTTTTGTTTTGTATTAAGGTGTATTTATATTTGTTATGTAACAGTGCACTACACAAAAATCATAGAACAGGGTTGTTCGTGAGATCGTGAAGGATTCATAATTATAATGCTGTTGCTGTAATTGCTGTGTTTTCATTATAAGGAGTGTAGTATTTGCTGAGGAGCTGTTTGTTATCAACATTCACTATTTTCTATTAGAGTATTGGTGCTTCCTCAATGTCCTGAAGGATTGTATAAGCTTGTCTATTCCATCTCACAAAGTCTATATTACTAGAAAGAGGAGGTTGTGTCTGTCTGTTTAGTCTGTCCGGCTATGCAATTCGCCATGCCTTGAGGTATGACCCTCACCTTTCAGGTGATGCTTGCTACTACCTTTAGGAAGTTGATGTTTGTGGACGTTTTGAGCCCAAAAATGTCTTTTTGGGGGCGAATGTAGCCCCGGTAAATTCCATATAGCTAAGCTGTACTGCCTAGCTGCCAGAACACTATTAGTATGGTACGTGATCAGTCATGATGTACACATACCGTACCCGTATGCCTACAGTGTGTTGTGTGCAGGCAGTGCACAGGTCCTCTAGTTATTTAAACATGGTGTCGCAAACAGTATCTGACAAATAATCATTCACAGATAAAAAACGGAATCGGAATGAAGCATTATCAATATCAGTACCAGACTTCCTTTATTTTTTTCTGGAAAAAAAAACCAATCAGAATAGTGAGAATACTTATTTCAGTCCTATGTTTGCAGGCAGGAGAAAATTAATATTTTGATTTGAGTAATATGTTTTTAACTCTTAACATGCCAGGGATTTTAATGCTCTACGGCATTTGTGTGCATTGTAACTCGCAAAAATGCGAGCTTGGCACGTTAGGAGTTAATGATATTGTGTGCTTTTTAAGTTCTGGGTATTGGAATAAGTTGGAAGCTTATTTCCTTTAATGGTATTTTGGATTTTACCATCACACTTAGTTTAAGCTTTCTGTAATGTCATGCAGAAAAGATATTTGGTTTTGTGTTTTATTATCATGTGGTTATATTAGTTTTTCACTGAGTAGGCAGTAGCTGATACATGTTTTAATGATACATAGTGAAATATGAAAGCAAGTTTTGTTTTGATTGCATGCATAATTATGAAGTGCCTTTACCCACCTCCTGTTTGCTGGTGTGTTTAACTACCTATTTTTTCATGTCAAGAAAAGACAGGACTTATGACTTGTTGAAGTTATCGATATGAAAGTTATGACATGAAACTAGGTAAGACTGCTAGTGTATGCATGTTTACAAAATATTCACAATTTACATTGTATTATAATTATAGAACTAATGAATGTTTACTTTGTGTGTTTGCCACAAAAAAAATTTGTCACCTTTAATAGTCACCTTGCAAAAAATTCATCCAGAACGTAGGCTGAATATTTATAACATTATTTGCATGTATACATTATACTCTTACATAATAGTACTTAGTAAACCATTCAGGGTGGGATTCTCATCAAAAGGCTAAATTTAGCCCGGGTTAAATTTTTATGGAGCGCCACACTGCAAACAATGTGCACTTATTTCTAAATGCGCGCTTGTACTAGATATGCGCACTCATCCTTCATAAACGCAAACACAAAACCTATGAATAGACCATTGCGCCTGACGCTTATTTTTACGCTAAACTGGCAGGAAGAAAGTATGAAAAAAGTGTGTAGAAACTTGAAAATAATCGTTGATTTTGCCAGATTTATTTGACTTTTCATATAAATAACATGGACTCATCTTGCGGGGAAACCTCCAAACTTTCGCTATCAAAATCGAGTGTAGAAAGCGCTAATTGAATGAAGAAAAAAAAAAGAAGATTAGTGCCAACGGAGACAATGGTAGCAAAGGAGTAACTACCCGGCTTTCCATAAAACAGTGGGTTAAATCAGATCAGAATTCCACCCTCAGACTTTTGTACTTTTTTAAATTTGCAAATTGATCAGAATTGCTATGATGAAGTTATTTCATTTGAATAGAATACATGATGCTGTCCTGAAGAATATGTTGTGGCACAATCGGATGGATCCTTAACTTATCAAATAGACCCATCTTTTTAAAAATTTGATTTGATTTCAGGGGGAAAATTAAAATGTAACTTTTAGGGGTGAACTCTGTGCAAATCTATGGGGGCTCTTTTTGGAATTTGGGGGGCAAAATCGCCCCCAAGCCCCCGTGTATGTTTTTCACTGTTTTATTTATTTCAAATTTTATCAATGCCCTATACCAAAATCTGATTGTTTTCAATAGGTCGACCCAGTTTTAAAATGTAAGGATGCAAGATTCTGGATGGTTCTATTCAAAAGGATTGTTGAAGTTTTCATAAACAGTATATATATATGTAGTTTTTAAGAATTGATGCTGGACAAACTATTTTCCTTTGAAATATGTGTATTACAGTTCTTATGTTTGAAGAGTACTACTAGTATTTAGTGTCCTATTCTAAAAAAAATCACTGTTTGTATATTGTCTTCCATCATGAGTTTCTTCAAATGGCTGTATAAAATATAAAAGGCAACTTTGAGTCTTTGTTGCAGAGAACGGCATTAAAATGTCAATATCATACAAGTGCCATTTCATCATTAAAATGATGTTCACAAGTGTTGGATACGGAAACTGCCAAGTACTAGAAATTAAGATTCAAACAAATCTGCCCTTTTTATATTTGCTTTTAATTTTCAGTGTATTGTTGTCTGTAACAACTTCCTAGCACTGGATTTATAAAACAGATAAAAACATTTTTACCAATTGGAGGTAACATTTGATTTAAAAGGTATCATTGCAGAAAATTAAATTTGGCCCCCTTTCACTCTATTTTCAGAATGAGTGAAATGTGGAATTGTCTTGATATTTCTATGAATATATATATATTAGATGAATATACAAGTGCCATTGCATGATTTGTAAACAATCAATTATTTTGTAGTGTTTGAGTTAAAATATTGTACATAGAGTTGTATTGATTATGGATTTATATAATTTTTTATATGCACATGTATGTCTTTCATTTATTTGCCTAGCTTTAAACACATGTAGTCTTTCATTATCAAATCTCACTCGTATATTATCTTCCTTTTTTGTTTTTAGGCATGCATTTTATACTAATTTGTAACTTTGTTTCATTTATTTTACTAAGCACAAAAGAGAATAACCAATGGAACGACACGTTGATGGTCACTAGCAGATATCCATAAGAACTGCATTGAAATACAAAACTATTTTAAACTATAAATTCAATATTACCAGAATTACAGATACGGTAGAATCTTCAGTACTTTATTCAGAAATAGCAGACTCCAAATGGGGTTGTCTTTGATCAATTTATGACTTCCTATTAGAATATTACCATTGCATAACATCTACATTGTAAGTGGCGATGGTCAGTGGAGTCAGAGCAGTTTCAGTGGAACAACTATCAGAACAGAGTCTGATTTGCAGTGCTGTAGTCGAGTCCGGACTCGGACTCGCTTTTGATGGTCTCGTGACTCGGAGCCGAGTCCCTATGTAAAACATATGGGAACATGCTATTTCGTTGGGGACTCGGACTCGGAACTTGTGGACTCGACTACAGCACTGCTGATTTGTCCATCTAAATCTTCAGTAGAATTTTACATTGTAATTATGGTACAAGAATATGATGCCTTTGCCAAAAGATTGAGATCTTTTTTTCTCTATTTTCATCTACCTGCAGTTGTATTTGTGGTGTTGCCCTATTTTACATATTTTGCTTGGAATCATGCATTTATGAATAAATGTTAACAATCTATATGTTTGTTACGAAAAAAGAAATGTTTCGTTTGTGTGTGTGTCTGTGAATCTTGTCTACTGGTTTTAAGCTATAATTGAGACTTGAGAGATATCATAATTGACAGTTATATGATAATTTACTGGAAACTTGGACAGCAAAATAGTAAAAATGATATGAACAAAATAATGATGATGGGGATGATGATATTGATGATGTCGATGATGATGTGGTGGTGGTGGTGATGTTGCTGATGATAAAATATTTTATTTTGTATGGCACATTAGATTGACTCGTGTATTGATTGATTGATTGATTGATTGATTGATTGATTCGATGCATGGATGGATTGATTGATTGATCATCTCTAAATGATTTGTAAATATTTAGTAACTGAGCCACAAATTAACCACATAATTAAAGGGGTAGTTTAGTTTTGGTAGAGAGGGCGCTGCACATCACAATTTTTTTGTGAGGTAATAAAAAACCGAGTGTCGAATTTGAGAGAACATGCAATTTTAATGGCAGAATAAACTTTATTTGGTCAAAATCGACCCAGAAACGGCTGAAATATCAATAAATATATCTGATCTTATAATTATTTGGGGCCCAAATAATTAGACGATTTTTCAAAAAAATTAAAAAATGCTTGCACTTTTTCAAAAATTTTAAAAAGTGTTTTTTAAATAGTTGTTGATGGTCTCTCTATTTAATCATTATTTCAATAAAACATCACATGCATAATTTTGTATGAAAAATGGTTGAAACCAATGCCTTTTTAGAAAGCGCCCTCTTGTGTTTTAATGGCTCTTTTTGAATGATAACAGGCTTTTTACTTAGTCGTTTGTAATTTTGTATACCTTTCAAGCATGGTGGAGTTATAACTATTAGTTTATAACGTTACTGTCCAGGTTTGGTTACTAAAGTTCAGCCTTACCAAAACTGTACTACCCCTTTAATATTAATTATATACATGTTTTTCACTCCTTCGGGAGCATTCTAACCCTGCTAATGGGCACACACGTTTCCAAACACGCTTCATACCATGCACATATATCAGTGGCGTAGCTATGGGGTAAAATGGGGGCACGACGTGCCGCCCTTAAAATGTGACAAAAACAATTACAAATCATAAGGGGAAATCATTTATAAGACAAAAAAGAATGTCCCTCATCAGTCCGACAAACACTATGTCACTGACATGACATACACGTAGCACTACTGGAGTAGCTATATAGGGGGATACAATGTAATTAGTGTACAGTTTAACATGTTTTCATTTTCATATTTCGTTTATTTCCACTCCACATGTTTGAATAAAAACATACACAACTGAATTACAAAAATATCACAATATAAATTCACATAAAATGTACAATAGAACAATATTCAAAGTGTGGAGGGAGAAGCAGAGGCCATTGTCCTATCAAAGGCTTCTCCCCAACAAATAAGGTAATTATAATAAGTGGACATAATATATATGAGTTAGCAAAAATGAACATTCCCCCCCCCAAAAAAAAAAACAAAAAAACAAAGGTGTAAATTATACCACATGTCATCAAAAGGCAGAGTTTACATATTATTAATCAAAACATTTTATTACGACTTCATGCTATTTTGATTGGAATTAATTAAAAACGATATAATAAATACACAAGCTCCAGACATTGATTAGAACAGTAAATAATGGTTATTTAATTTAAGAAATATTTACAAATGCGGTTTTACCTAACCTTGTCCAAGATGTGACTAATTTGAATTTCGCTATGTTTCTGTTATTTCAATTTTCTTCTACAGACCAATCCGAATGAATTTTATTTCAATAGGAAATCAGTGTTCATAACGTTATGAACCAGAGCAATATAACACTCGTTGATTTCCTATTGAAATTACATTCATTCGGATGGGCATATCTCAGCCAATACTTAATATATTCGATTGAGTTTCAACATTTGGACATTATTTTGTATGTTTTTTCGGAAAATGAATTTCAAATTGAGAAATTCTAAAAATAGATTTGTATGATGTCACAGCTTCGGTACTCTATATTATTTTACTATAAGTCAAACAGTTTTAAGAGGAAGAACGCAACATTTTATGTTAAATTAAATCAATTAAGCATCTTACTGGTTTGCACCCACGCTCGGTCAAAACTGTATTTCTTCATCATTTGACTGATCGTTGATTTAAAACATTTGCAGACTGGAGAAATGTGAGTAACTAAGGGTTCTTTATTATGGATTAATAAACATCAAGGGGTATAAAAAAAAAAGGCGACCCAAATGCTTTAATAAAGTGTAGGGAATACAACATAAGGATGTGTTCTCAATCATAAACGTATACCAAGTAAGCTGCGATGAAACATGGTAAATTATTCCTTTGTAAACATTTCTCCTAATTTCGCAAATAAATGGAATTGGTTTTAAATACTGATATTTTAACACGGCAAACCAAGTATAACAACAACAATGCAGTATTGTCAACCAATAAATGCAGATACATGGTTATTATTCCTCTGTAAAAATATCTTCTTATTTAATTCGAAAATAAATGGAATTGGTATTAAATACTAATATTTCAACACGGCAAATCACGTTTAACACAACAATGCAATATTGTCAACCAATAAATTCAGATAAGAAATACATTGAAACAATACTTATCGCGCCAGTTATCACAAATACACATGTAGTCTTTGAATAATTCTTACAACAAAAAAGATAGTTTCAACCACGTCAAAGAAATTAGAATAATGGCACATACCTAAATGTAATTTGTACGTAAAATTGTCTCCAAAAGGAATGTTGCCGATATTGAGGAAATAGTACAGTATTGGTTAAGAAAGCGCTTCAAGAAATACTTAATTTGTGAGGTAATGATAAACTTAGTGTAATATTTGGAAGGGAAAAAAGATTTTAAAGATGAAATAGCTTTATTTGATCAAAATCACTTCAGCTGAAATATCAATATAACATACGATTGGAATAAATGTGGGGCCCACATTTATTCCAGTGTAATATTTGGAGAAAAAAAACGATATTAGGCCGTATTAGAGGGGATGGTGGAGTTAAAACTATTAGTTTGTAAAGATATGGTGCAAGTTTTGCAAGCATTAAAATTAATCATGAATTGGAACAATTTAATGGATTTGAACAAGAGATTGAAGATGCATTTCTTCATTTGTTTAAAGGTTGTACCCTTATGTTTTGTATTGTTTCGTCATATTATTGGGGGGGGGGGGCGTGCCCTCCCCGACCCCGTGCCCCCCCCCCCCCGGTGCTACACCACTGGTTGACGCTCTAATTTGCTGTGGCGTAGCTACGGGAGGGGGGGGGGGGGGGGGTCGCACGTGTCTCCATTAATTTGACAATGATGAAAACATAAGGATAAATATTCGAGACAAAATTAGAGAAAATGCATAGGCCTAGAATGTGCCCAAGTAATGCCACCAACAATTGGTCAGGTCACGCTATATATACATACGTCACTGGTCACGCTATATATACGTACGTCACAGTACTGGTCACGCTATATATACGTACGTCACTGGTCACAGTTTTTCTCGAGCAGCATGCACTTCATCTGTCATATTTTTCTTTAAACATTAATTGTTGAGGAAATTAAATGATCGATTCATTTCCTGAAATGTTTCGTTCCTGGCGAATACGAGGAAGCAATAAAACATACGATCATATACTAGAAAGGAAAGTTGTATACCAATATTATTCATTTAGAAACTGGTTGGCCGCCCGCTTTAACTGTGCAATGTTGGTTGGGAAATTATGATGAACACCCGCTCAGGCATTTCTACTATTGCTTCGAGATTTTATTGAGTGCACGAAGTCGTGGACGCTCTCCGTTCGTTTCTTCCTCGACCATGCCTTCATCTTCTTCTTGTCCAGCTTATCGTCCATTTCCTCCCTCGGGCACGCAGAGTTGATGATGAGCGCGACAACGAGAACGATGACGAGCATGCCAACGCAGGCGAACGCGGTCAGGGTCAACGGACTCAGCAGCTCGAAGTCTGTGACGAGGGACGCGCAGACATCATTCTCCATGACGCGCGGGCTATCATTCTCACACAAACCACCGGTAGCACTAACGCGTAGGACGTTGATACACGCCGTGTAGCCCAAGAACGGCTGCAGCGAATCAAACTCCGCCGTAGTCGTGCTCAACGACAGGCACCGCTGCTCGACGACCCAGTTGAAGCCGTATTTCATCTGGATGTAGCTTCGGAGCGAGTCGGTGTTGTTCTCCGTCCCGATGTCGACGACATCCCACTCGAACACCCCATGGTACGAACCCGAATCAGTTACGTTAAGGTTGGCGATGCCAATAGCGAAGATAGAAGGTATCCTGCTTATAAATAGTACCACTAGAAGCTGGAGATACTGGTTCCATTTGCGTTGCTGGTTGGAATTGAGATTGATGGATATTCTTGCCATTGTGAGCTGGTTTTGTTGTTTGATCTGAATCCAGCTGCGCGTTATATTCCTGTTTGTTCCTCTGTAACAACAAAAAGTAAATAAAAATGATATAAATAGTGTGTTGTAATCGATCAATATTTATCCAATTCACGCAGGAAACAATCACAGTCAATAATTATATAAAATGAGTCTAACATTGTCCAAATCCACAAATCTCACTTAGAACTCTAGACTAGTGTTTCTTGCATACATACATTGTTGTATTCGTATTACAAATAGAAGCACGGAACATGTTTCGTTTTTTAATTTCCCTTTCGTTGAAAAGATTTTTACGATTGCAGTGTTCAGATTTTGAATTATTCATTGGAAAGTTATAATTATATATGTGTATGAAGTCTGTGCAATGAGTTGGCGAATATTACTTTGCATTTTCGCTCATAAATCAGCCTTAATTATAATATCCATTTAATGTGAAATATTGACACACATTATTTAAAGGACAAATTAGATCACAACAATACACGCTTCATCAAGCACTCATCATTTTATTTGCACATGTCATCAAAGTTACTACACCCCTTTAAATTCACAAAGAAACAACGCGAGTAGTCTGGATAAAATCTTGACATCCTAACGATTGATAATGATAATGTTTCCTTTTGTATTTATCTACCACGATGAAACTAAATCAATGGGATTTTTTATAGGCCTGATTTAATAGTCAATCGTAGTTGTTTGAATGTTAGAAAAGTTTGCCAATTAGTACGCAACAGGAAACCGGCAGATCAGAGAGATGTTATTATTATACCAACAAAATATCGTATCAAAATATATTCATCTTCTTGTGTTCAATTTAGAGAAATTTAATTATATCCAAGGCAGTAAACATAATTGTGCGTGTCCGGTTTCATGGTAATTACTTTCTATTTCAGAACGGAGATACTGTACATAAACAATTACGATAACCACCATGCATTCGATAAGCACGCAATACCAAAATTGCCTACCTCAAGATTATGTCAGATCATTTTATTTTGTATCATGTAGGCTTATATTGGACGTATGCAAGTATAAAATTTCCACAAATTGTGCAAAGATATAACGATAAAACAACTTTTTAATCTGCATCAAGTATTAATTACAAATTTAATGATAATCACTATTCTTCCCTAGTATTATAACAAGCACCCGGAATATCTTTAAATTATAATCATAATATCATAACGATTGTCACGTATAAGCCTACGGTGTAGACACTTCCTCGTTGTCAAATACAAATGTATTTGATTACTTATTTACAGACTTACCCAGATATGTAGGCTATGTACCAAAGACAGTCATCGACTCATCATCGTGAACAATATATAAAAATATCCTGCTTGAAGACCATTATGCAACATAGTTACCAAGGAGGTACTATATTTGTACCTCAGTTGGTTACATGCATATATGCCGCCACTGATGCCGGGCATACAGAGAACAGCAAGTCATAATACCATGAATATGTTTGCACAGCGAAACTATATATATGTTGAAAATGTTCTATTATACATGTATGCGCCACGGAGAATAATGAGTCTTTGGATGTTTGCGGATCTTGATCAAATTGAACTCCCATATAATAAAGGAATCACGTGATCATTTGATGAAATGAAAGAAATCGTCCACGGTTGATTGATCTTCGGTTTATAAACAGACCAACTCGAACTCGATTACATATATAATAACGACTACAATGTCACAGGAAGAAAGAAAAAAATGCTCACTCAAAACTACCAACATTGGCAACTTGTTGTTCTGTTGTGACTATATATTATATTGCTAAACCATAAAATAATGATGTTACTGCATATTTATTCTTTTTATTTTGTATTACTTCATCTAACTTTCGTTCTTTGAAAATGAATGTACACGTACAACTAATGGGTAACTAATTTGTGAATGCGCTATATAAATATATATTATTACTATTACCATAGCTCAGATGTTGATAACTGCATAAATGTATGTTTTCTGTCTATGGTATTTGTTATTGTATCTATTGCATATTGATCGCAGAAGATTAATTAATTAGTGCACCTGCGCAACAACAACAAATATATATTTGATGATGTGAATTCAATTGAGTGTATAGATCTGCAGTGTCGCCCGAATGATGCGTTTAGTTTTCTTTTGACTCACATTGTAGACTGATGTTAATTATTATCCTAATAGCCTTACGTGTGAGTGGCATGCTATTTTGTATTGCTCGTCTCAGTAGTATACGAAAAAATACATTATAGGGGAATTACAAACGAAAGAAACACTTTTCACGAGAGTGATTGGACGTTCATGTTTTTGTGCGTGTTCGTATGTTTGATAATGCGTGAATGTTTGTAGTTTTATATAGAATTTGTGTTTATATGTTTGTGTTGCGGTGTTGGCACGTATGCGTGTGTAGCAGTGTATGTGTGTGTTTGTGTTTCAGTGTGTGTACATGTTTGTGTTTCAGTGTATGTTTATGTTTTAGTATAGTCTTTCAAACTCGAAATAATCAATTTCGATTATTGTGGAATCCGAACCCAAACCGCACCGAGCCCAAAGTACATCACCCCGATAACAGACCGAACTGAAACCGACAACAAAATGGACACCACTAGACTACAAGTGCAAAGACACCGAATTGTGTTGATTTGCCAGTTCGGTTTAATTGTTGACGATTTGGTTTCAATCTGGGGTCGGTTCGGGTTTGGTTTGGTTGCGAATCTCAATGTACACTGTATTCGGGCGCGGAATACAGACCGTCACTAGACCAAACATTTATATTGTTACCCAAAAACTTACAGTTGGCCTACTCCAAGTCGACATGATGATCCGAAACAACCCAAATTAGTCGGTTTAGAATGGTGTGGGTTTTGCGGTGTGACTGTGCCATATGGTCAGAGTATGTGTTATCTAGACGCATTTATTATGATTTAATGGCTATGACGTTATGCCCACTTCTAGAATCAAGTTTCGATTCCGATTGCAGCTGATAATGAATTTAAAAAGAACAAAGGAGAGGGATGGCATCCAGCGGGGGGGAGGGGGGCGTGCCTCCCTTGCGCCCACCCCCCCCCCCCCCCCCCTCCTCCCCGTATATCTAAGCCACTAAACTCAGCTGCTTTTTTTCCTGTCGGCAACGCTGATCGTGCTTTTTAGTGATCAGTGTCCTCAGTTCTGTAACAGCGCCAGCTTGCTAAGGTTTCTATAGCAACGTGCTACCTCTCACACTGTTTGATATACGTCGATTGATAGTGTTTGTCACATATCACCGGAAAGCGTTAACGGACACCCGACGGAGAGGAAAACTTTAAATCCGTTAAATTCGTCTCCGTTCGTATGCGTTTCTTACCCGTTTCTTGTTCGGCGAATGCGTCCCTTGTCAGACGATGTCCACTGTTTTATCCGATGCACATATCTCATTTATGTTTGAACAGAAATGGCGCGAATCAGAGTTAAAGGGGTAGTTTAGTTTTGGTAGAGAGGGCGCTGCACATCACAATTTTCTTGTGAGATAATGAAAAACTGAGTGTCGAATTTGAGAGAACATGCAATTTTAATGGCAAGAATAAACTTTATTTGGTCAAAATCGGTCCAGAAACGGCTGAAATATCAATAAATATATTTGATCTTATAATTATTTGGGGCCCAAATAATTAGATGATTTTTTCAAAAAATTTAAAAAATGCTTACACTTTTTCAAAAATTGTCAAAAGCGTTTTTTAAATAGTTGTTGATGATCTATCTACTTAATCATTATTTCAATAGAACATCACATGCATTATTTTGTATGAAAAATGGTTGAAACCAATGCCTTTTTAGAAAGCACCCTCTTGTGTTTTAATGGCTCTTTTTGAATGATAACAGGCTTTTTACTTAGTCGTTTGTAATGTTGTATACCTTTCGAGCATGGTGGAGTAATAACTATTAGTTTATAATGTTACTGTCCAGGTTTGGTTACTAAAGTTCAGCCTTACCAAAACTGAACTACCCCTTTAATATGAACACTGAATTCAACACGCCAATCGTAGCCTAATAGTAATACCAACAATTACAAATTCAAGTGGTTTCAATTTTAACACACGATTATGCGCCCTACCGGAAAGAACACAATGTGCCACAGTGTGAACACACTATGTTTCACAGTGTGAATACACTGTATTTCACAGTGTGGGCTACAATAATGTGAAGAGTGTTTTAAACTGGAGCGTTTTAACAGTTGTTGACAAGTAGAGTTATCGCTGTCGGCTCAACCATTCACCGTAGCGGTAAAACATTGCGTGCGTAAAACATTACAAACGTTTTAACAGTATGGACACCCATTCACACTGTGAATATCTTCCTACAGATGAAAATTATGAACATCCACATATCTGTCGATATGATGGAGTCTCGACGCAAGCAGATGCTTGTGGGAGGATATCCGGCATCAGCAGAACACATGAATGGGGACTGCATCGCACCATCTGGCAAATAATTCATGACCTGGGCATCGCACGAAAGAGAAAAACTCATCGTGGGACCAAGGGACATGGAAGACGTTTACCTATGCCCGTACTTCAAACTCCTACATCTTCGCATTGCATTGAAGTGAGAACTTCATGTCGCCTGCCACCAAGACACACGTATAAGCCTTTACCACAACACCATGTTCAGCCTATCTCGAGAGCTCCATCCAGTCCCCGGGATCAGACAGTGAAGTCCCGATCTCTGGAAAGACATAACCTAATCTGCATCCCTACGGTCAAAACCAGTAACTCCGGTGGAAACCGTACATTGTTTGCATTGTGGAACGCACGCTCGTTAAAAGCTCGTGGCAAATCCACTGCACTATGTGACTTCGTTGTTTCTGAAAAGGTAGATCTATTGGCAGTAACCGAGACGTGGCTTACAAATTCAGATAAAGATGATCATACCATTGCAACCATCCGTACTACTTTACCACACTTTGACTTCTATCATGTCCCACGGTTATCAACAACTGGAGGAGGCGTTGGCATCCTGTTCCACAAGGGATTTCGAGTTACTCAGAATGACACTTGCAAGTACGATTCGTTCGAGCATATTGATGTGACACTTGTATCTCCGCATGGATGCAGTGTTAGACTCGTCGTTGTCTATAGACCTCCACCAAGTAGGAAGTGGAAGCAACCTCTCACTGCCTTCCTATCCGACCTGTCTTCCCTACTTGAACAATTGCTATCTTCCAGTCAACGACTGCTCATCACAGGGGATTTTAACCTTCATGTCGATGACAAAGACAATACCTCTGCATCAGCGTTTCTTGAAGCGATAGATGCCCTTACTCTGACAAATCATGTATGGGTACCAACTCATAGAAACAAGCACACATTGGACCTGCTGATTGGAAGGTCTGATGATGGATTCCTGTCGGAGGTATCAACGATCGACTCTCTCCCATCCGACCATTCTGCGGTGACCTGTTTCCTGAAGCTTGATCGCCCACAGACGGTCAGGAAGTCAGTTAAGTCTCGAAATATTCGAGCGGTATCTATTCCAGACTTACACCAAGATATTTCGACATCAAATGTAGTGACCGATCCCCCTGACGATGTTGAAAGGTTGTTTTTGCTCCTCCAAGATGAACTTAAAACTGTCCTGGACAAGCATGCACCAGAAAAGGAAAAGGAAATAATACTGAGACCACATGCCCCGTGGTATTCTCAGGCTTTACGTCGCTCAAAACAAGAACGTCGTCGATGTGAAAGACGCAAGATAAAGTCAGGTCTCCATGTTGATGAAGACTTATATCAAAGACAATGTGAGAGATATTACGACGAGGTAAACGCGGCAAAAGCATCTTACTACAAAGACAAGATCGCAGACGCCGACGTAAGGAATCTGTATCAAACAGTTAAACAACTGACATGCCCTGCAAGAAAAACCACTCTACCGGACTACTCATGTCCAACGGACTTAGCGAACAGGTTCAGCAAGTTCTTTGATGACAAAATCAAGGCTCTAAAAGAACGCTTGAAACGGATGCCGTACGAAGACCTATCTCTTCCAATCAAGGAATCCGGTCACTCGTCTTCTTTCTGCAGGTTTGATGATGTTCCTGAGGAAGACATTACAAAAATCATCAGATCTTTATCCGGTGCAACATGCTCGTTGGACCCGCTTCCGACGACACTTCTCAAGAAATGTGAAACGGTGTTGCTCCCAGTCATCACCAAACTAGTGAACCAGAGTCTGCAGACTGGTGTCTTCCCGTCTGCATGCAAACATTCATTAATGACGCCAAAACTGAAAAATGGTAATCTTTCAAAGCAAGAGCTGTCAAGTTACCGTCCTGTGTCAAACCTAAATTACCTGAGTAAGATAATCGAGAAGGCAGCAGTAAGGCAAATTCAGGACTATGTCAGTGCTCACGATTTGCAACCCCGAACACAGTCTGCATACAGGCGTTTTCATAGCGTGGAGACGGCGCTAATTCGAGTCGAAAATGATATCCTGTCAGCCCTAGACAAGCACAAAGACGCTATTCTTGTATTATTAGATTTCTCAGCTGCCTTCGACACGATATGCCATACGATCCTCCTTCAACGACTGCAAACGAGATTCGGCATAACCGGCACTGTGCTCGAATGGTTCAGGTCGTATTTCAACCAACGTAGTCACACTGTTCAGATCGAAGGCTGCGTTTCGGACTCGGTGACAGATACATGTGGTGTGCCACAGGGCTCGGTCCTAGGCCCTGTTGCTTTTACTCTCTACACTGCGCCAGTTCAGGACATCATTGATTCTCACCAGATGAACGGCATGTTGTATGCGGATGACACGCAGCTGTACGCCGTTTTCGACAGAAATGAACGATCGAGCCAAACTAATGCAGTAGAAAAGCTCAACAACTGCATTAAAGACATCAGAATTTGGGCCAACAAAAATCATCTGATTTTGAATGAAAATAAGACTGAAATCATTCACTTCTCTTCGAAATTTGTGCCGAAACCTACATTCAACCTTGACGTGAGAGTTGGTAATGCCATCATTGAACCAGCTGACGAGGCAAGGAACTTGGGAGTTATCATGGATAAACACCTAACATTGAAATCCCATGTCAAAAAAGTTTGTTCGTCTGCTATGGCAGCTGTCCGCCAAATTGGGAAGATTTGCAATTATTTAGATAAACACACAACCCAAACTCTTGTACATTCCCTTGTAACATCTCGCCTGGACTCGTGTAACTCCCTTCTTAAAGAACTACCTGCATCTGAAATACAGAAAGTCCAAAGAGTTCAAAATACTGCGGCAAGGATGGTGGAAGGATCTTCATACAAATTACACATTACTCCCATTTTGCAAACTCTACACTGGTTACCGATCGAAAAACGTATTTTATATAAGATTTTGATTCTCACCTTTAAGATTATAATTGGACAGTCCCCTTCCTATTTAAATGAACTTATACAACGCTACACTCCATCTCGCACTTTGCGCTCTCAAGACCAACTGCTCCTTAAAATCCCACGATACAAAACAAATTACTATGGGAAAAGATCCTTCTCCGTCCTTGCCCCAACTCTTTGGAATAACCTTCCTTTTGAACTTCGCTCTCTAACCTCTGTAACTTTGTTCGCTTCTAGACTAAAAACACACCTCTTCACTCATTAAGTCAATGTAATTTTCTGGTAACTTGTAATAAACTAATTCCCAGTATATGCAATGTGTAATTATTAATTATATATTTTCTTTATGTTCTGTTAGATTTATGCTATATAATTATTGTCATGAATTAAGTTGAAGTTTCATATTTTGTATAGCCTGATATAATGCTAGTTTTATAGTGTATATTATTATCATTGAATTGTAAAGCGCATTGAGACCATGTATAATGCGCTATATAAGCACCATTATTATTATTTATTATTAACACACTGTGAGCGCACTGATGTCACCACAGTGAGAAATTGCCTGCGTTCACAGTGCGTCAAATAGTGAGCTCACACTACATCTCAGAAATTTCACAGTGTGTTTACAATGTGATAAATGTTCACACCGTAAAAACGCTCCAGTTAAACATAGTCTACACAGTGTGTTCACACTGTATTCCACACTATGTTCACACTGTATCCCACACTATGCAACACAGTGTGTTCACACTGTATTCCACACTATGAAATACACTGTGTTCACACTGTATTCTACACTATGAAACACACTGTGTTCACACTGTATTCCACACTATGAAACACACTGTGTTCACACTGTATTCCACACTATGAAACACACTGTGTTCACACTGTATTCCACACTATGAAACACACTGTGTTCACACTGTATTCCACACTATGAATCACACTGTGTTCACACTGTATTCCACACTATGAAACACACTGTATTCTACACTATGAAACACACTGTGTTTACACGGTATTCCACACTATGAAACACAGTGGGTTCACACTGTGACACACTCATAATACGGAGACGAATTCAGCCGGTAAAATTATTTTAAACGACTCAACAAAGATTCTATTGATACAAATTAATTAGATATCGAAGTTTTAGGACAAATCTTGTATTGTTTATAGCATTTTCAACGGCTGAATTCCTTTCTTTATTTAGAAAATGAGAATTATGAGAAGTGCGACGTACACTCCATGAAAAGTCCATTTTGTTCAGTAATCGTACAAAATGTTAATTTCATCAAATGAAAATGATTACATCAAAAAATAGTATTATATACATTATTTATGATTATAAAATAATAATGTTTATTGCAATTGCAAATGCATATAAAGGCGTACATAATTCAAAATACTATAGAACTATTTTAAGATGAGTAATGAATAATAATTATGTCAACACGTTCAAGACTGGTCCGAAAATACTCTGGCATGGGTCTATGGAGAATACATGTTATAGAAAAATCAATTAGTCCTCTTGAACGGGTTAAAAAGGAAACAATTGATTATTTGATTGATTTTGCTTTTCTAGGTGTCTTTAAATATCACATCAAGCGTCAAGTCTGAAAACAGCGCGATATGATAACAACGGTATTAAATCACCTGTCACCTGCTGTGAAATTTATAAATATCGTGTAAACATATTTATACAAAATACGATTTTCTAACGGAAATCAATTTGTGAATTTTCCCATTCATAACTGAACCACTGCTGTGAGTCTGTCACCGTTTCCCCAGCATTTCCATAACTTATACAGATAGGCCCGAATTCTCAACTTGTGGCTCAACTTGTGCCTGGCCTAAAAGACAAAGACTACCGGTAACACTTTGCACCAGCAGGCTTATTGTCTCGTAACCATGGTCCCCAGAGATATTATAATTGTTTCATTTCATTATCAAGTCAATCCCTTGAGAGCTGCTTATAAGCATCAGGACAATGGGCCATTTGAAATTAAGTTATAGTAAAGTCTGCCATCAGCCAAATTGCGTCCTGGATCATCCTGGACACTGTATTATATTGCTGGTGACCTGTTTCACTGTTAGGAGTTTAATTTAAAAGGGCCCATTGTCCTAATGCTTATAAGCAGCTCTCAAGGGATTGACTTGATGATGAAATGATACCATTAGATATCTCCGGGGACCATAGTTACGAAACAATAAGTCTGCTGGTGCAAAGTGTTACCGGTAGTCTTTGTCTTTTAGGCCAGGCACAAGTTGAGAATTCGGGCCATCGTGTCTTATTGCGCATGTATGTGGGGGGGGGGGGGGGGGGGGGGAGGGGGGGGGGGGTGTCTGCATCTCATTTCGTTCACCATGCTACGACCTGCGATACCGGAAAGGACACAGTGCGTCACATTGTGAACACATTGTGTCTCACACATTTAAATTGTGTAGCACAGTGTGGCCATAATGTGTGGATTATGTTAAATTGGAGCGTTTTTAACAGTATCGACACTTATCACACTGTGAATAGACTGTTATCACAATGTGATCCACACAATGTGATATACCCTGCGTTTTTAAACAACTCTATACAATAGTGTGCTCACCGGCGTGTGTATCACAATGTAATCACAATGTGCCCACAGTGTGTTCATATAGTGTGCTCAGTGAGTTCATAGACGTGTTTACAGTGTGATTAGTGTCGACACTTTTAAAACACTCCAATTTAACATAGTTTACACAGTATGTTCATATTGTGGTCCGCAGTGTGTCACACGGTGTGTTAACACTGTTCCAACTGGGTTCCTTCCGGTGGCGCGCAGCTGTTCACAATAGCTATAAATCTAAGCCTGCTCAGCATCTTCAGCATCCTCATCATCCTCAAACTCGCCCTCCTCTTCGGCGGTGGCGTCCTGGTACTGCTGGTACTCCGACACCAAGTCGTTCATGTTGCTCTCGGCCTCTGTGAACTCCATCTCGTCCATGCCCTCACCAGTGTACCAATGCAGGAAAGCCTTCCTTCGGAACATAGCGGTAAACTGTTCAGAGACGCGCTTAAAGAGTTCCTGGATGGCGGTGCTGTTACCTATAAACATCCCCGACATCTTCAGGCCACGGGGTGGGATGTCGCAGACGGCCGTCTTGACGTTGTTGGGGATCCACTCGACGAAGTAGCTGCTATTCTTGTTCTGGACGTTGAGCATCTGCTCGTCGACCTCCTTCATGGACATGCGACCTCGGAACACAGCAGCGACGGTAAGGTAGCGACCGTGGCGCGGGTCGCAGGCGGCCATCATGTTCTTTGCATCGAACAATTGCTGGGTCAGCTCGGCAACGGTCAGGGATCGGTACTGCTGGCTACCCCGGCTGGTCAGTGGAGCGAAGCCAGGGATGAAGAAATGCAGTCGAGGAAAGGGAACCATGTTGACTGCCAACTTCCGGAGGTCTGCGTTGAGCTGTCCGGGAAACCTGAGGCAGGTGGTAACACCGCTCATGGTTGCGGACACCAGGTGGTTCAGGTCACCGTACGTCGGAGTGGTCAGCTTCAATGTCCTGAAGCAGATGTCATAGAGGGCTTCGTTGTCGATGCAGAACGTCTCGTCGGTGTTCTCGACCAGCTGATGGACGGAGAGAGTTGCGTTGTAAGGCTCGACGACGGTGTCCGATACCTTTGGTGACGGGACGACGCTGAAGGTCGTCATGATGCGATCGGGGTACTCTTCGCGGATCTTGCTGATTAGAAGAGTACCCATGCCTGAACCAGTGCCGCCTCCCAGAGAGTGTGTCAGCTGAAAGCCCTGTAAAGAAACAAGGGAGGGAAACTTTTGGTCTTCATGATTATAATGTGCAATTACGTTGTTCAAGTTCTGGCCTTTATAGGCGTCTTACAATCCCCACTGTTTTTTAAAACCATTTTCTCTATTTTATTTGCATTTTGTTTTCTTCTCTCAAAGCACTTGAGGGCACATTTTTATATAATAAGAAAAACGTGCGAATGTTATATTTATACTCAACGGATATTTTATATCACTTTGCAACTTTTGTATGAATGTATATATAGACAATAGCACGTTTCCATATGAGACACATACCTGCAGACAATCACAGCTCTCTGCTTCCTTGCGGACCACGTCCAGAACAGAGTCGACCAGCTCTGCTCCCTCGGTGTAGTGTCCCTTGGCCCAGTTGTTCCCGGCGCCGCTCTGGCCGAAGACGAAGTTGTCCGGTCGGAAGATCTGACCGAAGGGTCCCGATCGGACAGAGTCCATGGTCCCGGGCTCCAGATCGACCAGCACCGCTCGGGGGACATATTTGCCTCCGGTGGCCTCGTTGAAGTAGACGTTGATCCTCTCTAGCTGGAGGTCGGAGTCGCCATGGTAGGTACCGGTCGGGTCGATGCCGTGCTCGTCAGAGATCACCTCCCAGAACTAAAGGTGATGAGAAGGGAGGGGAGTTATGTATATATCCTTATCGTGATTCGTGAGAACATGTTCTCGTTTTAACACAAGAATCTGTGGAGAGAATAAATTGCAGACGATTCTTAGATATAAGTTAACGCAACAATATTCACAAACAAAATAATCATACAAATTAGAATATGGATTCACTTGGAGGTAAGAGAACTTATCTATCTATTGCACTAGAGTATTTTAGTATTCCATTTTACACTTGATGACTCGTATCATTCTATATTTTGAAACGTGACGTACTTTGTTTATTAAAGTGATCCTCTTGTTCTCATCATCTTTGCCTGTATTCATTATTATATCTAGTGAGCACTGTACTGCTCGCTATCTTTGTATATATATTTCCCTTCTATGCATTGTATCTACTTAAACATCCCATATTCCGTATAAAACCACGAACATCTTTTCGACGTGTTCCATTATTCGGTTTTATATATTACAAAGGAAACTGGCATGTCTAGCATCCGATTTTACATCATTTCATGTACTAATTAGCAACATCCCTCGATTAAAGAACTAATGAGGGTTAATCCCTTGATTTTCGGGTATCGCCTACGATATGTTCCGTTATGAATATAAAGACACAAGAGATAACATAACTCAGGCTGCCCCTGAGCGCAGCTGTATAGTACTCCATTATTATCATGATTATGTTTGAACAAACTAAAAAAACAGCGACTACTTATAACTTCGATCGATCGAATGAAACAATATGGTAGCAGGTGGACCGGACTTTAGTATGACAACCGAACACTATAGTTGTCAAGGTCTTAATATGAAGCGGATTGTACTATCGATAGCTTGATTACAAATTACATGGTTGTCAGGGCAACACTTCCGGGAGGAACCCCGGAGGAACTCAGCATCTTTTAACCGGGAAAATAATAATCGACCCATCGATCATAATCCTTCCATATACACATTACTTTGACCACGGTGGTCTCTGTCTGCGCTGGCCGTCCTCGCCCTTTCACCCTCTATACGTCGTTATCCCCCCCCCCCCCCCCCCCCCCCCCCCCCCCCCCCCACCCCCCCTCATTGCCATGCTGGTCACTACAGGACTGCGTGTAATTTGGTGAGGAAACGTTTTATATGAAACGAAATATCATTACAGATTACAGATAAAAATCGAACGAATGGAACATAGACATGATGGAAACGATATATTTGGAGCTACACAAATTACCACCATCGCCATCATCACCATCAATAAATCACTATAATCATCACCTCCACCACCATAATAATAATAATAGTAATAATAATAATAATAATAGTAATAATAATAATAATAATAATAATAGTAATAATAATAATAATGATAATAGTAATAATAATAATACAAATAATCATCATCATCACCATCACCACCACCATCATCATTATCATCATCATCATCATCATCATCAGATCATCATGACAACCTCTTCGCCTTAAACTGCACGTTGACGTGGTAATTTAATAAAATGCACAATTCTCATGATTTCAGTACGTTTCCCGTGCATCATGTGCCCATCATGTGCATGGAATGATGAACTTGCATAGTGCCAATATATTATACTGTCGATTAAAAGCTCAACCCTAAACAGGCCGGGCTATTTGAGGACTTTCTACGGCCGGGGGGGGGGGGGGGTAACATTATGCCCCCCCCCCCCCCCCTGAACAAACTAAAAAACAGCGACCACCTATAACTTCGATCGATTGAAACAATATGGTAGCAGGTGGACCGGACTTTATTATGACAACCGAACACTATAGTTGTCAAGGTCTTAATATGAAGCGGATTGTTACTATCGATAGCTTGATTACAAAGTACATGGTTGTCAGGGCAACACTTCCGGGAGGAACCCCGGAGGAACTCAGCATCTTTTAACCGGGAAAATAATAATCGACCCATCGATCATAATCCTTCCATATACACATTACTATGACCACGGTGGTCTCTGTCTGCGCTGGCCGTCCTCGCCCTTTCCACCCTCTACGTCGTTATCCACCCCCCCCCCCCCCCCCCCCCCTCATTGCCATGCTGGTCACTACAGGACTACGTGTAATTTGGTGAGGAAACGTTTTATATGAAACGAAATATCATTACAGATTACAGATAAAAATCGAACGACTGGAACATTGACATGATGGAAACGATATATTTGGAGCTACACAAATTACCACCATCGCCATCATCACCATCAATAAATCACTATAATCATCACCTCCACCACCATAATAATAATAATAGTAATAATAATAATAATAATAGTAATAATATAGGTTTTCCGCTCAATTTTGCACTTTTTTCAATCGAATTCATTTAGGGTCATTCGAATTCGCGCGTTGCCGCGTAATCGTTGGTATCGGTCTTCCAAATTCCGAATAAGTGCATGCGAATTCATGCATACGCACACGCTTTCGTGAATAGGCACAGAAGTTCATTTATGGGCATTCGAATTCGCGAATGTGCAGCCAACTGTCAACTGCCCTTTCGCGAATTCGAATGACCATTGATGAAAAGGTATGCACTTTGTGCAAATTCACTTGCTCCTACGTGATTTTGAACGACTATTTACGAATTCGAATGCTGCTTTGGTACTGCGATCGCAAATCGCGCGAATTCGTTTGCTCCTATTATCAATTCGATTGACACAATCGCGAAATTGAGCGGGAAAACCTATAATAATAATAATAATAATAGTAATAATAATAATAATAATGATAATAGTAATAATAATAATACAACTAATCATCATCATCACCATCACCACCACCATCATCATTATCATCATCATCATCATCATCATCATCATCATCAGATCATCATGACAACCTCTTCGCCTTATACTGCACGTTGATGTGGTAATTTAATAAATGCACAATTCTCATGATTTCAGTACGTTTCCCGTGCATCATGTGCCCATCATGTGCATGGAATGATGAACTTGCATAGTGCCAATATATTATAATGTCGATTAAAAGCTCAACCCTAAACAGGCCGGGCTATTTGAGGTCTTTCTACGGCCGGGGGGGGGGGGGGGGGGACATTATGCCCCCCCCCCCCCCCCAAGACCTCAGCCGTGAAACAGCCGAATTTGAATGCATGTCAAGTGGTAATTTCATTTGTTTACAAAAAATCAAAATTTGCATATTTATGGTAATTTATGAAAACAAGGTCATAGCATTCATATTTTTACCCGTAAATCATATTTTTTTCATAATCAAACATTGGTTTTCACTACATAATAACATATATTCTTTAGACCATTTGAAATAATAATACAACAAAAATGGAAGAGCCGGGTTATTTTTAATTCTTTCTATTGTTTTGATAATTTCTGATGTATTTCTATATGTTTGTTTAATGGCCCCCCGGTTCGGGTTAACCCAGTGAACGTACAATTGCCATGACAACCATATAATGTCTGATGACCCCTTTTTAATGAGGTTTCCAGCAATAAACGATGGGTTTTAGTTTCGGGACGACATTAGTTTTACGGTAAAGGTAATGTTTTTTTTTTTTTTGGGGGGGGGGGGGGGGGTCAGAAGATGGGATTTTCTGACAAAGAACAAATATTGATGCATCTTGATGTATCAATTTCATTCAAATCTCACATCTTGCTTAATAAATAATTAAATATCACCCACCATAGTCTGCCTAGTAATCATGTAATAAAACCATCGAAATAAACGCACGGGACTACAGGTAGAGGTCGAATTATGAACTCTG
>JBAMJV010000257.1:45000-211694 GCA_037951105.1 Echinarachnius parma | reverse complement strand
GCCGTTTTTAAAGAAACCTGATTGTGGTCATACGACGCTGAAGGTTCTGGTGTTTATCTACAATGCATTCTTTTGGGTAAGTGACCTAGTTTAGATCTGAAATCAAGTAACTAAAACTAGTTTCGTTTTGTCTTTGGCGCTGCGGCACTGAAGTTCCAGGTAACTCCCGCCCGAGCCCGGCGGCGGCGAGGCTGACAGCTATCCGATGGCTTGCGAATCGCGATCAAGCTTTGCTTTGCTTTGGCGGATATATTATAGTGTGGTGAATGATTGATGGGTCTGAGCTTAGCTGGGGTGATGCTGATCAATTGATGTTGCTGAGTGTTGTGAATATCCAATAAAGTCAATACAAATTAACAGTAGTATGTTGTTGTCGGTGCAGTGTTTGATGGCAATCGATCAGAAACGATTTAAATTTATCTTTTTACTTTTAAGTTTTAGCCTAAATTAACCACTTTGCAAATTTATTAAATATAATTTTATATAATTCATGATTTAGACAGTTCACTATTTGATTTACTGCAGTTCATGTATAACCAAATATATGTCATTATATCCTACATGAATGAAATCCTGTTCAGTGATTGGTCTACATAGCGTCATGTGACCAACAGTGTTGTAGTCGAGTCACCATGGTCCGAGGCCGAGTCCGAGTCCGAGTCACCATGGTCGAGGCCGAGGACGAGTCCGAGTCACGGCATTACGAGGCCAAGGCCGAGGCCGAGGCCTGGCAAAGTCGGCCTCGAGGCCGAGGCCGGCCTCAAGACCTCCAAGACTGAGAATTTCATGAAAATGCAAAAGTATTTTCGAGATACTTCAGTATTACCAAATAATCGTGATCTAATCGATCACATGCCATTGCGTAACTTACTTTGCCTTGTGCATACACAGCAAAACAAATTAAACAACCAAAAACGCTGTTTAAGCCGGTCCCTCTAACAACGCTGTTTAAAATTTTGAACAACCAAGATCTTCAAATTCTAGGGTGCGCACGCTGTATATCAGAGCGCTGCAGCGCTGTATGTAGGATCTTTGACTGTACCGTACTATATTACATCGAGAGATATCGATGGGTACGGTACGTGTGAGGTCGTAGCTGCGCATGAACTTAACTATCAATCGTATGATTTACATTTTTTTTTTTTTTAATGAAATATTATTGGAAAATACTTCAAAATAGTGAATAGATGTTGAATCTTAAATTCACCAGATTCTATGAAATCTTCCGGCCTCGAACCGGCCTCGAGTCATCGAGGCCGAGGCCACATGCTACGAGGCCGAGGACGAGTCCGAGTCACGGCATTACGAGGCCAAGGCCGAGGCCGAGGCCTGGCAAAGTCGGCCTCGAGGCCGAGGCCGGCCTCGAGACCTCCAAGACTGGTGACCAACCATAGTAATGCCCATGGAGAAAAATGTGCTATGCTTGACGTCATTCATGGAATAGTAAATGCTATTCCATGAATGACGTCATAGACGCCGGGTGATCATATTGAGCCCATAGAGATGCGTGTTATAAAACTTCCCTGCGAGCAGAGGTCGACAGGTCTTGTTTTAGCTTGCGAAAGATGCTCGACGAGATTTCTCAAAGAGTTAAAAAAAAAAGAAATACAGCATATTTTCACCCGTGAATATCAATAAGTTCCAAAGAATATTCTAGAGATGCATTTCATGTATAACGTAGCGGTATTCGAATTTAAAAATTACGACAATGGTGCACATTGTGCATCATTGTCCTTCTGTGGTCGTGACACTAATTTGTCATTTAACAATCGGCCGCGGTGTGCACTGCACTAGCTGTATGTGTAATGTATTTTCTCCATACAATTACACGTGTGTAGTATGTAAAGCAGGTTAATTATTCACTTTGATGCGCGCGTTTTGCATTTGGATGCGCATTAGTTTAAGGCGCGTAACCATGAATGGAAAGATAGCGCAATACGCGCTCTGCGCTAGGACTATTGCGCAAAGGGGGTCAGTGTCACAAACAGAACATCGTCAGTGCAGTGATGGTTCCATGATCAATATTTAGTTTTTCTTTATATTTTTCTTTAATTGAATTTAAATCATTTGTTTTTGAGATGATTATGATTATGCGAAGGATATAAAACAAATATATCATGCACTATTTCGAGCTACTAGTGAAATTATGGATTCCTCGGGGACAGAAAAAGCACTATGTGCATAGTGCTTTTCCTGTCACCTCGGAATCCATAATTTCAACTAGAGGCTCTCTGTGCATGGTATATTTGTTTACTATATTAATAATCTGCACATGAACATCGCAATATTTTGTTAAAAACTAATCTTATTCAAATTAAATGTATGCACAACCCCAAAGGCAAGGCCCAAATAATGTTGACCTTTCTCTTCCTCCTGCCACTAATGTATTGATGTATTTGATAACTAAAACGTAAAACTATTCTTTACTATGTCATGAACATAGTCATTATCATTTATTAACACAATATGTGACCGGCTATAGCAAAACCCTGCACTTGTCGGTTGAAGAAATGGGCATTTTAAGTGCACATAATGTGTGTAAAAGACTTGAGATTGTAAAATTGAAACAATCATATTTTGCCAATTATTGACCAATTGTTAGAAATAAGCATTGTGATAAGGTCTTTCTAGTGGTATGAAAATCTACATTTTGATTTTTACCGACAAGTGCAGGATTTTGCTATAGCCGGTCACATAAATTGTGAAACTAAATCATATCATGACACCACCAAAGAAATATTGCGATAATGTTATGTTTTTATGATGTTGCGTTAAGGTGTCTTGTTGACGTTGAACATTGTCTCCACCATCATGGCCATGGCCATCCCCTTGTTAGATGGGTGGTTGGTTAGTTATTTGGTTTTAGCAGACGCGTTCAATCAATTATGATTATTTACTTCAGTTCTGGGACAGCCCTTTATTGTAACCATCCGATAGACGGAGCCAAGATTCAAACCGGGTCGATAAGTGCAATGAGCAGAACTCTGACCACTAGAACAGAACACCTCTTCACCAGAACCAGAAAACCTCTTAGATTGTCATCTAAGTGGTGATCGTCTCCTATTATTCGAGCTGTTGGATTCATTCTGTTTATTATAAATTTGTTGTAATAGTACAGTACATGTTGTAAGTTAAAGGGATAGTTGAGTTTTGGTATAGAGGGCGCTACACAAAATATTTTTTGTGAGATAATGAAAAACTGAGTGTCAAATTCGAAAGAGCATACGATTTTAATGACAGAATAAGCTTTATTTGATCAAAATCGATTCAGAAATGGCTGAAATATCCATATAAACATAACCATTTGTAATTATTGCGGGGCCCCACAATTATTCGATAATTTTGAACCAGCCGTCAAAACAAATTTTTAAAATGCTTCCTCTTTTCAAAAGAGGTTTTTAAATAGTTGTTGATGATCTCTCTATCTAATCACCATTTCAACAAAACATCACATGCACAATATTCTATTTAAAATGGTTGAAACCGATGAGTGTTTAGAGAGCGCCCTCTTGAATTTTAACGGTTCTTTTTGGATGATAACAGGCTTTTACTTAGTCATTTGTAATGTTTTATTCCTTTCGAGCATGGTGGAGTTATAACTAGTAGTTTGTAATGTAATGGTACAGGTTTTGGTTACTAAAATTCAGTTTGACCAGACTGTACTCTATTTACCAGAACTCAACTATCCCTTTAAGTCGGATAAGAATAATTAGTTTTACCAAACATCACATTAGAATATTTTGATTTAAAAATGGTTGAAACTTGAGGTGTCTGGAGAGTGCCCTCTTGTGTTAACAGCTGATCTTTTAATGACCCAGCCCTGTAACTTAGCCATTTATTGTTTTTCTACCATTCAAGCATCATTGGATTACATAAGTTTTTAATGATAACTGACAAGTTTTAGTTACTCAAATTCTGTTTGACTAGGACTGTACTACTTATCCCTCTAAAAACTACAAGCAGAATATGCATGGAAAAACAAAGAGTAAAAAAAGTTAAAAAGTTACACCAGAACTTAGTTTATAATATAGACATGAGATAAGTGCAGCGGCTGCAAGGGGAAACAAAGGCTATTTGGCACGTTCAAGGCTTTTCCCTTTAATAATAACTAGCAAATTACCCGTCACCAGATCTTTGAGTGAGATATGTTGAATGTTGTATTTTTGTAAATCTTTTGGTTTAGTAATGGATTCTAAAATTATTGTTAGTTAAATAAGTTATGAGAGCGTATCAGTGGTCAGCATTTCGTCAAGTTCAGCACCAGTCACTAAACATACGTATAGTATACAAATTCATAATACTGGGCAGCATCACTGACCTCTACTTAGTAGAGGTCAGTGGGCAGCATGCAGGCAGTGAGCAAGGGGGGGGGGGGGTATATAGTGTTAGTAAGTGAGGGGTGATGGGTACTGGACGTATTAGACAAAGTAATACAAATAGTGTTCAGTTTCTTCAACAACAACAAAACAGTAAATATGGTTAAGTAGTAGTAGCTGTAGAAGTATTATTGTTGTTAGTAGTAGTAGTAGTAGCATCAGTAGTAGTATAGTACATGTAGTAGTAAAAAAAAAAAAATGTCTGTTTGGGGGGGGGGGGGGGGTTTGAACTCCCCCCCCCCCCCATTTCAAATCTTAACTGGTCTCGAAACCACATTTTAGCGGTCTCGAGACCAAATTTAAGCGGTCTCAATACCAAATTTAAGCGGTCTCGACTGTCATTTTTCATGATCTCGGGCTCGAAAAATGCGAAAACCGTAGTCTTGGGCCTCAAAAATGTCAAAAAACCATTGTTTCAGCCTCGAAAATGTCGAAAAACCGTGATCCCGGCCTCGAAAATGTCGAAAAACCGTAACCTTGGCCTTGAAAATGTCGAAAATTGTTGGTCTCGGCCTCGAAAACTTAGAAAACCGTAGTCTCAGCCTCGAAAATGTCGTCAAACTGGTGTCTCGGACTCTAAAATGTTGACAAACTGTGATCCCGGCCTCGAAAATGTTGAAAAAACGTGATCTCGGCCTTGAAAATGTCGAAAATTGTTGGTCTCGGCTTTTAAATTTTTTTACGTTTCATGGTCTCGGACTCTAAAAGTGCGAAAACCGTAGTCTCGGCCTCGAAAATGTAGAAAAACCGTGGTCTCGGCCTTGAAAATGTCGAAAAACCGTGATCCTGGCCTCGAAAATGTCGAAAAACCGTAACCTTGGCCTTGAAAATGTCGAAAATTGTTGGTCTCGGCCTCGAAAACTGAGAAAACCGCAGTCTCGGCCTCGAAAATGTCGTCAAACTGGTGTCTCGGACTCTAAAATGTTGACAAACTGTGATCCCGGCCTCAAAAATATTGAAAAACCGTGATCTCGGCCTTGAAAATGTCGAAAATTATTGGTCTCGGCTTTTAATTTTTTTTACGTTTCATGGTCTCGGCCTCGAAAAGTGCGAAAACAGTAGTCTCGGCCTCGAAAATGTCAAAAAACCGTGGTCTCGGCCTTGAAAATGTCGAAAAACTGTGATCCTGGCCTCGAAAATGTTGAAAAACCATGACCTCGGTTTTGAAAATGTCAAAAATTGTTGGTCTCGGCCTCGAAAACTGAGAAAACCGTAGTCTCGGCCTCGCAAATGTCGACAAACTGGTGTCTCGGACTAAAAAATGTTGACAAACTGTGATCCCGGCCTCAAAAATGTTGAAAAACTGTGACCTCGGCCTTGAAAATGTCGAAAATTGTTGGTCTCGGCTTTTAAATTTTTGTACGCTTCATGGTCTCGGCCTCGAAAAGTGCGAAAACCGTAGTCTTGGCCTCGAAATGTCGAAAAACCGTGGTCTGATCCTGGGTATGCCACTGCTTAAGTGCAAAAACAAATACGTATACACTTCGAGTAGTCATTTACAAAAAGCATTTAAAATGCAAGTGAACAACATATTTCGGTAGCCCTTCACGAAAGGATCCCCTGTTTTTTTTTCAAATTTTGAGAAATTTGTTTTTGTCTTATATATCTCCATCACGCACCAAACATCGGCATATACAACAAAAAAAGCACGTTCTGATCATAATTAATTCAGTCATTCACTCATGCAGCACAGAAATGACTCCAGACATCACAAAAAGAACGATTTAATTGACTTTCCAGAGTTGGAAATTGACACTCGTTTTGCAGTGTGTGAACTACCGGCGGACTACCAGTACCGCACAACACACTACACGAAAATGTACTGTTGGGACTGCCATGCACTCTCGTAGCGCGAGACAATCGCAGGTCCGATCGTAATCGACATTGTTGGGGATTTTCCCCGACATGACTCTTTAAAATAAAACAAATTGACAGGGTATTTGGTGTTAAGTCTTATAAATGTATGATTAATCATATATTTAAGTTTCGGCTTTGCCCAAGGGTGATAAATAATGAAATTTTCTACTTTTCTGAAGCTTAAATTATTTTTGTTTTGTGGTGGGATCATGCCTATTTTTAAATATTTTCTCACATTATTTTATTCGAATATTATATTTATCAGTAAAAATAGGTTATTCTTCTTTCATTTGGTATATGAAATATGAATTTTGGTAAGGTTTCAAGAGAGATACGGCAGTTTTTCCAAGGCACTTCAATAGCGGTCAACTCGTAAACAACTGAGGTGCTCCAGACGAAAGCTTATCGCAGACTCACGCTCCCCGTCTGACCGGTAGTAATTTGTTCAATGTTTGAGGTATCACATTGGTTATAAAACGCACTACGGGTTTGTTTTTCGCACGCACATTTCGTAAGTAGAACCTGCATCGCGATTTTATTGCCCAGACGCAGCTTGAAAACTGCATTCTGGACACATCACTTTGGTTAGTAAAACGCACCAAGGGTTTTTTTTTCGCACGCACATTACGTCAGTATAGAAGCTGCATCGCGATTTAATTGCCCAGACGCGGCTTGAAAACTGCATTCTGGACACATTTTGGCGACGGAAAAATATTGGAGACAGACAAAAACACCGTCTTCTTATTATAATATAGATAATAATATGGCTTGCATTAAGCGCTAATTAATACAGGGTTTCTAAGGCATCTAAGCGCACATTATTATTATTGAAACCCATGCATGTTCGAAGTTCAAACAGGTACAGTTCAAACCCACACAATGATATTGCATACTTTCTCAACTCCCTGGGGAGCATACTAGCCATATATGCTGCCAATGGTGCAAAGGGTAATTAACACCTGACCATGATACCCATTTATACACCTGGGTAGAGAGCAGCAATTGTGGATTAATTGTCTCTTATCTCTTACATGTATGCATTCAGAGTGGATACTGTATGTGACTCGTCACCCATACTTTCTATTTGTCCCATGGCAACTGACGATTTGTACAGTATGTAGTTGGGCTGGGCCTCTTTTGAGCCCCTAGGCCTCTCATCCAATACACATGTATGTGTGTAGGCTACACACACATAGCACTTGGAGTTGATATCTCTATGTGACTCATACAGACTTCTCAATTCTCATCTATTTATCCCATGGCAACTGAGGATTTGTACAGTATGTAGTTGGGCTGGCGGCTGGGCCTCTTTTGAGCCCTTCTAGAGGCTTCTCTATCCAATACACATGTGTGTAGGCTACAAGCACATGCACTTGGAGTTGATACAGAAGGACTATGTGACTCATACAGACTACTCATTAATAATTTCTATTTGTCCCAAGGCAACAAAAGATTTGTAAGTTTGTGTAGTTGGGCTGGGCCACTTTTGAGCTCCTAGACCTCTCTATCCTATACATATATATGTTTGTAGCCAACAAGTACATGAACACACACTCAGAGAGCTTGATATTGTATGCAACTCATTGAACTCATACAGACTACTCATACTTTCTATTTGTCCCAAGGCAACCAAAGATTTGTAAGTTTGTGTATTTGGGCTGGGCCACTTTTGAGCTCCTAGACCTCTCTATCCTATACAGATACGTTTGTAGCCAACAAGTACATGAACACACGCTCAGAGAGTTTGATATTGTATGCAACTCATTGAACTCATACAGACTACTCAGAATACTTTCTATTTGTCCCATGGCAACCAAAGATATGTAGTTGGGCTGGGCCTCTTTTGAGACCCTAGCCTCTAGATATCTATCCTAACCTATACATATGTTTGTAGCCAACAAGTACATGAACACACACTCAGAGAGCTTGATATTGTATGTGACTCATACTTTCTGTTTGTTCCATGGCAACAATTAGGTAACATCCTGCACAATAGCTCTCGAAGACAGGAGAGGAAGGGCGTTCTGTAAACGAGGCCATGAAATTGTCTGAAGAGCAGCGTATTTACATGGTAGTCTACATTCCAGACACAAATGTAAATGTACTATTCTGTGTAGGAAAAGAGTTTTTGTTTTGATCAAAACATTACAATCTGAGTAATAATAAGATTGAGCCCTAAATCTTCAGATATTTTAAAGATTGGGCCTCTACACTCAAGATATACATACTAATAATACATCATTTAGTCTGCAATCCAGACATGAATGAACAGAGTACATACATGTAGTTATTATTATTATTGTTATTATTATTATTTTATTTGGCATCAAATACATTTACATCAAAACAAAACAATAAGATAAAGAATAATGTGCTGTGTAGTGGGAAAGAAAACAAATGTGTATTATTATTATTAAGATTATTTTAAGATTGGGCCCTACATGTATGCAGAGTATGCAGTGGAACTTTGTTATGACAAGGACATTGGGACCTAAACAAATGGTTTGTTAGAAGGGTCCATGGTTATATCAGGTATCTCGTTATATCCGGGGTGAAAGACAAAGGAAAACAAAGCTGGGACCAGCAAAATTACCTCAAAGAGGGTTTTGTTATCAGAAGTTTATGTTCATGTACCTGAGTACATGTACCTCAATGCACAGTGTTGATTATTTGTTTTAGAAATATTTGAAATTATCAGTCAGTGTTTAGGAACATATAATCGGGAGTTAGTAACGCCAACTCACTCCTACATGGTATCCGATCAAGCGACATGCAACGTCTTCAGCGAGTACAAAACCGTGCAGCAAAACTCATTTTTAAGGTTAAGAAATATGAACATGTTACCCCTTTGTTAAATGAATTACATTGGCTCCCCATCAGTAAACGTGTATTGTTCAAAATTGTAACCATCGTATATAAATGCCTTCAAAATAACACCCCTAGCTATCTTCGCTCTCTCCTATCATTTCGTAATTCTAGACCTGGTCTTCGCTCAAACTCCGACATTACAATGCTCCAAATTCCTAGATCCCATTCTAAATCCGGCGACAACTCATTTTTTATGTATGCTCCACGTATGTGGAATGATCTCCCTCTCTCTATCCGACTAGCACCCTCATTAGATTCCTTCAAAAAACTACTTAAGACCCACTTGTTTGATAAGTAAATATGCAGCAATCTTTTATGCATATTTGCATGTTTATTTTTTTGTTATGTATTCAGTTGTATTTCATGTATTTAATGTATTATAATGTATTTAATTCCCTAAATGTAAAGCGCTATGAAACATGTTTGTATTTAGCGCTATATAAGAAATAGTATTGTATTGTATTGTATTGTATTGTATTACCGGCGTAATCGCCGCATCCGCGTAAACGCCGCATGCCAACTTTGAGCATTGAAATTGAAAAAAAAAAGTGGGAGAAAAGTGCGCTAGGAAAACTGGCAACAAAAAAAGCGGGAATTGAATGGTTTTCCAAATTTTTCTCCTCATCTTGATGTATTTCTTTAACAATATTTACGAAAATATAGTTTCGAGCAAAAATATAGTTTTCCTGAATAGGAATGAGAACTCTAGCGCTACATGTATTACGAGATTGCCAGCACTTACGAGATTGACAGCACAGCTGGCTTACATATTTACGTACGTAAACGTTTGTACATCGAGTCAATCGCGTAGCTCGCGAGCACGCCTTAGCACGCGTACGCGGCGCTCTGCTGTCTTTGCCAAAACCATTTAGTATACAAGTCATTATCTTTATCATGCAATCATGCGCTGCATCCATAACGCACGTAGCTAGATCGATGGCAGGCAAGCGAGGCGCTGGCAGTGCATTTGTTTCCTAACTTTGAAGTTAAAAACGTATCGGATTTAGCAAAAAAAGGTGAGAAACCATTCTAGGCCAGGGTAAACGTAGACAATTTGGCTAAATAATGTTTTATCACCCAATACAATACAGTGCAATACAACCAATAGTCCCACACCTGCTGAAATGTGTTGTTTTGAGGTCAGTCAAGAGTGAATTTGACTATCGCCGCGTATGCGCAGCACCCCAACTTTGCTTGGTTTTTTCGAGGAAAAAGTATGCGGCGATTACGCCGGTAAATATGGTATACAAAATAAAAACAGGATTGTCAATATATATGCCAGTTTCGGAGAAATATAAAAACATTGATTTTCAACTATTTGTTGTTATTGTTCTAAAATAAAACTGTAAATTGAATTTTTTTGTTTCAGCCACCAACAATTAAGACGAGCAGATCCCCCTCTAAAAGAAAGCAAAATATAAATTATTTTTAAGCCCAGTATTAACGTTTTATTTGTCATGTATTCATTTTGCAGCTAGTAGGGGCTACGTTGCTCGGAGTAGGAATCTACGCTGAGATTGAGAAAGCCAACTACGCAGCGGTGAGCGATGTCCTCCTATCCCCGTCTTCCATCCTCATCGCCGTGGGCGCCTTCATGTTCATCGTCACGTTCATCGGGGCCGTGGGGGCACTGAGGGAGAACATCACCCTCCTCAAAATTGTGAGTACAAAAGCATTTTTATGTCAATTTTGGTGTACATGTATGTGCTATTTTCTGTTTAAGGGATCTAGTAACTTTGTTGATCATGTACATGCACAAATTTATGAAGGGTTGATTTGATATCATATGTCCACTGAGTGACTGATGTGTGAACATTCCACTGTAAATAAATGTCATGAGTAATGAGAACAAATGCAAAGTGGTATTTGCTAACTCACTGCACTTACTTTGTAGTTTGAACACAGTTGAAAGTCTCCACTAGCCCACCAGGTTCACATAGCTAGGGGTTGATAATAATAATACATGATTATATTTGCTTTGTTTGTTTATAGTTTGGATGGACTATCACCATTGTGTTCTTGCTGCAGCTGATTGCTGCCATTGTAGCAATTGTGTTCAAGTCTAAGGTATAGTATGTCTTATAATAATGCTACTGATAATGGTGATGATGATGATAATAGTTAATAATAATGATTATAATGATGATTATAATATAATTATAATAATAATATAATACTACTTTTAATTTAAATTATTTGAAAATAACCTACATTTATTAAAGTGATCCAGGTAAAGTGTCTAACTCCACGGAAAATACTTGGAGCTTCCTCGTTTCTCTTCTGCCGTGTTGTTTAGCTTATGGTAAGAGAAGAATAAAATAGGGTTAGATTTGTTCAAATGTCCCTTTAGTATGAAGATAATTATCATTGAAAATCATTATTTGAAAAGCGTTGCCCACGCTTTTCCAAAAAAGTACAATTGCCATAGCTGAACACGTCCGGCCAGCACGCGTGGGAAACATTCCCGACCCTACTGAACTTTGATCTAACGTGCGCAAATTCCATGAATTCTGTACCGTATGTAAACATACACGGGTGCGGATATTGTCAACGGATGATTACAAATCTACGACAGGCCATCAGTATTCGGTGATAAAATATGAACTCAATATTCGTTTTTTTCACTAGGTAAACAGTGTTTGTTTTCTTTCAAACTTTCACAAATCTTTCAATTGTATTTTACAATGATATTGATATAGGATTGAAGTCTCAAATGTCATTTTGTGCAATATCTGATACTTTACCTGGATCACTTTAAGAATAAATGGTAATTGTAGTTGTTCCTTTGGTAATTTCTTTGCTGCTAAAGTCTTTTTAAAGTTAATATTCTCATCAACAATCAATATGAAAAAAATAAGTAACAAAATATATGAGTGATAAATGCTTATAAATGCTGAGGAAAGCAATTTATAATCTAGACAAATATTACCATGACATTTTCTCAAATATTTACAAAAAAGATTGATAAACTAATCTATGTTTAAAGTGAAATTTACAGATTAATTTCAGTTTAGATTCTTGCTTCACTATACTGATACTACATTACATCATTTCTTAATATGATTTTTATTGGATTACCTTTATTTGCTGTTTTAGGCTAAAGAATTGGTGAGCTCTGGGTTCGAAAGTACCATTGAGAACTACTATGATGATCCTGATATCCACTTTGCTATTGACGCCACACAGCAGAAGGTATGTAATATTTGTTTTGTTAATATGAGTGTGTATGTAATGTATTGCCTGGCTTGAATATTCTCTGGGGAGTGTAAAATGTACCCTTCACATGGAAAATTGATTGTATGTGTATTCAATGACCAACTCAATCATTTAATTGAAATTACTTTAAGTAGTGATGATGATCAATCATATTTGGTATAATCATCCTTGTATGTAAATCAATATGATTATATTAGCTTTAGCACACAGATTTGACTTGTTTTTTTAAACATTATTCCAAGTACAACGTAATGATAATGGTCCATTCTTGGTCACGTGTGTGACCCAAAACATGACAAATTTTGAAATGGGATGCTTATATTTCAGTAAGTATGAGACTATAATGATTTTTACTTCATATGTGACTTGAATATGTTGTAGTCTTTCAAACTTAACACAAAAGATTTTATAAGGATTACGTAACTCAATGTCAGAGGTCAAATGGCATGGGTCACGTGTGTGACTTCGCACGGAGCGCTTTTTTCGTAACTAAATTTCATTTGGAAAATTCTTTAAAATATGAATAGCTATAATGTTCATCTTATTACCAGAGAAGTACTATACATTTGTAAGTACAACAATAGCAATGAATGAGAATTATATCAAACCGTTGTTTTTTATAGTACTTAATTATGTGGCAATGTCTGGTCACGTGTGTGACATTTTGGGGTGGTCACGTGTGTGACATGTACAATATGAATGGAAAAATGGGAATTTTATAATATCGGGTTTAGAAAAGAATGAAAGGTTGAATTTTTACAAAGTTGGTATCAACCTGTACAGGAAAGTGAGAAGAATGAGCTTGCTAATTATCCTTTTGATATCTTGATTATTTTCTGAATTATGATTATTAGAAAAATATTGAAATATGTAAATTTATGCAAATGAGTAAAAAAGTTTCATTTTAAACTTCAAATCATGTATTTCATGAAAGTTTACACATGGATCATTCCAAAAATGGAACAAAACTACAGAAAAATAAAACTTCAATTTTTCCGAAAAAGTTTCACTTTTCAAAGAATGGCCCTAATGAGAAAGAATGGATTGCAAATAACAGAACCTTGCTAATTGGTGATCCAGATATATCCATTGATATATATCAAAATCATCATCAACCTGTTCAATGATGATGACGACGATGACGATGATGATGATGACAACGATGATGATGATGACGACGATGATGGTGGTGTTGGTGATGATGACAACGACGACGTGCTGGTGCTGGGGGTAGCAGGGATTATGATGAAGATAATTTACTATTTTGGTAATGATGATGAGCTAATTAATACTTCTGACGATGGTTCTGAAAATTGTTATAATTTATATTTTTATCGTTTTACAGCTGGAATGTTGTGGAGGCTTTGACTTCATGGATTGGGAGAAGAACATCTACTTTGCTTGCAATGGAAAGGGGAGCTGTGGGGTGCCTTTCTCATGCTGCATCTCAGCCAAAGTAAGGAACAATATGACAGGGCTCCACACTTACCTTTTTTGTCAGTGGCCCTGTCTGGCCAGTGAAATAATTTCTTCCCTTTTTCTGGTGGCCCGAAAGAAAAATTTACTGGCCCGAAAATTTCATTTCATGAGTAAACTTTTGACTATTCAAAATATCACTCTTTCATTCTTAAACCTGTGATTATAGATGAAGCATGACATGGAAGAAAAAAAAGATTTTTCTAATTTTGTCAATTCTGCTTGCTCGATCATGCCACCAAAATATGACTCTTATACATTTTTGCTGGCGCAAAGTACAATTTCACTGGCCCTGGGCCAGCGGGCCAGTGCGAGTGTCGAGCCCTGAATATTAGATTCATAAATCATCTCATATAAATGTAGTGAGGGGCTTTACCTTCTATTGTTTATGTATGTACGTTTCACTGTTTTACTGGAGTCATTTTTTAACTTAGCCTTTCTACTGGCTCCTTAGTCTTTATAATTTTGTCTGTAATTTGTTAACACTATATTTTCAACTAGGTTACCTTGTCTTTTTTTTCTATTTTTCTTACCCTTTCAACTTTAAAAAATTTATTATAAAGTGTTAAATAAACTGAACTGAACTGATTAATAAACTTCTTTCCATCGTGGCCCGTTAGGCAAATAAAATTAAGACTTATCGAGCATTAGCATCCAAGAAGGCCATTCCTTTGCCTTACGTTAATTATACTGACAAATTTTTAGAACACATTAATTTTTGTACCAATGTGTAGTGCATTTAAAAATATACTTACTCAACATTATTCTCAGAAGAGAACATAGGAACTATTCATTATACTTATAACTCTTAAAAGGTTACTTCTCCTTCTCACAGACGGACATGGTAGCCAACACTGTGCGGCTACAGAATTCGAGAGGGTAGTCCGTCGCCTTACGCTGTAGATAACGTCATCTTCGTGCAGGGATGCACCGATGCCTTACTGGTCTGGTTAAAGATCACACAAACATTTTTAAGGAAGATATGGTAACCATTTTATATTAACTAAAATCTTTTATCTTGTTTTCACAGACGGACATGGTAGCCAACACACAGTGCGGCTACGGAATCCGAGAGGGTAGTCCGTCACCGTACGCCGTAGATAACGTCATCTTTGTGCGGGGGTGCACCGATGCCCTTCTAGTCTGGTTCGAGGACCATCTGGATATCTTTTTCGGTCTGACGCTAGGTGTCTGTGTACCTCAGGTAAGTTGACCCGTGGACGTGTTGTGGTAACATCCGAAGACCGGGGGATGTATTCTGAAAATGATTTAAAGTTAAGATTTATTGTATCTACGTCATATCTACATCACTAAAATATAATCACTAAAAATATAATATTTTATTGACGTATATTTACAATAAATGTTAGCTTTAAATCGTTTTCAGAATACGTTAAACCCCTTGGCTTTCACCGAACTGCAATGATCGGGGTGCAGCAAATGTCGGTATTTTTTTTTGCTGAAGGACACACGTGCTGGGGCCGGGAATCAAACCCACGACGTGCACATTGAACGAGTAATGCCCAAACCAATCCAATATGCGACAACAATCCCACGTTGGTATGAGTGGGAATTTGTCGCTTACTAAGTTATAGAAACATGAATCAAAATGTAATCACTGTAGCCAGATGTATGAGAATTATCATACAACTATTATCTTACTCTCTAAACAGTTACAAATATTTCTCCCAGACTATTACAAAATTTTGGAGGCTGAAATGTTTGCCTATTTCTTTATTCTATTTTTAAACAAAAATCAAATTTGTGTTGAATAATGTTCTTCCAAAAAGTCTCAGGTATGATGTCGCATGGGCTTATTATGAGTGTTTGCATTGAGATCAATGAAACAATGGAACTTACTTCTGTTTTTATATTTATGTTTGGCTACTATGAAGGGTGAAATTTAACTGTAAAAGTTTTAAAGAGTGTGTTACAAATGCTTAATACATTCATTGCTTTTAAATCTAGTTGGATCACTAACTGGTTTGGACCGTTTGGAAGTAAATGTTTTGCCAATTGCTTTACATGTGCATGCAGAAGCAGGGCAGAAGCAGGCTATATTTCTTGAGGTGAAAAGTTAACAAATTGAATGTCTGTTACTACCAAAAAATATCACTAAAGATGGGCAAAAAAAGCAAATCAAATGATTCATCGCGTGTGTCATACCTATGCTATGACGTATGAATTTGTGAATTGTTTATGAGGTAGAGAATAGTCTTGCGCATTATGTGCAACATTTAAAAATGTGGTTATGTTCACTTTCAAAAGATTTATTAGGACTTTATTGTCTATGCAATGCTAGAAGTTAAACATTTGTCCTTGTTGTCCTATTGGGCAAGTAAAAAACAAGATTTCTCTCATTTCAGTAGCACCAAACGTGAATCCGAAGACCCTGAACGAGAGAAAAATCATGAACAGTCCATTATATATGGTTGCCCATCCCATTCAAGCAAATAGAATTTGGATAAATTAAATTTTGGACTTCCAAAGTTAAATTTGAGTGATATGTTAAGGGTTATAATATTTCTTCTACGATGAACAACAACTGTTGGAATGTGCATAATTTCTAGCACATTAACCTCTCCCTGGCATTCTCTACCAAAGCGTGCCCCCAACTTGGCATGCATGCTAAAAAGAACCGATGCTCTATTCAATTGCATAGAGCATCAGTTCTTTTTGTCATGCATGCCAAGTCATGCCAAGTCGTGGGCACGCTTTGGTATAATGTCCCTCTCCCCTGTATTTAAGTTAATTTCTCTTCATTTTAATCGTTTCTTTCTTCCTAGCTGCTTGGTTGTCTACTGGCCTTTTGCTTTATAAACAGGATAGAGAGAGCTCAAATTGAATATGAGAACAAGTAATATTAATTTTCACATCAAATTCATTAACTACATGCATTATATATCCACACAAAACATCTGCAACACAATCTGATTGAGTGTAATCGGGTGCTGTGCTATGTATACTAATAATGGTATATTTGATTTTGACAGTTCTTTTTACAATGGAATGTCAATTTGAATTTAATGATGTTGGTTCTCATAGACTATGCTCATTTTCCCATTAATTTCATTAACTACATATCCACAATAAAACATGCAGTATAATATGTAATTTGGTGCTGTGTATACTAATTGTGCATTTTACTTTTATTACTGTATTAATTAACATTCATGAGAAGATTAATTCATAATTTATCTTGCAGCATTTACTTAATTATGATAAAAGAAATCCAGTTACCAAAAATACATCTGATCGGTAGTGATTGAAGACACTTGAACAGGACTGTGTTCATATTAAGTAATGAACAGTTTATTACTAGAAGACAAATATTTACTAGTATGCTTATTTCTTTTTCAGGTGGAGGAGCTACTAACATGTGTAAATGTTGAAATATTCTTTTATTTTGTGTGATTTTCAAATTATGAATTATGATTATTATTAGTTTCGAAGTAAAGCTTATTTATAGAAGTTACAGAATTTACAGCAAACCTCAGCAGTCATTAAAAAAAAACATGACTTCAATTTGAATTGTTACTCAGTTACTGTACTTGTACACCTTCTGACGAAAACTCTTGTGCTACTTTTTAAAATTTGATTTAGATTACTATTTCAAATATCAAAATTAGATAAATTTGTGTTTCGAACAGTAGCATCTACAGTAGGCTATTCAAAGGCTTCAAAAAGGATTGGATAATTTTTATTTATTATTTTTTATTACACCATCTTGGATCAATTGCCACATTTTGGTTGAATCCAGATGATTTTAAATGTGCTGTGGCAGGGATTAGGAATGCCATCTGATATATAGGTCATTCATTTTAAGTCAGCTCATTTTTATATTCAGATTTGTTTTTATAATATCTTTTTTTCCCTCCATTTTGTTAATAGCCATGCATTCCAAATTTGTATCAATGGACTAAAATAAGTGTGCAACTTACCTGTTCATTTGCGTGTCATTATTGCAACTATTGGTACAGTCTTACAGTTGGATGAAGTTTTAGAGAATAACGCTTTGCATAATTTTGATATTTAGAGACTAGTGTAAATTTAACATCATTATGTGCATTAATTTAATCCTACTAATCATTTCTCACCACTTGCAGCCCACAGTATTGCACATGTTGTTTTAAATGAAAGTTAATCATCATTGTTTAAGCTCTTTTAAATGATTGATGTGTCGTTCTCATTGTTAATTTTTATACAGAGAGATTTGTTTCCTTCAAATCAATGTATAGATAAAATAAATCTGTGTAGTTGTAATAGATGACCTTAACAAACAGAAACAATTTGACCATCTGGCTGCTCTAGTAATGACAAGTTTCTTGCAGAAGGAATCCAAATTTGACCCTGCACCACAAAACAACAAATAATTTGGGAAAACTGATTGTGCTGATTTCCACATGGCATTAAAATAGAAGTCATTCCTGTGAAATGGTATATAATTTATAATATTTGGACTGAGGAAACCCTCTCAAAGATTTGGAACAAGGCTGAAGCAGGAGAAACCAGGCCGCTTCAAAGATCAGTGTGAATTGAAGAGCTGTAATATGATCAAATTTATTCAATGAAAAAGCATATTTACACATGATTTCTGACGCCCAAAATTTCATAGAAGTAGATTATGCAAGAAATATCAAACATGAATCTCACATTTTAAACAAAATGTTACTATTTCAGCTAATAAAAGAGAAACTGCCATAGCGACATTATGGTCGTTTTTGTGGTGTAAGATCACATATAGTCATTCATCTTGGCCCTCATGCTTACATGTACATGTCGGTCTTCCAAATTAGAGTGATCATTTGGAAATATCCAGGATTTTGTTGTTTTCACTGCATGATCTCATTTCATTTATCCATCCCGACTCATGAGTCATTAAAAGATTATAAGATATGAATGTTCATGAACTAGGTGATGGTTCTTAATTACAAAAAAGACATTCATTCAAAATATATTTAATGAGATCTAGTAAAATTGCACAACATTAATGTTACTTGTGCTGTATTAATCTACCATGTTCAAGATTAATTTGGATCAGTTAATACATTGAATTACGTTTATATGACACATTGCACATTATAATAACCACTAATTATGAAATGCTAGAATTATTTATTTGATTAATTTACACTTTGGAGTAAATAAGCTTGAGCAGGCTTGTTAACATAAATGTGAGTAATCTCATTTTTGTTTGCAATAAGGCCAATTAGTATAGTATGCATAGCTCTGCAAAAACTTTGCGTTATTGTAAGTACATGTAGGTGTAGTAGGACTGTAGGAGTATAAATAATTAAAAAATGATTGATAATTATTGTATCAATAATTATATTTAGCTAGGAGTGTTAACTAACCTGTAGCGCTTACATAGATTAGCTCAGGCTAGTGCTCCCAAGTGAGTTGAGATGGTGCACAAGTCAAATGTGCAGGGTTTGAACTGTACCTAATGACCAATGATAATAATGGTGTATGTACAGCATTTAGAAACCATGCATCAAGCTCTGATTAAATATAATCAATTATTTTGATTATTATTATTATTATGATTGAGATTATTATTATTATTATTATTATTATGATAATGATGATTATGATGATAATCATTAATATTAGTAGTATTTTTGTTGTCATTCTGTTGTTAATTTTTATAAACATTATTATTATTATAATCATTATTTTTATTATTATTATTATTATAATTATTATTATTATTATTGTAAATCAATGGAGCCGCGAGCTATCGAATCTGGCAGATTCTTCTTCAGGCGAACGAATGACACTGACTATGTACATTGTTTACATTATTGTTTTAATACAACATTGAATTTTGTTTATGAAGCATAATTATTTTCTATTATCAAGGTCAGTGTCATTCGTTCGCCTAAAGAAGAATCTGCCAGATTCGATAGCTCGCGGCTCCATTGACGGCTCCATTGATTAACATTTTTACTACACTTGCCTTTATAGTGGACAAGCAGTTTTCAGCAGTTTTTTACATTTATTATTATTATTATTATTGTTATTATTGTTATTGTTATTATTATTATTATTATTATTATTATTATTATTACTATTACTATTACTATTACTATTACTATAACTACTACTATTACTATATTTCTTGCAGCTTCTCGGGTGTGTACTGACCTGGCTGTTCATCGGGAAGATCAGAGAGATTCAGGAGCAGTATAACTACCAGCCGGCTCCAACTCGGTAGAAAGGGATCGAGCGACCCTTGACAGTGGCATATCAAGGTCAAGGGTCAAGGGTAAAGAGTTGGCCATGGTTACCCTCCTCCCAGATATCGGACCAGGGGACCCATTGCAGAAAGAGTTGCAATTAAATTCAAGTCAGAAAATATGCACATTTGCACCAATCAGATTTATGTATTTAGCAGAGCTGCCAAGTAGTACGGATTTTCCGTATTTAGTACGTTTTTTTGATGTAAATACGGAAGTACAAATTTTGTTTAAATTAAATTTTTGTAATAGTAACGGTCCGAAAATAGCAGCACAATTTGTGTTTAACCATGATAAAACTACTTATGATACATATTTAAAATAAAATACAAATAAATAAAACAAACTATTATAAATGCTGGTGTGATCGACAGAAACAACTTTTATATGAACGCTCTCGTAAAGGGTATTTTTGCTGCACGATTTGGCTTCGCGAAAAAATATGTTTTTTTTTACGATAGCAAGTGTGATTTGTTTTTCTTTAGAGGTTGGCAGCTCTGCACCAATGCATTTGTTTGGGCATGCTCATTCTTTCTGTATGTTATACACTAAATCATGAGCTCCAGTAACTAGAGGCTTACTTCGTATTGGAATACAGTAAGGCCATCATGTAGGAGGCTATGCAAAATATGGCTGATATTTTTTGGTATTACACGTGTAAGTTACCTTGTTTTATACTGTATAGCAGATTATTGTTTATAGTAGATCTACCTTCCTGTTTCTACATCAAGAGGCAAGCTATATCTTTAGACAACCATTGGTGATTTGTCTTTAACCTGTCTTTCATGTACAACTTTTGAGGCTGTTTTTACAACAAATTTTATTCACAAAAATCACGCTATGAATTTATTACAATTATATTTGAGCCACCTTGTAAAATGTTTGTTTTTGTTACCTCAGACTCTAAATTTTATTCGCATGTGTGTGTGTGTGAGTCTCGGTATTCTTGTTTGTTATTCTATTTAGGACTAGCCCCCCAAAATCATTGGGCTTGGCTGTGGTGTATGACTGTTGTACCCAAATCAACTTGTCTTTTTTTGTATTTCTGATTTAAAAATCACTTTGAATAGAGACATACTTAAATAAGCTGTTCATCTTGTGCTTTTCAAGAATGAACAGAACTCCGAACAACGCAATATATACTGTAGGTGGAAGAACCTCTACCCAAATTAAGATTGTGCCGTTTGGGGTTCTGTTGATTCTTGCTTTATACTCTGATACGTGCATCACGTAAACTTTTGGTATGTCTCTTTTCTAAGTGATTTTTAGATTTTATAGTCCCAAATATTTCTTTCTTTCTGATTTATGGGTTTTGTGTTTTTGTGTTAAAAGTTTTACAACTCTATATAGATATTCTTTTAACTTATTTGATATTGCAAAATTAGTAACAGATTTTTATTTTAAAACTTTTTTTTGGAGTAGCATATATTGTCTTTTTAATGTGTATTTTTATTATCATACATGATGACAATTTTTATTTCTAGAATAAATTTCTCAATTTTGGTTTCGAATGCATTTTTCAGAATTTAGATGCTGATATTCACTATTGAAGCAAATTCTGTCTTAAATTCCTATGTAGTGTCATTTTCTGAGTGCAATTGTTACAGAACTACTGTAAATGAAATGTATCAAAATCTACATCGAACCTCAACAGTTTTCTACTGTTTTCTGTGTGTCTTTATATGCATGCACTGCCAGTTTTATAGCAAAAATTGCAAATCTTTTTTTTTTCCAGAAGGAAATCTTTCATTAAAAAATGTAATATTTTGGAGAGAATATCATCATTTTGTTTGTTGTCTTCCATCCTTTTCATCTTGTTCAATGTGACGGAAACATTTTCATTTTCATCTCTTAAAAACTGTTTTAAATGTATTGATGTATTGATTTTTTACAAACATATTTCCTTTTTTATCATGTGAGTGTTGGAAGTGTCACAGTTGAAGAAGTCACAACTATTATTACTGTATAATCATTATTTTATAATACTGAATAATTATGATATGCATGAGGCTGAGAGAAGCCTGCAAGAATATAGTTGCATGGTAGGAAGTAATAATATTACATGTACTAGAAACTTGTAGTCATTAATACAGTGAAACCTCGTTATAAGGAGCACCTCTGGCCCTTTAATTCTTTGTCATATCAGATATGTTGTTGTATCTGGGCTTAAAAATGATAAAATACATAGAACCTGGACCTGTAAAATAGACTTGCTTTATCAGATGCCTCGTTATAACAGAGTTTGTTATAGGAGTTCTACTGCACTGTATGTGAACATGAATTAAGAAAAATAATGATAGTGGAACCACATTATAACAAGGAACTTTATAGGACCATGAAAATTACTTCGTTGTAACAGATATCTGTTTTATAAAATGCTTGGAACTGCAATATTACCTTGTAAGATAATTGTGAATATATATAAGAGTCCTTTTTTTTATAACGAGGTTCCACTGCATGATTGGTTGTATACAAATAATGATCCTGTAGTTTGTAGATCATATTCATTCTGAATGTTTGAAGGTTTAAATTTAAGAAAAGGGCAACAATTTCCTGTAATTTCTCGAGTTCAATTACAGATCGATTCAAATTTGAATTGATCATACTCTTTCATGACAAATAAGTTCATGTAGGAGGTGAAAACAATATTTCAGCCCATACCCTCACCTCAAATATTGGGGGATATATCCCCCACCCCCCCCCCCCCCCCCCCCCCATTATGCACCAGAGTACCAAACAATTTACATGCATGTATGTCAAACCTTGGATTACGCAATAAGTTAGAGAAGAAAGTGAGGCTTAATTTGTATGTAGTAAACTTAGAAATAATAAAGACATGATATTTTGTAGAAATATATTTGGTGTGCGTTCTATTTTTTTTAGGTGTGTGTTCCATTTTGTTTAGGTGTGTGTGTGTGTTTTTGTTAAATTGCAGAACGGGAACCTGAGCTAATGCATGACTGTATTTCTGAAGAAAAATATTGTGTTGATGGCTGTTTTTATGTGTACTATGTTTGTTATTGCATGTGCATAAATGTTTATGTGCGTGTGTGTGGGTGCGTGTATGGGCATCAAACGAACATACTATGTGCGTTTGATGCGTGTGTGTGTGTGTGTGTTTGTTTATGTGTGTGCGTGTGTGCGCATATGTGTGTATGTGCGTGTGTCTGTCTGCATGCGTCGAAATACTATGTTAATGGAAGGTGGTGTAATATATTTGGCACTTTTGGTAAAATTGTAAACGGGTATATAAAACTATACACACGTATACATACAGCGTTTAGTAAAAACTTAATAATTTTTTAAAGGAAAAATGGCCAGAAACATCTAAAAGGTGATATTAAAAACAACAATTAAATGAGCCAAAAAAAAATGTTGCTTCCCCGGGAAAAACCCCCCGAGACCTCCAGATTGCTAGGCCGGTGCGCTATTATACTGATGAGATAGAAAGCTCTTATTTTAGTGGTTGTTCCCACAAATCATTTCCATTGCTATACCCAATTCTAGCAATGGATGCAGAGTGAGTTTATTTTCGGGCACTATCTCTTCTTTCGGAAGAAAAAACATCGTCATTTTGTTTCGTGCAATCATTGCATTTTGGAGTGGGAATGACCGATTGACCATAAAATTGAAATTTGGGCAAAAATATTCGATCCCCTAAATGCCTATAAAATACATAACGGCAATGATTGTTGTTTATTCTTTGTCTGATCCTAGGTCTCTTTTTAGCTTGATTTAGATTTAAACTATTGAGCACCAGACAATAACTGTAATTCTACAGTCTTTGGTTTTAATGACGTGACAATAAGGCGCGCGTATTGAAATTATATAACGCGCATCAGTATTATGACGTATGCTTAATCCTTCAACCATGGAAACAATAACTTATAACGAAAGATAATACAATTTAGATCCGCACACATTACATATATTTGGCCCAACAGCCCACCACCATAATCCACGGGCATAACATCAATATCAAATTGAAAGAAGAATTACTAGGGTCTATGTATTTTCAAGATTATTGTAGAGTAACGAGCCACCGGAGAAAATGTATGATGATGAGTTTGATGGCATGGAATCAAGTTCTTTAATTTAAACCAAACAACAACACAAAAGAAAAGGGAAAAAAATGGAAGGAGAGGGGGCGCACATAGATCGAGAGGAAGACGAACAGGATGACGAACACGATGACGAAGACGAAGACGAAGTGCCCGATGAAGAAGACGAAGACGAAGTGCCCGATGAAGAAAACGAAGACGAAGTGCCCGACGAATTGGCGTCAGAAAGAGTTTCGAGATTCCGATCCTTCGTATCAGGCTTCCGGGCTTTCAAGGTAACCGTATAGCAGTTTAACATTTCTCCCTGAACCGTTGTTTTGGCTTGTGGTTATAGATCTAGATGAATGGTTGTTATTTTTGTTGTATTACTGTGTTATTAATGATTGAATGAAAATCCCTCGTACTTCAAGGAACGCTTTTCGATTGTAGTAAAACAATGGGATAAATTCTTTCACCGATTTTCATTTTTCATTAGATTAGGTTAACACACACTGTTCCTTTTTTTTAACATGAAAATATCACATATCATTTAGTATATATACAAAAGACACGTCCTGTTTCAATTTCTGTTTTTTTTTTTAGGATTACGTTTTCACTTTAAATAAAACTTAATAATTTTAAAAAGCTATGCTTAAAATATTCGTATAACATTATAATATTATCTATCTATCTATACTTCGGAGAAGTACAATTTGCAATGTTGATGTGCTAAAACTGGAAAATTTTGCTTTTCTCAAATTACTGCTTAAAAAAAAAACCCCCTCTTATTCAAACTAAGTCCTTTTGATTGTGTTGGATTTTGTTTTGCATCCCTAATATCCTAAGCTTTCAGCAAAGTATGATTTGTAGGTGCATGGTAGCTTTTTTGGTTGGAAAGATATTCATGATAAAGTAATAATGTCAAATAAATATCCCACCGGTCCCAGTACACATCATTCTAAAGAATCTCACAATGATAGTAATACTGGCTGGGGGAGGGGGGGGGGGGGGGGGGGGGGGAGCTAATATTTTTCGTTATTTTAAAAGTTTTTGTGTGGATGGGAGGGAGAAGTACCACCCCCCTGTTTATAAATCATCATAATTATCTGATCCTATATTATTTACTTAATATCCTCCTGAATTCATTTGTCCGGGGGCAATTAATTGTTAATTAATATAGGTTTCCCCAGCTATTTTCACACTTTTGTCATTACATTTTGTCTTCTTTAATTTCGTCCCAATGCAACTTCAATTTCGTCTTTGGTCGGTAAATTTTACAAAAAGTCTACTAAATTTAGTCGTTTGCTAAATTGTCGTCAAGTACAATTCAAGTTCGTCAGTCACATCACCTTGACCAACGAATTTGAATTGTAATGGACGATAATGTGTGACAAATGAATAAATTGGTGGACCTTATGTGAAATTGGTCGACCAAAGACACAATTTAAAGGGATAGTTGAGTTTTGGTATAAAGGGCGCTACACAAAATATTTTTTGTGAGATAATGAAAAACTAAGTGTCAAATTTTAAAGAGCATACAATTTTAATGACAAAATAAACTTTATTTGATCAAAATCGGTTCAGAAATGGCTGAAATATCTATAAACATAACAATTTGTAATAATTGTAGGCCCCACAATCCTTTTATTAGATAATTTCGAACCAGCTGTTAAAAAAAAAAAATTGCTTCCTCTTTTCAAACATTTACAAAAGAGGTTTTTAAATAGTTGTTTATCTCTCTATCTATCACTATTCATCACATGCAGAATATTTTACTTAAAATATTTTAAACCAATGAGTTTATAGAGAGCGCCCTCTTGAGTTTGAAGTTTGAACGGCTTTTTTTTTTAATGATAACAGGCTTTTTACTTAGTCATTTGTAATGCTGATTCCTTTCAAGCATGCTGGAGTTATAACTGTTAGTTTGTAATATAATGGTGCAGATTTTAGTTAACATAATTCAGTTTGACCAAAACTGTAAATACTCTCTATACCAAAACCCATCTATCCCTTTAAGTAGGCATTAGCACATTCAAGGTTCCTCGAAATTGAAGTAAAACTGTATAAAATTGAATGACAACATTTTGAAAATGAACGGGAAAACCTATATTATCCAGTGGCGGATCCAGGGGGGGGGGGGGGGGGGTTTAGGGGGTTTAACCCCCCCCCCCCTTGGGCTGCCAAGTGAAAATGCATCAGTGAAAAAAGTGAGGAAAAAAAAGTGGGAAAAAAAATCACTTACGGGGGTTCAAAATAGCAAAAAAAAAATCGCCGCTTCGCGGCTCATGGACGATACTCCGCATCGTCATTGGGTCAACCCCCCCTTTAGCAAAAAGCTAGATCGTCATTGGGTCAAACCCCCCCCCCCCCTTAGCAAAACGCTAGATCCGCCCCTGTTATCATGATCTGCACTGTTGTTGATGCTCTCGTCGTCATCATTATTATCATCACAATAATCATTCTATAAAAAAAAAAGGATTTACAATAAAAACCGACATCTTTGAAGTCCTTATGAAGTATTTCAATTTTGATAAAAATCATTGGTAGGTCGTTGTTGTTTTTTTCTTCGTTGTCTTGATCATCGTCATCATCATCATCAACACATCATCATCATCATCATCACCATCATCACAATCATCATCATCTTCCTCCTTACTTTCACTGTCATCATTATCATCATCACTGTTTAATTCTATAAAAAATGATTCAACAAGTTTGGTATATTAATCATAATTATCATCATCATTATCATCACCATCAGCAGCAATATCATCATCATCATCAATAAGCATTATCATCATCATCACCATCATCGTCATAATCATCATCATCATCATCACTATTATTATCATCATCTTCCTCATCACTTTCACTGTCATCGTTATCATCATCATCATCATCATCATCAATAAGCATTATCAACATCATCATCATCATTATCATCATTATCATCAACATCATCGTCATAATTATTTGTGTAAATAATTATCATCTAGGAACGAGCACACAACTCCCTGATCTGTTCCTCCATTCCCGCTACCGCTCCGTCAATGACGAGGGCACTGAGGAGAGAGTCAACTGGTGAAGAAGCCGACGGCGACGATGAAGTCGATGACGAGCAGGAAGAAACAGCACCAGGTAACAACATGTTTTGACAGATTTACGGGCTCGACTAGTTTCGATCGAAGTGCCTTGATTTGAAAGCTATAACAAAAACGTGATAAAATTGTTTTTGCTTATATGACACTATATTTAGGCCTACTGTTTCTTTTTCTCTAAATTTTTGTTTTTTTCCACTGTATGTGGATAAAAAGTAATTGTGATTGAACAACACAAACAGAAACATGCCTCAATGAAAATCGTATTCTGAACCCCCCTCCCAAAAAAAGAAATAAAAGCACAACAAAAAAACAACAGAAAATATGATTCAAATCAAACTCATCATGTTCCATTATATAATTTTTGTTCTTTGTGTACGTGTTTGTTTGATTATATGTTTGTTTATATACTTCTTTGTTTATATATTTGTATGTTTTAATGCGATTTTCTTTCGACGATGAAGAGGGACAGGAGGGAGCAGTTGGCGGGGCGGAAGGAGGGGTGAATGATGAGGAAGAGGACGACTCGGGCAACTTCCGATCTTACGGCGTTGCCGATTTGCGAGCACCCGAGCTGGACGACGAGGACGATGATGATGACGAAGAAGGAGACAATGACGGTAATATGCTAATTATACTGTTCCTATTGGCATCATCGTGCCACCGTCGCGTAACTATATAACACTGCTAACATTCCTGACCGTCCAAGGCGCAACTAAACGGCATTATTAAAAAACCGTATCAATATTACGTTATCAATAATGCAAGCCTAATGTTGTGTCAAGTTCCCCAAGTTCCTTTATAAACTTAGCCTAAATATAATGACCAGTAGGCCTACTGATAATGACAGCTTATGAAGAGCTCATTAAAGGGACTTAGTAATTTTCCAAATCCTCAAAACTTACTTGGAACTTTGGTTCTCTCATATCTTGTCATAGTCATATCAACAATAACAGCACGGGACAGGTTTTGATTTTTCAAATTTCCATTTTGTTCAAAAGGGATAATTTAAGCCGTGACAAAGTAAGTGCAATGAGTTAGTGAATATTACTTTGCATTTGTGTTAATTCTCAGCCAAAAAACATCCAATTAACGTGAAATGTACACATTATTACTTTGTGGACATATCAGATCACACCAATACACATTTTATTAATCACTCATTACTTTTTGCACTTGTCAAAAAAGTTACTAGATTCCTTTAAAATGGTCAAAACAATGTCAAATATAAATTTTGTTGTCCCTGAGTGGGTTTGGTAATAGAGTCGGTCGTGATCGATGCAGGTCAGCCATATAAACTTAAGAAAATAGATATGACTTGAATATGAACGTCGATTTTCTAGAATTATGCTAGCATAATTCATTGTTATCTCGCCATTGCACGGCATTGTAGGCAAAGACGCTGTTGTCAACGCGCGCGGGGACGACGACTCGGACGTCGAAAAGGACGAGGACACGATTTGGGAAGATAACATGTACCGCAAGATGTACATGATGAAGCGAGGAAAGAGGCCGGTCGAATTCCGTCTCTACCTGCTCGAGATGATCAGATACGCAGCCAATATAGAAGATTTGAAGAGCATAAGCGTCTACATAAGACAGCTAGAAACGGTGCGTATACAGTCATTCTGAATATCAGTAGTCTGTCAGTAGTATAGATAAGGTACCCCTCGGCACCTTGAGATTCCTCCTCACTCCTCTTGCGTCGTCATTGCCTTTCTATCTCACGCTCACTTTATTTCTCCATATCTTCTGCATTGATACTATACCGACTCCATACTCATTTTTCATTGTCTCTCCCTCATTTTATTACGGCGTTTTTTCTCCTGCTTGCCCATTTTCGCATTTATTATTCCCGTTCTTCCTTTCCTCGATTATGATTTTTCAATAATTATCCAGACTACTCTAAATGTTGCTTCTTTTGTATAATCGTTCATTGCAATTATGGTAAATTCCAATATGAGATATATCCTTTTCTCTAAAAACAAAATCATCCTAAGGCATATTTGATGTACATAAAACTGTTTGTCGAAATCAGGAGTACAATGTCTATGACAACTATGAGAAGATCGTGAAGGGCAAAGAGAAATCGAGATCGAGGAAACGATTCCGCGTCGACAGCATGGCCGAAGACCTCATCATCCGTCTAGCCACCGTGGAGATCGGCGGTCCGAACACCAACTGGAAGCGGACAATAAGCATCTTGTGCGATCGTATCCAGAAGAATATGAGGCCCAAAGCGAAGATCGATATAGACGAGCTGCCCAAGATCTTCACCAGAGGCGCCGCGGCCACAGTTCAAGATGTCAAAGGTGACCTAGTAAACTGCTTTAAACCCAAATGGCTGGAATTCTACTAAATGTATCATTTTACGCTAGACTAAAAGACAATATTACCAGTAACTAGTAAAACCATTCCACACCAGTGGAATTGATGGTTGACCCATAACATATGGGGGAAATCTGTGTAAAGAAAAAATCCATTCACATCATGGTGATCATATCGATAAGGAAAACGGTGAAAATAGAACTGAAAATGTTGGGTATTTAGGTGATATCACTATGCTTTACCAAGCTAGTCACATTATTGGACCTAGTTTATGAATCGTTTCCAATTGTTGTAAACGTCCAATTATTGTAACTGGTAGGTAAATTGCCAGTTAGCATTATGATGGAGCAATATAGCTGTTGCCATTATAGTTACAATAATTGGACATTCAAAATAATTTTAAAAAGTTTTTTATGAAACAGCTAGGGCCCTTGTCTGCAACCCCTGCAGCCGGAGAGAAAGCCAGATGAGGTGAAGGCTTTGAAGGACTGGACTACTGGTCAGTTGCAAAATGAAGTGTTAAACCATTTGATATACTAATTTCCCCTTGTTTTAATTTGTTCTGCAGATGCCTGGAGGAAATACATGACAATTGACCTAGCTGGTTACGATCTGGTCCGTAGCAGGGAAGGTGTGCAAATTAGGCGGAGACTACTCCTATACCTGACAATGGGTCCATGCATACTGGTGAAGCTCAACCTGAGTAACACCGGCCTAGACAAAAAACGGATCTTAAAGATGCTTGCGGACCTCGCGTATTTACCCAATTTACAGGTGGGTTTGATGGTTTTTGGTCTCTTAGGGAGAACATGATCTATTTTGTATACACTCAATACAAAATACTGTGCATATACATTTAGTATGCGCAATTACAATTCGTTCCTCCAGTATTCTATGAATTAAGTGATTTAGGAATCTCTCATGCCGACTTCTTGTTTGATATCACAATTTACACCAATTTTAAAATCTATTTGCGTATACGAGAAATCATCAAAGCAAACTATTGCATACAAACTACATGTTTCAATTTTAACATTATATCCCATTTGTTACTGATGTGTTCTGCATGTCAAACTATGTTCAGTTTTTCAATAATTTGTCTGATGTATCTACGTTTTTAAAATAATAAATTCAATCCGTAGGCGGTAGGACGTGGCTAATTCATGGAAGCCACCATTTTCTATGATCTTTTAAAATTAATTTGAATATATATACATTTTTCATATCCCCGTTTAAGGAGCTGGATTTACGTGGCAACCGTTTGACAGCCTGCATCGTCAGGAATTTTATGCCGTACCTCGGCAAACCAAGCGACAGAGTCGCCCGCGGCTTCCCCAAGCTTCGCTGGGTGCACTTCAACCACAACATAAACATCCATCGCCTCCCATCAAATTTCCTCCTAGCGCTTGATCGCCGCTGGCGGGTAGTCCACCGCCCGACGCCTCGAGAACTGGCGGAAGGTCGTGCCACATACGTGTGCGACTTCTCCGCAGCCAAGAAGCTACTCGCTGAAGCGCTTGAGGATGATGACCGGAAGGAGCAGAATGAGGAACCGCTCCCGTTCAAGTATACCGAAGAAGAGATAGTGGAACTACAAAAAGTGTTCAGGGTCGATGTATTGCGCTGCTTAGTTACCGGTATACGCCCAGATATGAATTCAAGCAGGAGGAAAACGCGATATGTGGGAAGGACAAGGGGGTCAAGAACAAGGGCACGAACGAGGATGGTGAGCCGAGTTGGGACGCGGAGACTGCCGGCATTAACAGAGGAATCAGAACCCGATACAACCTCGAACGCCTCCCCAGCTGCTATCGAACCACCAAACGCAACTTCGGCAAGCAATGCATCGACCGCTGCCCCACCAACCGCTACTACCGTTGCCACCACGATTCATGTGACCAATGATGTAGGTGGACCTTCAAACGCCACTCCTGCTGCGCATACCGAGGCAACCAATGCAACCATCACTAATATAATACCAAATGTACCTTCAAACGTTGAGGATTCAACGAATCGTTTGCTGCAGCAGGAGTTGTGATAAATGCGACAAAGGCATTCGGCACCATTGCATCTTCAAAGGCCTCTTCTCCTGATACTCCAAATGCAATTTCTCACGATGATGGAAATCCAAGCTCAAGTTCAACCACGGATACAAAATCAACTAATACATCATCTACTGCCCCATCCAATCAGAGTATTGATGGTACGAAGAACACCAATGCGACCAGTTCATCACACACCGACGCACCATTGGACAAAACATTGACCAAGCCTTATAATGCATCATCTTCTCCTGAGCCATCAAATATAATTTCTGATGTAGTTATTGAAGCAACCAATGCCTCTGATGCTGCTCAATCATCCGATACTGCTGATCCTACAGATGAGACCAATGAGACAAATGAGCATGATCCCGCTAAACCCACAAACAACAATACGGAACCAGCAGATGCGAACAATGCAACCATCATTGCTAATCCAACAAACTGCATTCCTCCTGGAGTTATCGAGGTGCCAATTGAAACCAATATCCCAGATGATTATACAACTTCCGATGCTGAAACTCAAAGTGGAAATCCTACTGCCACCACCAAAGAGACAGAGGTGACCAAGGGATCAGATGCCACTGCACCAAATAACGCAAACTCTTCTGCAACAGAAGCAACCAACCATACCAAGACGCTAAGCACAGACAAACCAGCAAACAACAAATCTGCTGCACCTTCAAATGCCAATACTGCTGCACAATAAAATGCCAAAACTGCTGCTCAATCAGACCCCGAAACTGCTGCAGCATCGAAAGCCAATTCTGCTGCACCATCAAGCGCTGATTCAGTTGCACCATCAAAAGCCACTATGGCTACACCGCCTAACACAAATACTGCTGCACCATCAAACACCAAGTCAGTTGCACCATCAACCACCAAGTCAGTTGCACAATAAAAAAACAAAACTGCTGCACCATCAAATGCCGATTCTGCTGCTCCGTCTAAAACAACTACTGCTGCACCATCAATCGATGATTCTGCTGCACTATCAAACGCAACTACAACTTCATCTGCTGGTTCTTCAAACGCAAGTTCTGTTGATATTGAAGATACTAACTTGTCAAATGCATCTCAAGCTACCGCACCAACAAATAGCTCAAATTCCTCTGTACCACCAATGGTCAGTTCAGTCGCACCACAAAACATCAATTCAGTTGCTCCAGCAAATGCCCGTCCTGTTTCAGTGTCGAACGGTCTTTCTGTTGCTACCAGAACCAACAATGGAATCGTCCCTGGAGCCATGCGTGGATTCGTAGGATCCCGAAGAAGATCTAGCATAATAAGACCCACCCAACTGACCTGCAAATCAAAACAACGGCAACAACTTGGTTACACGTAAGTTTATCTCGTATTTTATAGATATTGATGCAAGATGTAATCACTTTGTAAATTTGTCCCTACTATTAACGTTTATTATGTAGGGGAGAGGGGAGAGGGAAAGAGGGATCTTTTTACCTATTTCTCAATCAAAATGCATTCTGATAATACTGTTTTTTGTGTTCTGGCTAGAAAAGAGGTTCAGTTATTTTCAAAGGACATGAAACATGGTTTGAATGTTAATATGTTGATAATTTGTTCATCTCCAACACCTCTCTCCCTCTGCATGCAGCTAGACACGAATTCGGCCACGAATACAGGGACAGAAATGGACTAGAAATTGGGCACGCAGGTGATGAGGCGGAGTGGCGTGATCGCGATCAACTGTACACCAACCACGAGGGCGACGAGCTCTACGAATTGGTGGACGGCGTCCGGATAGAGGACAGCGAGGGTGCATCAGAGGATAACTTGCTGTATATTTTCCGTCAGCACCGCGAACGACAAAACGGAGAAGAACGCCCTAACATAAACATATCTTTCACACACTGATAAGAACATGAAGAAGAACAAAAATGACAAACTTATGAAATAAATCTGTCGAGACCAAGGGACATTGGGGGGAAACAAGGAACAATCGATAGCTATTTCCATCCCTAGAACCAAAAGAATGGACAAGCTGGCAGAACGTTATATTAGCAATGATAATGAGGCAGACAATGTGCCTTCGTGTAGAATCCTTTTGGTACTGCATCAAGATGATCATTGAATTTTTTTAAAAGTCGGTTAGATCATTTCATGACATTTTTTTAATACACCGTGTCCCAGAAAAAACGAAACCAGGTTTCATGGCAGAAATTTTCTGTCATAATGAATAATTTAATTGATGATATATATATGCCTGGAAAGCTCTGTGTCTCTTCTTTCATTTGATGTGCAACTTATGGCACATACTTCAAGCATGACTGAATTAGAACAATGGAAAGTGGTGTTACCAATATTCAATTTGCACGCATAAATTTGAAGTTTGGGTGAGTTTTAAGAGTTGTAAACGTACTTATTTTTAAAAAGGACAAACACCACATAAAAGTTCATATTTTTATCTTTTACATGACACCTCATGCTAAAAAATAAATGATTTATGCCAGAGAACGAGTACAATGAAAACATGCCTGATTTCTGCCCGAATGAGTGAAAGTTGAGTAAGAAGTCGCTCAGCTTTCCTGACTAGCAGCTGACAATGGACTTTGATGCATGAGTGAATTTACACAAACATGGGGATCAGGAAACAGGCTAGATCAGGAAAGTTACTAATTTGGGCTGGAATCAAGCATGTTTTCATTGTATTCGTTCTCTGGCATATATAATTTATTTTTTAATCATGAGGTGTCATATAAAAGATAAAATTATGAATTTTCATGCGGTGTCTGTCCTTTTTCAAAATAAGTACGTTTACTACTCTTAAAACTCTCCCCAAAACCTCACCCAAACAAAATTTCTGCGCGCAAATTGAATTTTGGTAACACCACTTTCTATCGTTCTAATTCAGTCATGCGTGAATTATGTGCCATAAGTTGTATATCAAATAAAAGAAGAGACACATAGCTTTTCAGACATATATATATCATCAAGGAAATTATTCATTATAACATAAAATTTCTGCCATGAATCCCGGTTTCGTTTTTTCTGGGACACGGTGTACATTCACACTGGCTACCTTTATGCCCTATACTGATGTACTGCAACTTATTGCTTGGAACTTTACAAAATATATTTTGCAAATGAAAAGGGAAAAAATAAGTTTGAAAAACTTTTGTATATTAAGTGGACTGGTTACAAAATAATTCCTTAATGGATGCACATACGTTGTATAGACTGCCAGTAAAATTGCACAATGGGTAATCATTAATCATTTAAAATTTGTAATGTGTTTCACAACTCGTGATACTAATGATTATATGGTTCTGTTGATATTTAAAAAAAAGAATAAATCAATATTGGAATGAATTTAAGTGATGTAATACTCTTTGCTGGTCACCCCATTTTAATCAAATTTGAAAAAATGAAATGAAAAAGGTGAAATGAAATGAATTGACTTCAAGTCTTCAACTATTGCATTGCAAATATACAGATTGGGGCTTGCACTATTGCACACATGACCAAACCTACAAACATGTATGATTACACACAAATATAAACATAATATGTAGAAGAAAAACATGCAGAATACACATTTTAACTGATTAAACTGATTTTCTATTCTGTTGAGCTGCTACTACATTCGATGAGATTTCATATAAAGGGAAACTAAATTTGTGGCTTTTTGCTTACTGGTATTAATTAGAGCATAAATACTGACACATCTAAGTATAATTCCTCTTGGTTACCACTATTAATCTAAACAATAAATGATTTGAGATGGTTCTTCTCTGCTTTTACTACCGACTGGAGGCTGCCACCCTTTGAAACAGTCCATGCTCAAATGATGTTGCATACGGACCGAACAACAGAGAGTTATGTAACCACAGTTGTTTACTTTACAATTTACCTTGCTATATCAGATATGTTCTTGTATCAGGGATTAAAAACAACATGCATACAACATGGACCTGTGAAATAGCCTCCCTATACCAGGTACCTCGTTATAACAGATCGTCATTAAGAAGTTCCAATGTACCCGAGAGGAATATATGACAAGAAGTAACAGGATTTATGCTTTTGTCAGTGCCAGTCAGCGAAATGCCAGTATTTGGATTCCCTTCACTTAGAGAAAGTGAGATGACAAAATACACACACCGAAACATGTCCACATAGATATATATACTAAATTACTTTATTATGAAAAACAGAAGCAGAACTATTAAAACCATGACTGAATAAAAACTGTTCGGAATAGAAATAAGGCGATAGCAAATCCATTATACATCTTAATTATAACACATGTAAATGTTTTAACTTGTTTAATATAAAATTGGGAAACATGTTATCTTAATTTTAAAAAGATATACATTTAAATCACCATAACACCAATATCCATACTCATAACATTTGAATACAGTATTAAAAATCATTAAGAAAAACTATGTACTAAATAATAATTTTTTTTAAATTTAAATAAATGAATACAAAACTTTTTTTGAAATATCAATACTTTAAACCTAATTGCATTTCCCCATTTGTTCGTAGTTACCTTTAACCCTAAACAGACTGGGGGGGGGGGGGGGCTGATTTAGCTCCCCCCTCCGCGTTTTTCGCGATTTCTTCGCAACGCTTAAATATTTTACGGTGCAACTTCATGAATCTTTTCCTTAGAGTCTTGCGCAACTTTTGATACAAAATTTGTGCACACCGGGTCAACGATCCATGTGTTACGTAACATTTTGCGATCGCATGTCACAGAAAATTCGATTTTTTTTCTAATTATTCCATGTATATTACACACACAGTTTTTACATGCACCTTTTATGCAGTTTTACACCCATCTTTTCACAAGTTATGTTAGTATTCCACTTTGGCATGGTGAAAATGCTTATTGTATTCTCATTTGCATAAAACAATACAATATATAGAGAATAATACAAAGAAAAACAAAGAAAACAAAGAAAAGGATAAAAACAAAGAAAAAACATAGACAACGGTAAAAAGAAATCAATTTTCATGATTATCCTGTTGTTTTATCAGAGATTGGGTCAATTTATAATCTTAGCATGTATACTGCACTAGGAACACAATTTTGTTTGATAAGAATCACCAAATATAAAGAAAAATGAAAAAAATATGAAAAAAATACAATGTCCGCATAATTAATTAGCTCTAATTAGCATATTATAATTCAAACCAAAAAATAACTATGCAATATTGTAGAGCTCATGGACATCTATCACCATGCCAAATTTGGAGTCGATCGGAGTTTCGATTGACGAGAAAAAAAAATAAAAATACAACTTTCGCATAATTAATTAGCTCTAATTAGCATATTCTAATTATTTTTTTTGGTTTAACTACGCAATATTGTAGACCTTATGGACATCTATCGCGCTGCCAAATTTGGAGTCGATCGGAGTTTCGGTTGCCGAGATCTTAGGGGGGCCCTTTTAGCCCCCCCCCCCCCAGTTTCTTAAAGGTTCAAAATAGCCCAGTCTTTTTAGGGTTAAACCAAATGTATTTGTTATCTTGATTACAATTAAATTTCATATTAACAAATTATCTGTTAAAACAACCGATTCACACATACGTAGTTTAGTAGATCATGTTTTATCATATGAATGCCATGAACTAATTCATGAACGGTGAACAAATAATGTAATCCAATCGTTCTATTCTTTTAAAACAAACTATATTTATAATCTTGATTACAATGTCACTTTTTATAATATAGTATATAGTATAAAGACCTCAATAATTTAAACAATTATATATGATTATTATCGTCTGAAAGCCATTGATATTGTACATAGAATGCGTCATTCAATATAATTCTCCCTAAATTACATGGGTGTCATTAATATTGTTACTGACAGACTAAAGCTCTACAATGTACAACACTAAAATATGAATACATTATATAGTAAAATGAAAGATTTAATTGATAGTTTTGGATATAAAATGAAAAGGTAAATAATAGCATACAAGAGACGATCCTTAGAGCATATCAATGGTTTACTACTGCCCAAACAAAAGGCACAAAATAAAATCAACATTAGGAAATATCTTGATTTAAATTTTTGCTTGAATTGTATTTGCTGTTATTACTAATTTAACAAACTGAGGGAAATTCAACATGAGTGCAGTCTTCACACAAGTAATGATTCCTCAATTTACGCATTCATGTAACTTATCTTGCAGTTACTTCTTTTAGGAAAATAATTCACCTGTAATAGTTTTATGCTTGAGGAAAATGAATGCTGAAACTTTTGATATTCTATGCAAATTGTATGTGCATAAAAGCGATCCATTGACTTTGTCAAATTCAACCAAAAATATATTGCTTTCACATTTCTCTTGTACCTTGTTGTTAGGTTTATGGTAACAGAAGGATAAAAAAGAATGTGATTGTTTAAATGTCTCCCTAATTATGGAGATATTTATGATAAATAAACAGAGTAGTCACAATCAATGGTCAGTAGGTGGTACAATCTGACATGAATTTTCACTTTTACACTATTCAAATAGTGTTCTTTTTCTTTTTTTTGGTAAAAAAAGACTGAAATCCCAAATACCACTTTTGGAAAACATCTTTTGATGGATCACTTTAAAATCAAAGTCAACAGAAGACATTTAAAGCTTACGACGCTTAGACCATCAATGATCTATCAACATTTTTGGTTGGTGGATCTTTAAGATCATGCTGATCAGTTGATATATATGATTAAAGTCTGAATTATTACTTCTGCTGGATAATTTTGTGAAGGTTATGGATCACTGTAACAGAGGGCATATAAACTTTTGATGCTAAGGCCGTCTATCAAATTTTTCGGTTGGTGGTCTTGATAAACCTGACCTCCTAATTTCTTGGTTTGATGACCACTTCGTAGGGCAGCAGAAGCCTCCCTGAAGCTGTCTTTGGGATCATGTTGATGATGCTCTCAGTCTCCTTGCCTGGCAGCTGAAGACGAAACAATATAAATGATAAATAGAGAATTAGATGTTCATTTTCATTTAATTTAATTATTTCCACATTCTGCAGTAAAAACAACACATACAATGAATTAAATTGATGCAATTACAACTATAACAATACAAATCTTACAGATAAAACTAGGTGCACAAACAAAACAGAAGAATAATAAGTTTACTAAAAATACAATAACATGAGAATGTGGGGATAACCAAAATGATCTTCTTAACCAGTTAAAGGGATAGTTGAGTATTGGTCAAACTTAACTTTAGTAACCAAAACCTGCACCATTACGGTACAAAGTAATATTTATAACTTCATCATGCTCGAAAAGTATACACAATTACAAACGACTAAGTAAAACCCCTGTTATCATTCAAAAATAGCCATTACAACTCAAGAGGGCGCTATTAAAAAAATATTTGGTTTTAGCCTTTTTTCATACAAAATTGTGCATTTAATGTTTGTTAAAATAATGATTCAATAGAGATATCATCAACGACTTTTTAAAAACCTATTCTGATTTTTTTCAAAGTAGTCTTTGAGCATGTTTTGAAATTTTTCTAAAAAGTCTAAATATCGCCCTGTGATTGCCGGTGAAAACATTTTGAATAAAAATATATTTATGGATATTTCAGCTGTTTCTGAACCGATTTTGATCAAATAAAGTTTATCCTGTCATGTTCTTTCGAATTTGACAGTCAGTTTTTCATTATCTCACAAAAAAATATAGGGGGGCACTTCGGGAAATACCAATACTCAACACTACCTTTAAAGATGATGAAAATTTGGTAAATCAATGTGCTCCCTCTCTCTCTCTCTTTATAACCACAGCCTGGGTATTTTGAGGGACTAGTCTTTAACAAGTTTTAGAGTTATTCGGTTTGTTGTTTCTTTACAAAATAATAGACACTTATATGAACTAATCATAGGTTAAAAAAAACAGCAATGTGATAACATAATCCAAAAATGACTTACTTTTGAGTTTTGATACCGTGTTGCAGGTACCCCTCTAGCAAGATGGAGACATTTGTTATTGCCTTCATCAAATTACATAGAGTACTAAGTTTACTGTTGATCTATGAACAGGCTCTTGATTCATGTATATCGTGATTATGAGCTATTTATTAATACTTATACAGTGAACAATTATTGTTCTTATTTTATTTGTCATTTGAAAATAATACCATACCTTGCTAAAGGAGTAGTTCTGCATGAACCAGGTTAAGATGGGGAAGAGCTCTGCCTCCACTAACTATCTATCTATATCTATCTTAAAGCTATCCATCTATCTATCTATCTATCTATCTATCTATCTATATATATATATATATCTTTCTATTTATCTATCTATATATCTGTATATCTATATATTTATCTATCCATCTATCTACCTACCTATCTATCTTTATATTTTTTACCTATCTATTCAGAGATCTGCTTTGGCTACTGCCTCATCCAGCTATCTGTAGATTGATAGACTGATAGATGGATAGATGGATGAGTGGATAGATAAATTAGGTAGATAGTATCTACCTAATTTATCTATCCATTCATCCATCTATCCATCTATCCTACTATCTACCTCACTCTCTCTCTCTATGTATATTCATATGTATCTGTCCATCTATATATACCTTGGTGAAGGAGTAGTTCTGCATGAACCAGGTGAAGATGAGGAAGAGATCTGCCTTGGCCACAGCCTCACCCAGACAGCTGCGACGCCCCGCCCCGAACGGAAGGAAGCCTGAGGGATGCTGACGAACCGTGCCACTCTCATCCAAGAAGTGTTCTGTAAAAATTAATAATAATAATGTTGATAATAATAACAATGATCCCTGATAGCAGACTGACGTCTTTATGACGTCTTAATTTGGTCGTAAACTGGTAAACACGTCATATGTCGTACAAACGATCAGAATACGACGTCATTATGACGTATTTTAAAGACCATTTTTGACATGATGACTTATGTCGTATAAAAGACGTAAAATTGACGTAATTATAGTATCTTTAAACGACCATTTTTCCACTATTTATTTTTGTCGTAGGAAAGACGTAAAAACGATGTCATTATAACGTCGTTCAAAGACCATTTTTAAGAATGTATTATTGTCGTATAGAAGACATGATAACGACGTCTTTATAATGTCGTTTAAAGACCATTTTTGCCATACGGGTTTATGTCGTATCAATAACGCTATAAAGACGTAAGTTTGACGTCTTTTCAAGACCAATTTTTTGCCATCATTTTTTGTCGTATGGACGCCCTTTTTACGACGTTAATGTGACGTATTTCCAAGACCATATTCCAATTGTTTTGTGTCGTATGGAAGGACGTAAAAATTACGTTAATATTACGTCATTTAAAGATCACTTTTTCAGTATTTATTTTTGTCGTATAGAAGACGTAACAACGACGTCTTTATGATGTCTTTGAAAGACTATTTTGCCATCATTATTTGTCGTATGGACGACCACTTTACGACGTCATTTTGAAGTCTTTTCAAGACTAGTTGTTTGCCATCATTTTTTGTCGTATGGACGACCTTTTTACTACGTCATTTTGACGTCTTTCAAAGACCATTTTTTTCACTATTTATTTTGTCATAAAAACGTCTAAAAATTGACGTCTTGATGATGTCTTTTAAAGACTATTTTTGCCATTATGGTTTGTGTCGTACGACGACGTTAATACGACGTCATTATGATGTGTTTTCAAGACTAGTTTTTGCCATCATTTATTGTCGTATGGACGACCTTTTTACAACGTCATTGTGACGTCTTTCAAAGACCATTTTTTCCAATGCTTTTTCGTCATATTAAGGATGTAAAATCGACGTCATTATCACGTCATTAAAAGATTATTTTTAAGTATTTATTTTGTAGTATAAAATACGTTATAACGACGTCTTTATGATGTCTTTGAAAGTCCATTTTTGCAATTAAGGTTTGTGTCCTACGGACAACATTATTAAGACGTCATTTTGACGTCTTTTCAAGACTATTGTTTGCCATCATTTTTTGTCGTATGGACGACCACTTTACGACGTCATTTTGAAGTCTTTTCAAGACTAGTTTTTTTGCCATCATTTTTTGTCGTATGGACGAACTTTTTACTACGTCATGTTGACGTCTTTCAAAGACCATTTTTTCACTATTTATTTTGTCATAAAAAAGTCTTAAAATTGACGTCTTCATGATGTCTTTTAAAGACTATTTTTGCCATTATGGTTAGTGTCGTACGACGACGTTAATATGACGTCATTATGATGTGTTTTCAAGACTAGTTTTTGCCATCATTTAATGTCGTATGGACGACCTTTTTACAACGTCATTGTGACGTCTTTCAAAGACCATTTTTCCAATGCTTTTTCGTCATATTAAGAATGTAAAAACGACGTCATTATCACGTCATTAAAAGATAATTTTTAAGTATTTATTTTGTAGTATAAAAGGCTTTATAATGACGTCTTTATAATGTCTTTGAAAGGACCATTTTTGCCATTAAGGTTTGTGTCGTACGCACGACAATATCAAGACGTCATTATGACGTCTTTACAAGACTAGTTTTTGCCATCATTTTTTGCGTATGAACGACCTCATTACGTCATTGTGACGTCTTTTAAAAAACATTTTTTCGAATTATTTTTTGTCGTATAGACGACGTTATTATGACGTCTTTCAAAGACATTTAAACAATTATTTTTGGCGTATGGACGACCTTTTTATGACGTCAATAAGACGTCTTTATGTCGTCTAAATGGCGTAATTTATGGTACAAATTGACGTCTTCAAGACGTCTTCAAAACGCCTTGTCGGAAAAAGATACGTCATTATCACGTCAAAATATGACGTCTATATGACGGTAAACGCGGGTGCAAAATCTTCACTTTTTGACGTGAATTTACGACGTCTTAAAGACGACGTACACAAGGTGGAAATGACGTCAAATCCAGACGTAAAAATCGCGTCTTCTATTGACCAATAAGACGTCTTTATGTTGTCTAAATGGCGTAATTTATGGTACAAATTGACGTCTTCAAGACGTCGTAAAGACGCCTTTTCGGAAAAAGATACGTCATTATCACGTCAAAATATGACGTCTATATGACGGTAAACGCGGGTGCAAAATCTTCACTTTTTGACGTGAATTTATGACGTCTTTAAGACGACGTACACGACGTGAAAATCACGTCAAATCAATACGTAAAAATCACGTCTTATATTGACCAATAAGACGTCTTTATGTCGTCTTAATAACGTAATTAATGGAACAAATTGACGACTTAAAGACGTCATAAAGACGCCTTTTCGGATAAAAATACGTCATTATCACGTCAAAATATGACGTCTATATCACGGTAAACGCGGGTGCAAAATCTTCACTTTTTGACGTGAATTTACGATGTCTTAAAGACGACGTACACAAGGTGGAAATGACGTCAAATCCAGACGTAAAAAGCACGTCTTATATTGACCAATAAGACGTCTTTATGTCGTCTAAATGGCGTAATTTATGGTACAAATTTACGTCTTCAAGACGTCGTAAAGACGCCTTTTCGGAAAAAAATATGTCATTTTCACGTCAAAATATGACGTCTATATAACGGTAAACGCGGGTGCAAAATCTTTAAGACGACGTGCACGACGAAAAACGACGTAAATTTGACGTCATTTTTACCAGTGTTTGCTATCAGGGATTCATTATTGGCTGTAGGCCATGTTGTTGGATCATACATAAGCCATATATGGTTTATGTTGGAACTGTGTATGACACTAAATACAATATTTATGTGGGAGTGGTGCATATTTATTAGTGCGTCAATTATTTGCTTTCTTCGTGAAAAATATATCAAATCATAACACGCTTTCCCAGATGCAGTTAATCTTAAGCCCGAATTTCCTATCTAGGTATGCACCAGATTGCACAATTTCAAATTCATAAATGCAAAATCTTTCTTACCGTGGGAGGGGGATACCCCCTCCCAAACCCTCCCCCTCCCTCCCTGCCCCAGCCCTCAGGCGCTTCGCTCCATCGGGACTCATTATTGGCAGTGTGTTGCTGGATCATACATAATGTTGCATAATTATGGTTTATGTTGTGTTGTGTGTGTGTGTTTTGGGGTACATATTTATTAGTGTGTCAATTATTTGTTTTCTACGTGAAAAATATATTAAAACTTTCTGGTCGATCAAATCATATCACGCTTTCCCAAATACAGCCGAATTTCCTATCTAGGTATGCATCAGATTGCACAATTTCAAGTCCAAAAATGCAAAAACTCCCTACCGTGGGAGGGGGGACACCCCCTCCCACACCCTCCCCCCGCTCAGTCGCTCCGCTCCCTCGCAATGTCTCACTCTCACCTCTGGCTCAAACTTGGCAACCCAGAGTGTGGTTGGGCATGAGCCCCTATACACACAAAAATTGTGAGCCCCCTTGGGGTTTTGCCCCCCCCCCCCCCCCAATCCAACACTGCTTCCGGCGCGCCTGCCTCTGACCTAATAAAACAAATATGCAATTTAGCTGATTATCTGTATAATGCTAATTCTACAACAAATTTTCAATGTTGCCAAGGTAACATTGCTAAATTATCTAAAGAAACCTTTAAGCACATGAGAAAAAACAAACAAATATTGGACTGTCTACAACCTATTATCGCCTACAGGAATAATTCATCATCGATTATAAACGATAGTATTAAAGTGGAAATAACCCAATGATGCCAGGGTGGTAATATTGCTAGATTTCCTAAAGAATCCCTTTAGAACATGAGTAAAAACAAACAAACAAATATTGGACTTATGAACGTCTACAACATAATAGGATCGCCTACAGGAATAATTCATGATCGATTATAAACGATCGTATCAAAGTGGAAATAACCCAATGATCCCAAGGTGGTAATATTGCTAAATTTTCTAAAGAAACCTTTTAGAACATGAATAAAAAAAGAAAATACAGTAGGACTTAGATTAACGTCTTCAGGTCTAATGGATACAGGATTCATTCATGATCGATTATAAACAATCGCATTAGAGTGCAAAGTAAAATTCCAATTTTTATAACTATTTACATTGAAAACATTGTTATTATGATCTTGTTTTTGTAGATATTAAAACTAATATAAATACCAACCTGTTTTTAATATTTTCAACATGATTTGCAAATTAATTATTTAGGCATCAACTCTTTGAAATACTAAACAGTCAATACTAACCATTTAAATCTCACATACTAAGAAGCGGGATATATATACGGAACGTATACGACAACTGATCAGTAAGGTGTTAGACGTAGGTTATAGGATGGATTTAGGAATAGGATAGGATTATGTATTACATGTTATATGTTATAAAAGTGTTGACTGTGGAATATACTACAAGACGTAACCATCTCAATTTTTAAATTATTAATAATTAATAATTAATAATGTAAAAATCGCTTCAAAATATGACGTCAATACGACGTCTTTTCGTCATAAAAAGACGTCGTTAGCACGTCAAAATATGACTTCTATATGTCGTGAAACGCGGGTGCAAAATCTTCATTTTTTGACGTGAATTTATGACATCTTTAAGACGACGTACACGACTTGAAAATCACGTCAAATCAATACGTAAAAATCACGTCTTATATTGACCAATAAGACGTCTTTATGTCGTCTTAATAACGTAATTAATGGTACAAATTGACGACTTAAAGACGTCATAAAGACGCCTTTTCGGAAAAAAATATGTCAATATCACGTCAAAATATGACGTCGATATCACGGTAAACGCGGGTGCAAAATCTTCACTTTTTGACGTTAATTTACGACGTCTTAAAGACGACGTACACAAGGTGAAAATCACGTCAAATCCAGACGTAAAAATCACGTCTTATTTTGACCAATACGACGTCTTTATGTCGTCTTAATAACGTAATTAATGGTACAAATTGACGACTTCAAGACGTCATAAAGACGCCTTTTCGGAAAAAAATACGTCAATATCACGTCAAAATATGACGTCGATATCACGGTAAACGCGGGTGCAAAATCTTCACTTTTTGACGTTAATTTAAGACGTCGTTAAGACGACGTACCCGACGTAAAATGACGTAAATTTGACATAATTTTTACCAGTGTCTGCTATCAGGGTTGCTGTGATCCCAGAAGCTGTTCCATGTCAGTGCATTTTGGTGTTGTCCCAGGACGAAATATCCATTGAAAGCAATTGAAATTCCAATTGGTATCTAATTATTGGTTTCTAATTGGTTTCTAATTGGTACCCATTGCTTTCAATTGGTACCAATTATTGCTTTCAATGGGTACACCCATTGTTTTCAATGCTTTCTATCCTGGGGTGTCAGTTGGGCAACTGCTTGGTTACTGACATGTGTTTAGACTTTAGAGAAGAGTATTGAAGTAATCCGGTGTGTCATTTTGGTTAATTTTGATAGACAGTATTTTAAGACATGACCATGTGAAAAATTATAAGTTTTTTTTTTAGCCCAGCGTAAGAGATCATTCTGGTGGTGAAATAATCTGTTTTAGCACTAAATGTACTAGCAGCTAATTTGTGCGTGTCCATTGTACCACTTCTATTTCTGCATGCAACTTTCAAATTGGTTATCTAGCACCGCTTCTTTATTCCATTATGGCGCCTTCTCACTAAATTTTCCGTACAGAGGTCGCGCAGAAAAGACACATTTTCGACGGGATCTTTGGTACGTATACCAGCTTCATTTAATTATTTGGTAATGATATACTTCAGTTTATTATTTTGAAGCTCAGTTTTTGAGATCTAGATACAAATTGTATGAGAAATTATGAAATATTGACTGCGTAGCCAGGGACGCTTTTGCTATTTTCGTAGCCTTGTTTACACGCGCAGCGCAGTACAGTGCAGTGCATGCAGTGCAGTGAGCATGTCACTATGCCAGTGCAGTGGCGCGGGGGGATCTGAGCTGTGTTGGAGGCCTGCTGCGGCTGCGCTGCGCTGCTCCATATTGATTGAAATCTAAAAATGAAATAAAAAAGTAATCGTCCCTGTCTCACTGTCCTTAAGTAGATTGTTAGACAGTGTCTGTATGCCTACATTGTGTAATTTACCCACATCGAAATTCAACTTGTGTGTTTGTGTGCTTACTGCTAGTAATTGTTTATTTCATGCTGCTCAATTTAGTAAATAATCATTTCTAAAAATAGTGGACACAGCACAGGACAGTTTACTGTTTAGTCTTTAGACTTTAGTCTAGACTAAATTGGTTTTCGTGTTCAAATAACGGAATATCTTTTTAAAGTTTTAATTTTTCCTAAATAAGATTCCTATCCTAGTTTTGTGACTGTTTTCAAATATTATTCTTAGCCTGATCCACACAACACTACATTGTAATGCTGCGCTATACGGGAACAATGTGGGACAGTACAAAAAAAGTTTGTCAAAATTTCACACAAAATTCTTATCTTAAATTCAACAAAATCAATCATGACTGGCCCTAAAAATGATACAAGTGTTATATGAACTTACCAAAATGGTCCAAATTATTCTTCAAATGTCGAAAAAAATGGAAAATCTGCAGTTTTGGAAAATAAAAAGACTGAGAAAATCTCAGTCGTGATCCCTCTCGAAAGTGTTGCTGCTATCTGGATGACTGTCATGTATTTCCCGCAAGCTTCCCACACCACACGTGTTACCGTATCCGAATTCTGACACGGCGTATCCGAATTCTGATACGGCGTATCCGAAATCGGATACGGCGGGCATGCTTGCAGATCGCGAGTTGGCTTGTTTTGGACAATAATAAGCGGCCTCCGCATGTTGCGGGCGGGCTTTCTTTGTTTACGATGGGACATCGAGCAGGAAGAGAAAGAAATGGAACTTATATGACGATTTTTGTAAGTATGACTTATCATTTTGAAAATGAAATTTTGTACAATAAATCATAAAATCAGCTTCAATCTAGGTATGCAATTTTTTACTTTAGATATGCTGTTCTTTTCTCTCTGTTTGTAGTTCAAATTGTGTCCCGTAGATTTTTACCACTGTGAGCAGTAAATGGTTCTATCAGGACCATTTACAATACATTGTAGATGTGGCCTGATCTGTGAAAGTGTGATTGTGAATCGTTGATTTTTACCGACAAGTGCGGGGTTTTGCTATAGTAGTGTATAGTCTTACTCTAGTCTTAGACTTAGTGATTAAACCGGTCACATTTAGTTTACAACTACAAGTTTAGTCTTATGATCGGGTTACCAAATATGGCTCATGCCATGATATGGCCCCCCTGTTTATCAGCTGATTAAGCTCTTATGTGTACAAATGAATAGGACATTTTTTTGCACAGGGAAATTAATTACATTGTTTTAGAATCGGCTCAGATTCAGCAGATTTGACTCACATTTGTACAAATGTTTTGTGGATAAATGTAATCTTTTCAGTTAAAGGATCTTTTAAAGAACACTTTGATGGCACTTTCATTGGAAAAGGTTTATTATTTTTTAAAGAAAACAGACTTTAAAAAAGGGGGGGGGGGGCCCATATTCACCCCTGCAAGTCAAGGGGCTTACTGCGTACCGTACGGGCCATATTATGGCACCCTCTTTCAATGTTATTTTTTTTTCGCCATGAAATGCAACTCGCTATTACGGGACAATTATGATTGCATCTAGTCGGCAGATAAGGTATGGCATCATTTTCATCTTCATCTTCATTCGAAGTTCATTCTTTACAAATTTTGTGGTTTTTACTTAGTTTTTCAGATATCGCTTGTTAAAGGTAAGGGGGGCCATATTTGGACACCGTATCATACTCGTAGACGTACACTGTCGACAGTTTCTAACGATACTAGATTCGATGATAGACACACTTTGTAAGCAGGGGCATGCATACACACAATGAAGTTGGAGAGAAAAGTAACTTTATACGCGAACAGGTAAAATAAACAAGGTTTTAATTTGTAAAACATTATCACAATCTTATTCTTAAATTCAATCAAATTTGTGGACACATAGTACAGGCGATACCGGTTTGGACCTTTGGTAATCTTGAATAGATTTCTCTTATTTCCAATGCCTGGCGATGGAAAACTCGATGCAAAATTCTCAAATGCATTCTGAAGGCTAATTTCCTTTTGATAATGATGCAGTGTCTTATTTTAACATTCTATTTTACTGTTTTAGTGAGTTGGATACACTGTCTTCTAGACAATATTTTTTCAAGCAAATTTAATTTTTTGATCAACTTTCCAAATCCCATTTTTTATTTATCACCAGCAAAATGCACAGATCTCGTTAGAAAATCTCAGAGGTGCTGAATCGTCTCCGTGCAAGTTCAAGCACAAGTTCCTGCTTTCCCTAGTACAACATGGCCGAATCCGGAGAACATCCACACAAGGCTGACCTTGACGTCGACATTGAGACTTGTGACCATGGAGCCAATGACCTTGACACAGGTGGAGACGACCTTGACCTTGACCTTGACCTTGGAGATGCAGTGCTGTCCGAGGCGTCCGAGCTGCGGCCAAAGCTTGACCACATCATTGCTGATGTCCAGTCCAACATCCCAACCCTTGATTTTGAGGGATCTAGTGTAAGTTAATCTTGACAACATGTTTAAAAAGTTGTATTTTTCTAGCTGAACTATTAATTCAGATAACCTGGGTGATTAGGGCCAGTTGGGTGACTAATTTGCATACACAAAATATATCCACTATCACTAACTGTTCTTGCTGGGGACAATACAAAAAGAAAGAAGAAAACTAGCTATTCAGACTGTAAATGTGACCTACAATGAATGTAAACCATGAAGTGAGAACTTAATATTAAGCACGCAGTCATTGAGATTGGAAGGGTAAATGACTTATGAGGTTTACCAAAAGATTGCAATTAGTTCTTTAAACGCAACCTCTTAGGCTTTTTTGTAATGAAGCAAAATCCAATTTTTCTAAGGGTTGTAAATTTTAGTTGGGCCTGAAGAATTGTTTAGAATAGAGTTTTGATTAATTGATTTTTTTTGTTCTCATCCGTCTGCGACTAATAAATACTAGATTGATGCGCACAAAAAGTGAATTATATATAAATGATTATTATCATTATTAGGTGAGCTCCGACGAAGAGCTGAGTATCTTCAACCGTTCGATGAAAACACCACGGTCCGAGCGAGGAGAACCCAACGAGGACGTCCTCACTCCAGAGGCGTGGCAAAAGGCCCTTGAGGCCACCAGCGAGGCAGATGACGTTCCTGTCCAGGCGCCGACGTACGAGTACATCAAACTCAGCCAGGAGAACAGCCCCCTCCGTAGCTCCACCTCTTTCAAGTCATCCATGCCAAAGGTTTTGGAGACGGATGGAAGCGGCAACGAGGCGACAAGTCCGCGGGTCTTCAACCGACGCCTTATGGCGATGCACACCTTCGCGGAGAGCAAAGGGCAGCTGCCTACGCGTGGCCATGACCTTGTGCCGCGGAACCTCATCCCGTCTATCGCCGACTTTGACGAGGAAGACGACGATGATGCACTGAACCGTTCTGCTGGAAGCAGTCTTGGGCATTCGGACAGTAGTCTCGGTCAGTCCAGCAGCAGCCTCCAGACAGTCATCTCATCCGTTGTCGCAGAGAGCCTTGGGCTTGACTTTGATGACCTTGATGTTGAGGACAAGAGTCGTAGCTTTGGGGAAAGTGTCGAAGAAGAGGAGGAGGATGGCATCATTGAAGTTGCGAGAGAAAATCGACCCGCCAACATTTTTGAAGAGTTCTCGAAGCCCCAGGAGCTAGATACGATTGACAATCGACAGATCGCCGAGACGGAAGCGTCTTCGCCGGGTCAGAACGCCGACGATGCAATTGTGATGCAGATGCTTCCGGCCGATGCACCAACGTTGGCTATCGAGAAAGTAGACTTCATTGACTTGGACCTCCTGATCGACGCATTTCCAGAGAGGTCAGAGGTCACTGAAGAGGCCGCCAACAATCCACCGTCTGCAAGAGGTGATGGAGGTTCTGGTAGGCATAGAACTTTTCTCTTCATTTCATTTCTACTAGGCAGTCACAAGTTATTGCCACTTGCTATTTCAATTTCAATACACCCAGGGATGTGGATGTGGCATTTCTCACATTTTGATCCAAGAATCATCTATCCGATATATCAATTTCCTCATGAAACACAACACAAAATATATTCAGTTGGATTTTGAAGTGACACGACTTCATTTCAATCATTTAATTTGATAAACTCTCTAGATATAACATTGTAAAGATCGGATTTATTTAAAACACTCTTTTAGATGCTCATTGTAATGAGGGCTTCAAACAAGAACTTTGTAAAAAAAAAGTTTTACTTTAGATATTATATATGGGATGCCTGTTTAATGTGGAATCGAAGATGACATTGAAATGACATTATAATTGTTGCTCCTTCACAGAAGTCAACACATGTTTGATGGACAAACTAGCCCAGCTGTGCATCTCTCAGTCCGGAGGGCAGCTGACCCAGGCAGACCTACACCCCTCCCCTGCCCCCTCCCCTAGGAGGCCCCAGGGGCTAGCCACAAAACCACCCCGCCCTCCACCCAAGGTGGTTTGGGAGGATAAGACCAGCCCCTCAAGGTACGTTTTTTCCCCCCTCAGAAAATAACCGTTTGATTGAGTCATTTAGGGTTGTAGGCAGACCTACACCCCTCCTTCAACCTCAACCAGCATTGATCACTTAGGTGGTCCTTTGCACATTCCCAAAGTTGATTTTTAATCCTTCAGGTTTGTGTCAAGTTTATAATATAGCTTCTGACCATTCGAGCAGTGAAAAGTTACTGGGTTTCAGGGACAAACACAGCATTCGGGGCTTTCTATAGCTCAACTGGAAGAGCACCGGTCAAGCAATCCGGAGGTCTTGGGTTCGAATCCCGGAGAAATCATTTTTTTTGGTGCTTCTTTTTGCTGTTTGAAACTATTTAGAGATATTTCAAAACTGCAATACAATAAAACCTGCTCTAGATAACAACCATGTGTCTATAATAAACACATATCATATGGTTAACATGTGAATAAAACCTGGCTATAAAGACCACCTGCTTAATATAAAGATCAAGTTTCTGTCTCCCTCGAGTGGTCTTTGTAGACAGGGTCCACTGTACTTAAAGGGTACCACCACCCAAAAATAATATTCTTATTATAGAAAGGTAACATCTTTAATATTCCATTCCTTCAACAAGTTCACAAAAATATGTTTTTGGAAAAAAATATATAATTGGAAAACGCATCACCATTCTCAACCATGCGTTCATGCGGTCTGAATTGCGTAGACTATATGCGTGCAGAGCCAGAGCGCACTGTGCAGAGCGAACGAATCATCCGGGATTCTATTGACGTACGCGTGAAAGCATTGGCGCACTCGCAAATGCTTGGCCCATGTGGAACCAGGGAATAGCAGTGGTTCCGTAAGTGGTGGAAATTAATTGCTTTGTTTATGAATCACACAACCCTTTGCAAAATGTTGGGTATCTATTTGATATCACAAAACGGTACCAAAACATATAATGATGTGTTGTCCTTTGCCTGGTGGTCCCCTTTAAGATTATTAGCCTTCGACGGATCAGTTTGCAGTTAGATTTATATCGCATGGTGTCCTAAAAGTAATTAGGTAAAACTGTATGTGATATATCAATTTCTTATCTTCTAAACATTGCATTTGTTTTCCTTTGTCCGAACAGAAATAAAGTTTCAACGGGCACCTCCCCTACGAAACCAAATGAGACGCCCCCCAAAAGGTCAACTTCCACCGGCACCTCCACAGGCATGGACTACCCCATTGTGTCAGTAGGGGAGAGCAGGGGCAGTCAGACTGGGAGGGTAGTTGGCCTGCAGAGGAGCAGGGAGACGGTGTATCTGGATCTGAGGCCGAAGGAGGCGGAGGAAGAAGAGGTAGGCAGAAATTTGTTTTAAATAATTAAAACAAACAAATTAAGTCTTATTTAAATCCAGATTTGCCTCCACACCGATATTGGACATCACTGTTTTCCCCAGAGGAGCCTGCATCTAATATTAGAAAGGGATATATGCAGAAAAAAAATCTGTATGTGTACAGTCAAACCTGTGTATAGTGACCACCCAAGGGAAACAAGAAACGTGGCCACTGTAGACAGGTTCCATACTGTCAAACCTGTGTATAGTGACCACCTAAGGGAAACAAGAAAAGTGGCCACAGTAGACAGGTTCCATACCGTCAAACCTGTGTATAGTGACCACCCAAGGGAAACAAGAAACGTGGCCACTGTAGACAGGTTCCATACTGTCAAACCTGTGTATAGTGACCACCTAAGGGAAACAAGAAAAGTGGCCACAGTAGACAGGTTCCATACCGTCAAACCTGTGTATAGTGACCACCCAAGGGAAACAAGAAACGTGGCCACTGTAGACAGGTTCCATACTGTCAAACCTGTGTATAGTGACCACCTAAGGGAAACAAGAAAAGTGGCCACAGTAGACAGGTTCCATACCGTCAAACCTGTGTATAGTGACCACCCAAGGGAAACAAGAAACGTGGCCACTGTAGACAGGTTCCATACTGTCAAACCTGTGTATAGTGACCACCTAAGGGAAACAAGAAAAGTGGCCACTGTAGACAGGTTCCATACTGTCAAACCTGTGTATAGTGACCACCTAAGGGAAACAAGAAACGTGGCCACTGTAGACAGGTTCCATACTGTCAAACCTGTGTATAGTGACCACCTAAGGGAAACAAGAAAAGTGGCCACAGTAGACAGGTTCCATACCGTCAAACCTGTGTATAGTGACTAAGGCTGAGTCGGTTCGGTCGATCACACCGGTTACCGACCGTTTCAATCGGGACCCGGTTCGGTATATCGGGAAACAGTGCCCCGAAAAAAAATAAAAAAAATAAAATGTTAAAAAAGAAATTAAGATTATCACAATAATGTAGCGTAATTCAAATAAAAACGGGGCAATTGATATCATTTACTTTAAAGAGTGGTTATTTTTGAGAAATTCTTGGTTCATTACTTCGTTTGACAGTCAGAAATTGAACAGGAAGCGCAAAATTGCTAGTCATTTGAACGATATTGTCGGCGGATGTGCACACAATGTTAGTCCGATACTCCAGGGGAGTTGTCTGATGGATCTTTGTATGATCCAGCTGATGAGCCAGTGCATTCAAAAAGTGGCTCAAAATACGTTTTTTGGTCATTTGCACCATTTAAAAATGTTTTGATATTCTACTTACATGATTTCATGGCGTTTGACAGCCGAACAGAAACAAAAATGAGCCCCAAAACAATGAAAACAACTACTCAAAACATCGATAAAAAACGACTACATCGCTCCCATTCGCTCGTATACCCTGTGTGCAAGTTACGGGTCTCTTTTTCTTCCGCGAGATTCATACGCTGGGCCGGTGGAACTATGTTCCAGTCCGCCCTCTATCGGCAAGATCCATCCGCCAGGAATTGGGGAAGTCCCCGGCGGATGGATATCTTGCGCAAGAAAAGAGACCCCGTAACTTGCACACAGGGTATACGAGCGAATTGGAGCAATGTAGTCGTTTTTTATCGATGTTTTGAGTAGTTGTTTTCATTGTTTCGGGGCTCTTTTTTTTCTGTTCGGCTGTCAAACGCCATTCTAAATCATGTAAGTAGAATTTAAAAATGGTGTTGATTGCGAAAAGGCTAATTTATAGCCACTTTTTAAGGGCATGCAGTGGCTCACAGTCACAAGCGATCGTATATGTGATGTTTCCCCCAGACTAGCGGGCTAAGTTTCTTCGAAAAAAAAAAAACTTTTCATGCGAAACTGAGTTAATTCTGGATACTGTAACTATTTTCCCGTAAAGATTGATATGTAAATCCATTAAAGCCTCAGTATTTATTATGTTATTTGCATATAGAAAGAGCAATATAAGCCCCAAACAGTGCATTTTGCCGATGCGTGCACGATTGCATGATTTTACCGGTCCGAGTTTCGACGGTAAAAATTTATCGGGATACCGGTTCCCGACCGGTAAAAGTTTATCGGGACCCGGTTCCGACAATTACCGACATGACTCAGCCTTAATAGTGACCACCCAAGGGAAACAAGAAATGTGGCCACTGTAGACAGGTTCCATACTGTCAAACCTGTGTATAGTGACCACCTAAGGGAAACAAGAAAAGTGGCCACTGTAGACAGGTGACCTCTATCTAGGCAGGTTCTATAACATTGTTTTCCTCTGCCCTGGAACATGCTTGGTGGCCACTATTGGCAAGTTGGCTGCTATAGACAGGTGGCCACTAAGACAGGTTTGACTGTACATCTTTAAAACTCCTAGTGCCAAATTGGGTTGAGAGAGTACACTTGACCCACTCCCTCAGAACAATTTATATATGAAGACGGATCCCTCTGTTTATTGGCAGAGAAGTTTGTTGAGAAGGTAAGGGCTTCGGTTAGGGTCTGTACATTCATCCACATGTTGTGCATTTAACCCGTTCTGGGGGGTGTTTCACAAAGATCCTAAGTTGATCTTAGCACTAAGATGGTCTTAAATATTATGGAAAGCCGTTAGTGTCTTGAAACAGTTTTTTATTAAAGTTATGTTGAAATGCATAAAATGTTGATTCAAATCATATAGATTTCATGAATTGTATGTGAAGATTATGAATCTCTTTGAGTAACTAGAAAATATATTTGATTTGAATCAACATTTTATGCATTTCAACATAACTTTTATAAAACTGTTTCAAGACACTAATGGCTTTCCATAATATTTAAGACCATCTTAGTGCTAAGATCAACTTAGGATCTCTGTGAAACACCCCCCAGGACTGACGGCTTTTGCTATAACATGTATTCTCCGTAGACCTCAGCCCGAGTATTTTCGGGACCAGTCCTGAACGGGTTAAAGACAAATGGTTCTGATTGGTTCCTATGACTGATTACTGTCTCTAGATATAAATCAACCATAACACTCGGGAGGATTTACTAATCACAGAAATGTGAATATAAATATATACAAAGTCAAGAAGACATTGTGAATTCGAGAGAGGCTCGGGTCTTATTTCATCTACTTCATAACTATTACGGGCCATAATTGTTCAAATGTCTGAAAGTGAACTAGCATTTCTGAATATTAACGGCTACAGTGTAATTACACTCAGGTAATTTGCTTTTGTAGGAGAAATCCTTACTGAAAATATGAGTAATTTTACCCACTCTGATGTGTAATTTAAAACAAATGTGATTTCAAAAGAGTCTTTTTTGATAGTGTGTATCACTATGTATTCATTTAAAGGGATCTAGTAACTTTGTTGACATGTGCAAAAAGTGATGAATGGTTGATGCAATGTATATTGTTGTTATCTCATATGTGCACAGGGTATTGTGTGAAAATTTCAAGTCAAATGGACATTGCATGGCCAAGTAATGAGCGAAAATGCAAAGTGATATTCACTAACTCGCTGCACTCACTTTGTACACGATAAGAAAAACCCTACCAGAGTTTTTCTTATCTGAATACTTTGATCGTACATATCTTTGTAACGAAAGGGAAATTTGAAAAACCGAAACCTGTCCCATGATTTTATTGTTAATACGAATACAACAATGTATGAGGGAACCGCTAGAATAAACATTTTATTTTGAGGATTTGGACAATGTTACTAAGTCCCTTTAACTTTTGCCTTTCATTTCTATACAGGCAAGCTGGAATCCTTCTAAAGCAGCACAGAGAATTTTGCAACTTCACTCCAACCAGTAAGTACCCCTTGTAAAAAAGTACTGCGAGTACTGCGGAAAAACTGCAGTAGTACTGCAGTAGTACTGCGGTACTACTGCATTATTCGTAGTACATGTGGTACACCGCAGTACTACTGCAGTACTACTGCAGTAGTACTGCAGTACAAATGCAGTACTGGCAGTACTATCGCAAAATTCGCGGTACTCGTACTGTAGTACTGCGGTAGTAATGTGGTAGTACCGAGGTACAGCAGTATTACTGCAGTAGTACCACAGCAGTACCGCAGTAGTACCGCAGTACTTGTACCGCAGTACTATCGCAGTAAATTTACCGACCAACGGTCCAATTTACCGGAGTAAATGTACTGCGGTACCCGCAGTACAAGCACTGCGGTACTACTGCATTACTTTTACCGCAGTAGTACCGCAGTACTTTTTTTTACAAGGGACTACACAAACTTCTTATAGCACATGAAAACAATATACTGGTTTTACTAGAAAGGGAATCTTTAAACCAAGAACATTTATACCAAGATCAGTAATTGTGCCTTAGAGGTTGATTTTATTAGAAAGCTAATTTAGTGACACAAGGTTGGGTTTCAAATTTGTGATTCCCATTGCATTATGTCAATTAATTTAGACTAATTCCTATTTAATTACATGTAATGTTAAAATCAAATTTATTTTCAGGAGTGAAGGCAGTTCGAGTGATGATAGCAGTGATGACGAGGACTCTGCCCTGAACTGGCATGAGAAGAGACGCAAGGTGATGCAGAAGCCGTGTCAGGACACGGTCGCACAAAATACTTCCTACTGCTTGATATCATTTCACTCTCTCTTTTTGTTTCCAGGAGTGAAGGCAGCTCCAGTGATAGCATTGGTGATGAGGACTTGGCCCTGGGTTGGCATGAGAAGAGACACGGGCTGCAGTCATGATTTTTTAGATGATAACTAAGCATCATTATGTAATCACCGAACACTTGTTATTTATTCAGAGATGTCCAATTCCACTTTCTGAGTCAACATTGTACATGTTGAGTTGGAACACTCCCTTTCACCGATATTTCAACTTCAATTACATTTTCAGGAGTGAAGGCAGTTCTAGTGATGATAGCAGTGATGACGAGGACTCGGCCCTCAACTGGCACGAGAAGAGACGCAGGATGATGCAGAAGCTGTGTCAGAGATGTCAAATTCCACTTTCTGAGTCAACATTGTACATGTTGACTTGGAACACTCTCTTTCACCGATATTTCAACTTCAATTACATTTTCAGGAGTGAAGGCAGTTCTAGTGATGATAGCAGCGATGATGAGGACTCGGCCCTCAACTGGCATGAGAAGAGACGCAGGATGATGCAGAAGCTGGGTCAGGACCAAGGTCATGCATCTTCAGATAAGACGAGGGAGGCTGCGAGGGATAAAGAACCTATGTAAGTGAAGATGATTTTGTTTCTTCCCATTGTTTTGCTCGTAATGATTGTGTATTTATTGTAAGATATTTTGATTGTTACTAGTAGTTATGAATTATTGTGTAAATCAGCATGTTTTATATTATGCTTTATCAGGGAATAATTACTTTTTTCAAGCCATAAGCTTTTTTGTAATTTCCCAGACACATTTTATTATGATATCAATTAGCTAAATTGAACTGAATTGTCGGAAAATTATTAATTGTGAAAGAGATGGGACGCTAAATCCCTTGCGACTTCGGAGGTAATCATGCTTAAAATTTGGGAGGGGCCCTTCAAAAACAAAATTTAGTTCCCTGATAGACATTCACACAGTTAGAATTAATCAGTATCTACAAATTTGGCATCAATGAGAGAAGGCTCCAATGAATTGAATTGAATTGAATTTTATTTCCACTTTCATAAAAAAAGTATACAGTAATACAAAATAACATTACATAAAGTACATTGCAAAAACAGGATAAAACAAGAAAAACAATCAAAGTACAGATATGAAGAGTGGAAGGATTATCTGGAAGTTACAAAGAACTTATAAATAGACAATCCTCGGGGCAAGGGAATAAATGGTATACATACAACGACAAAAAAAATAAAAAATGGGAATTACTAAAAAAATTACTATAACAAGAAAGAGAGAAGAAGAAAAAAAAAAAAATATGTTGCATGATCTAAATTTTTAGCATTAGGTATGATTTAAGCTTTCTTTTAAAATTGCTTAAAGTTTTACACTGTTTAATTTTGATAGGTAGTCTATTCCATGATAATGGACCTTTGCATAAAAATATAGAGTTTGAGAAAGATTTACGTCCATATATTGCATGAATATCTGTTCAATATACATGTATATGGAAGTCAAGTTAGCAAAAAATTGACTTAATTCTGATCTCACTCTCTCCCGACAAAATACAAACAACTGCAAGGGAACTGACTTGGTTGAAACCCATTAAAGTTTTGTTTTGTAGTTTTCAATTTATTACAAAACAAACTATGCTTGCTCAATGAATTATGTTTGAATAACGATGAATCAGATGTTCTTCAATTCCTAAATTCAATGTCAGTGAATAACTTTTCTTTTGGGAAAAGAAACAACTGCAAAAGAACTGTCTTTGTTGAAACACAATGAAGAACCAATATGTGATACTGTGATACTCATTTAGTTTTATTTGCACTTTTCAATTTATTATTTTTTGAAACTATGTTTGATTATTTGATAATGTTTGAATGAAACTGGATCCGATGTTCTGAATCTGTGGTTTGTGGAATGCATTTTATGAGTCATATTTGTGTGTTTTTTATTTCCAGGAGGAAAGTTGTAAATAAGCCGCACAGGGTGATCCACATGGTGCACCAAGAAACCACATTGTCCTGTGACAGTGGGACGCAGACCCCACCAGCGGTCAAGGTTTGTCCTTCATTCTATGCAATCTAAGAAATTTGTGACGGATCTCGGTCTCGGCCTTGAACATTTTTTATGAAGGATCTCGGACTCGGCTTTGAATAATCTTCACCAACACCCCCACCCTCAATTTTTTTTTGAAGGACACCCCCCCCCCCCCCCCCCTCGAAAAATCTTGTCCTTCATTCAATGCAATCTAAGGGTGCGTTCACATGGAATTTAAAAGAAGAAAAAAAACAATAAACAAACCATTTTCCAGAGTGTACCATTAACCAGTACTCAAGTTTCTCAAACTTAATTTGGATTAAAGGATTTTTTACCTAAAAGGAAATGATTGAGAGAACAATCCTTGATCATTCGTTCAAATAAAATTTCTTTCGTCCTCTCGAATGTGAATCTGCCATATTTTGTCACATGAAATCCTCATGCTAACTTACTTGTTATTATTAAAAAATACGTTTGTAGATCATGGATAATGAGACCAATTTAATCTTTAATAGCTATGTTTCTCCATCGATGAATTATTATAATTACCATATGCTTTTCAATTGTTCAGCTTATAATGTTCTCCATGGATTAATAATTATTACTACAATCTTTAGACATTTTTAAGCTAATAATATTCTCCATCCACTATAGAGATAGTTAAGTTTTGGTAAAGAGGGCGCTGATCACATTTGTTGATAAAAAATGATTGAAACTTGAGGTGTCTGGAGGGCGCCTTCTTGTGTTAACGGCTGCTTTTTGAATGAAAACACCCCTGTAACTTTATAACCCTGTATATGTTTTAAGCTACCATTCAAGCATCATTGAACTATAACTGTTAGTTTTTAATGATAATTTGCAAGTTTTAAAGGGATCTAGTAACTTTGTTGAGATGTGCAAAAACTGATGAATGGTTGATGCAATGTATACTGTTGTTATCTCATATGTCCTCAGGGTATTGTGTGAAAATTTCAGGTCAAATGGACAATGTATGGCCAAGTAATGAGCGAAAATGCAAAGTGATATTGGGTGATATTCACCAACTCACTGCATTCACTTTGTACAGGGATGAAAATCTCGCCCGGAGATTTTCTTATCTAAATACTTCAATCATACATATCTTTGTAATGAAAGGGAAATTTGAAAAACCGAAAGCTGTCGCATGATTTTATTGTTAATACGAATACAACAAGGTATAAAGGAACCGCTAGAATTACAATTTTATTTTGAGGATTTGGACAATGTTACTAAGTCCCTTTAATAACTGAAATTCTGTTTGACAAAAACTGTAGTATCCCTTTAATCTTCAATACCCATTACTCGCTTTTTAAGCAGATGAGGGATGATAGCACCCACCTCGACTTGCCACCCACCCCTCCCCAGTCACCGGCAAGCCAGGGCAGCCGCACCCCACAGCGCAAGTCCAGCCTCACGGACCACTCGGACGCGCACCAACAGCAGCTGAAGGAAAAGGATCGCGAGCAAAATGCGGCTGTCGCTCGTCGTCTGCGAGAGCAGAAGGAACGTGACCGCCAGGAACGGTTGAAGCTGCAGAAGAAGTTGGAAACGTTGCGTCCACAGGCGACGGCTTCAACTAAGAAAAAGGAAATTGCTGACGCAACGGACATTGTCTTTGATGTGGTGAGTTGGTAGTGCCATTACTTGTTTGAATTTTTGTCATCATTTTCTTTTTAACTAAAAGCAATTTTAAAAAGCAAAAACAAAAATGGATTTCAATGGGGCTCAACAAGTGGGTTTTAGATATAGCACTAATTTAGGGCCTGGAGAATCTTAATCAGTAAGAGTTTTAGTCTAGCAATTTGGAGATTGTCGTTTTGAAAATTCAAAACTTCTTTACTCAAATGTTATGTGTTTTTATGTGTATTTCTTCTAGTCAGTTTGTCTTGTATGCATTTAACATTATCTATGATATCTAACATTATTTAAGAAACATTATTTTCAAGATAGCATTATCTTTATACCGGTTCAAGACAATTTGAAAAATAATTACAAGATTTTTGTAAAACATATATTCCCGATAGACCCCAGCCTAAGTATTTTGGGGACCAGTCCTGAAAGGGTCAAGGAAGCATTAGTCTGAACTTTTCTAATTTCATCTAATGAAAACCTAATTCTTGAGATTTACATCTAGATCACCATTGCTCTTGACTTTTAGGAGGCATCGTACAAACCAGAGTCCCTGCTCCTCCCGTCGAACCTGAAGCCTGCCCACGAGACCGTTCTCCTCACGGTAACCATGGCAACGAGCGGCGGCATCCTACTCAACAAGGGCTCGGCGAGGCTGGACAAGTCCGATGGTGAGATCTCGGCCACCTACGGAGTCCTTCTCTCCTGGCTCCTGTCCCTGGTTCCCGATGACATGGGCTACCTGGACAACCCTTCGGTCCAGGCCTCGTGCGGTGCTAGTGGCATTGAGAGCACTCCATTCCGAGTCATCGGTCTGCAACAAGTGGGTTTTTCTAAAAAATATTTATTGAAAGCATTGTCATTTTGTTCTTAAAGTATTGTCATAAGTTTTGAGAATGTTTATGTAGTCAGCCCTACTTAACATGTTCCGGACTAGATTTTGCAATCCCCTTAAGAGTTAATACAGGGCCCACCAGGTTCCTGTAGGCAGTACTAAACCAGTTTGTGTTTGTAATCATAAATTATTGCTGTAACTATGCTGGCTCCAAGGAAAACTGTTGCTATTTTTGTATAAGTAAAGTTAAGTACTGTCAACTATGATGACATGTTTTCTCTCCTGGTTGCATATGGAGAAATCTTCATGAGTTTTTGAAAGAAATGCATGTTGAACTAAGTTGTGTTTCTGCTGTCAATGTTCCCCAGGTTTGGAGGGACAACAGACTGCAACTTCAGGTGGCCATCACGCCCCCTTGCATTGGTGCGTCAGCAAGGAGACCAACCACCAAGCAGAAGAAGGGCAAACTGCGGGACGAGGTGCGTGACATGACGCCCTTCCAGCAGACCGTCTCCAAGTTTCTCACCAGCAAGAACCTCCACACGCTGGCGGCATGGATGCCCAATGCCTTCAGGTTCGCCCAGGAGTTCTCGGGGGAACCCATAGAGCTTCCTCTTGTGCCAATGGACGTCAATCGCGAGGGAGTCACGGAGACGGGGACGTACGTCCCTCCCTACCCTCTAGTCAGTAGCAAGCCCCTCGCGACGTACGTGTCCATGAGCATGGGGACCTCATCTGTTGACAGCGCCTTTTCCGCTGCTCCAGGATTCTTCTGGAGGACCATAGATGGTGAGGAGTCCATCTATGACCAGTTGACCAATGAAGAGTACAATGATAACTGCGATGTCCAGAACACCCTGACCCTGCTTCATGACTCGGTGTACTACTACCCCTCAAGGGTCGCCGGAGTCCTGTACAGACTTCTCCAGGAGGGGATGGACCTCTCTGGTTTCAGGCTCATGTACAACTCAACAGATCTTCTGACCAGCCCGCGGGTCCACGGCGGGAAAGCCGGGCAAGTCGGTTCTGGATCTGAGGGAAGGCCTGTGGTTGTCCTTTCCATTCGTGGCAACCTGGCCAGGACCCGGTGGCTGGATGCTGTAGGGCCGTCCGACCCGCTGCTGGCGAAGCGCACTGACCCCTTCTCCCTGATGGCGCTGTACGGGGGAGTGTCCCGAGATGACCTCACCATCATTTGTCCTCGCAACCCGAGCCGCATCAACTACGAGCTCTCCCTGTGGTTCGGGGCAAGGGTCACCGACAACAGGAAGGCCGAGGTCATGAGGTCAGTGGATGGAGGTCCGTTGCGTGGCGACAGGAGGGTTCGCTCTGAAAGCCCGAAGCAGAAGAAGGGTAAAAGAGGATCGAGGAAGGATTCGTGGTCCAATGGCAGCAATGAAGACCTGGAAACAGTAGGGTGAGCAAACTATTTTAATTCCAAGCTTTAAGTTCATAATGCATCAAGAAATTTGTGGTACATATTTAAAAAATAGTCTGTGTGCTGATCATAATTTTATTTTAGCCACCAACCGCATGTACACATGGTTGCGAGAGCATGATTGCTCCCATTTGCTTGAATTGTTTTTATTGTTGCCCTTTACCAATGAAGGTTACACACTAAATATTAAGTTCATGTTTGAGCTGCTGTGAAAGAGCCTTGACCACTGAGATTGCCCGATGTTTAGGCCTCACATGCACCTAGTATAGTCTTTAACCTACTCCATGAAGGGCAGAAAAAATCAATTATGATTCAGCAAAAAAGGAAATGTTGATATTTACAATTTTGTTTTGTATGCATTTGTGCAGGCTTTCCCCAGCAACTCTGGTAGCCTCGACGACGGGCGATGCAGTGTTGGCCATATCACCCTTGGTGCCACCAATGTGCCTCGGTATGATTCTATCAACTTGTCAGGAGAGGGGTTATCAATTTAGGGGCATCAGACGACTCCGACTGAATGCCAGACGTGCTAGTGTCTTAGGTAAGTAAAGCCCCATCGCACACAGAGCAGTCACGTCCTGATCCGACTGTCATGGTTTAAGTTTAAACCACCTTTGTGAATTCCAGCTATCAAAAATGGCACACAGGATCAGTCTCAACAGTTTGCTTAGACTTGTGCAAGAAGGAACAAATAGAAAAGTTCCAGAAAAAAAAAAGCACCACAATGATTGACTCTATTAAAGGAACTACAGCGTCTAGATGGCCTAATTTTCACAATTAGGCTCTCTATAAGTCATTTTTCCGCAAGAAAAGGAATTTGGCAGTCATTTTCCATGAAATCAATCAATTTTGGGGTAATTAGTAAATATTGTATTGTCCTGGGAACGCCCCTTTTAAATCGCCAAAATGTGACGTCATCTAAAGAACTTCGCCCCGTACACGACGCCTATCTAAATTCTGTAGATGACGTAAGCCGATGAATTGTCAATCTCATGTCAATCACGCTGCTGATTTTGGACCCTAAATGTGGGCGGGGCGTAAACTGGCTGCTAAGTGAGATTTGGCATCATATTCAGCCCAATGTCCTGTTCCACCCCGCCGTCACCAACGAAATACAAGAGGCTCTATGAAAAAGCCCGAGGTCGGGCTTCCATAATGATGGACTCTAAGTATTAAAAAAATCTCCTTATCCTTTCTTTCCATACAGGCATGCAAGGCAAGCAAGTGCCCATCTTTAGCCCCATGTCCTGTTCCACCCCGACGTCGCCAAAGAACTGCGAAGAGACTCTTCGAAAGCGCTTAGAGGCCGGCCTACCCGCATCAACCAACCCACCGCTGCCATCAACCCTGGTTCATCTAAGAGGGGAAAATGTGATGAGAAACATGGGCAGCTTGATTCATGTGCTGATGGTTCAACTCTCTAGACAAGGTATTGATAGGTTAAATAATTGAATGAATCAGAATGGTAGAGTCGTTCAGTAATTTTTATGGAAGAAGAGGTTACCCTCTCAGCCAATACAATGCTAACAACAATATTATCCCTGTAATTGATTGATCAATAATTTATTTCACTGATAAATTGTTTGGTAAAAGCTTTGCGGAAGAAATTTTATTTTTGTATGTGACCAAATTAGAAATGAAAGACGGATATGTCAATTTAGTGAATAAATATTTATTGATAGCTTAATGATTGATAACTCTGGATTAATTAATTGCCATATGACATCACTAAAACATACACCTTGTCCAATGTTCTCTTGTTGTAGGGCTACTACCATCAATCCAGGCCAATGCCGAGACCACCATAAAGAGCTCCCTCTGCTTCCACGTCGTGCCATTCAGCGACTACCTCCTGCAACAACTCGGCGGGGATTTCAGCCGCATCCCGGAACACGACGTCTATCACGGCGTGTCCGTCCCCTCCACCTTCTACTCGAATCCCGAGCTGGAGCAGATTGTCGTTGTCACGTTCTGCGGCGCAAAGACCCTCAAGTTGCTTGGCAACACGCTCGGAAAGCTGCTTGGCGTTTATCCTGTTGTAAGTACCTTCAAAGCATGGGTTAATGTGGCTAGGTAGCAACAATCAAATATCTGTTCATGTAAATTAGCAAGCAAAAGTTAGAGCTACTTCTGAATTAATGAATAGTTTTCATGAACATGAATACATGATGTTACATGATTTCCCTTTTTTCTGTTTGTTGAATTGAAACCAAACATGACCACACCCTATTCATTGTTTTCTTTTTCTTCCTGAAGTCATGAACTGACAATGTGAAAATAAATTCAAACATATAGGAAAAATGGCTAGAAATAAATTGAATAGATGACCATTTGCAAAGAAATTTGGTTTATAAAATGAATATGATGGAATGTATGATTGCACTTCTTTTTTTTTCTCTCATTCACAAATCAGACTTCAACCAACAATGTCACCACTCCACGTGCCAGCCCCGGAGAGGGCTTGGAGCTCATCGGAGTAAAGTTTCTCCCGACCCTCACCGCCATCCAAGCCAAGGAGCTCACCCCCTTCGAAGTGGGCGACAAGAGCTGGCAACCGAGCATCCACTGTCTCGTCTCCAACCCGGCGGTCGTTTGCGTACTCCGCGGCATCAACGCCTTCCATCACGTGCGATCGGTCCTCGCGATCCCCACGCACCCTAACGACTTCCGTAGCCGTGGCGGTATCGGCGTGAGCTCCGTCAAATCCTCACCGTCGCTGTGCCTCGAGCGACTCATGTCGGCATCAGCGGAGATCGCGTTCCGGCAGGCGTCGATGTTCTTCCGCGACCACGAGCTGTTCGCTGACCCGAGCATGCGGGCAAACCTCCCGTACCAGCCGCCCCTTCGAAGCCCAAGCCTGGAGGAGCTGTCCAATGCAAGGTTCGCGTGGGCAGAGGATTCCGTAGCAGAACGCAAGAAGCAGAAGTACAGGGGCGGCAGCAGGAATACCCATGTGCCTGATACAGGAACTGTGCTCGTAGAGGAATCCATCTTCAAAACTATGCTTGCAGGTAAATGATAACAATTTGTTTCTATTTTAAAATTTTTATTAAAGAATGAAGATTTATTTTTTCAATCAGAGAGGTAAGATGTTCGATCATAGTAATTGTTGTGGATCATTGTAGAAAATTCTAGAAGGCAGCGCACGTGGGGAAAAACTTTGTTTTTGTTTTTGTTTATTTTCTTATACCTAGTAACTTGAGGCTCTCTTTTTTGGTTATGCTAATTTTGAAATTTCTTCTTCCGAAAAGTATTTCTAAATCCTTTATTTTAAGTGTATACTCTACAATTCACAACCTTGCTTGTCATCAAGCTTGGTGCCATTCAGAACCTTTCAGTAATAAGTTACAGTAATTTTTGATGTATTTTCTACTCTTTTTTTGTTTGTTCGAACCAGGACCGAGACCAATCACAACCGTGCTCGTCATCAAGCCTGGTGCCATCCGGAACCTCTCCAAGATCGTAAAGCGCATCTGTCAAGAGGACTTCACGATCGTTGCTATGCGACTCCTCTCCCTCGACAACCAACAAGCGAGGGCTCTCGTGCCTTCCACGGTCGATGGTGATGGCAACAAGGCAAACGCCGTCATCGTTGGCATGCACTTAGACCATCTGCAGTCGGGACCAGCCGCCGTCCTTGTCCTGCAGCGCGAGAACGCGGTCCGGAAGCTCCTGTCGGTCCTGGGGCCCGCCAACCCCAAGGAGGCCAAAGCAAAGAATGAGTTCCTGTGGAGGGGCATGTTCGGCGCCGACCCAATCAACAACGCTTTCCACTGCTCAGCGTCCTACGCCAAGGCAGTGGAGGAGCAGCTGTTGTTCTTCCCGGAGGGCCTCTGCTGTAGACCCACCTCCGATCTCAAAGCTGATAAGGTAATTATTGATTGATAATATTAATAATAATAAAGAAGTCTTCTAATGCGCCAATTCCCCCTTTTTCAAGGTGCTCAGAGCGCAGTAAACTCACCTTCATGCAAAAAAGAAGGAAAAAAAACAACCCAAAACAAACAAACAAACAAAGAACATTTGAACATAATTATGAAACATAAACATATGAACACATAATAACATGATATACATGTATCCATACAGTAAACCTGTCTTTAATAGCAAACACTTGTCCAAAGCAGCCAGCCTGCCTATATATATAGTGGCTGCTAAAAATGTATCCTCTGTACTTTGATAATATTAACCAACTCTCTTTATCTTTATAAAATGTTATTGGCAGATCATTAACAAACATATATATGGCCATCCCAAACAATAAATGTCAGACATCGCAAGTTAACAAAGTTAGTACTAACATTCAACATCCTTCATTGTACCGATGCGACCTTTCTTTAACTCCCGTTTTCGTAGACATGGTGCAGTGATCTTTCTGTCTGCAGTCCAACAGCTTCGCATGCAGCGTTTCTTTGTTGCTTGGATGATCAGGTTCTGGCGATGTCTTGTGATGTCCTCAAAGGTGACAAGCTTGACAAGCTTGTCCATGTCTTTGTTGGTTTGCTCTGGGATTCTGAGCAATCAGAGGCAATTTCTCTTGGAGAATTGCTCTAGCTCTTCGATGAAATGCTGTGATGTCCCTAGTTCCTTCTGGAGCCCGAAGCTCTGTTTCTCGCTGTTTCATGATGTTTCTTGAAGTTGTGAAAGTCCATGGAAATGGCTGTATAAACTCTTAGCGTGAACTGCTTCTTTGATTATGAATTACAGATAATAATAATAACAGATATTCACATTTGTTTCCCCTCCTTTGATGAATCACTTTGAGACGATTTGATGACTCCTGTTTCTTCTAAAGCACGGAAATCTTCTTGCAGAGTGATTCATGTTGTTTCTTGAAGTTATTTTTGAGCATGGATTTGGAGGCATGTACACTTTGGGTGACTCCCTTCTGTGATTATGAATGTAGAAGATTGGGCAATTGTGTGTGTAGCCCCGAAATTGTGGAACAGCCTAACTCTGTTAAGAACATATTTGTTTACACAGGCCTTTTCATAATGTTTTTGTTTACATTTATTTGTTCTTTTCCATTTATTAATAGGAGCTCTGTATAATTACAGTATAGTTTATATTTATGGTACCTGGGCTATTTGGCCATGTTATTATTATTTTGATATTTATAAGGAAAGAAAATAATAGAAGAGTTTAACATTTGTTTCCCTCCTTCACAGATCCCATGCCCAGCTGTTGATACCATCATGGGGGTGGGGCGGGCAGCCAAGAGGAACTTCATGCTGAGGATAGCCACGCCCGGGGGCGCTGGGGATGCCCTCTCCCTCCGCGCCTCATTGCTCAACGGGGAGATCAGCCCAAGAAACAGCATAGGTATGCCACTTTAAAGTTAACTTGAAATATCATCATCATCATCATCTATATCATCATCATCATCATCATCTATATTTTCATCATCATCTATATCATCATCATCATCATCATCAGATCTTATATCATCATCATCATCATCTATATCTTCATCATCATCTATATCATCATCACCTATATCATCATCATCATCTATATCATCATCATCATCATCATCATCTATATCATCATCATCATCATCATCCGAATTGATGGTCTGTTTCTCTTGGACTTGCCAGTTGTTTTCGTCTCCTAGTTATTCAAGATATGATGAAGGGTTATTATAAAGTAGTTCCTCATCATCATCATTATCATCATCATCGTTTTCATCGTAGTCATCATCAACATTTTTATAATTGTCATCGTTGCATTCATTATCTTAATTTGTCTTTTTATCCTCTTGTTTTCTTATTCTGGAATCGTTTGGTACTTTTTTCCATTCATTTAAAGTAGCATCAGTAGTCGTATCTCTATTGATAATGTCAATATTATGCAACAAACACTAGATATTTGGATAGTAGGTTTTCCCTACTTCTTTACTTTTGCTATTTTTCGCTTAACTTAATACAAATTGTACTACTTGTTAAACTGGTGCAACAAATTATGTGATCAATCTATTTAATTTTATATTATTTCAGGCGTTGGCACCAGCACAGCCGACCTGACCCTGCATTCCCACAGTGCATTGTGCCAAACAAACTGCATCCTGTTGACCCCTCCGCTGCAGCTGCTCAGCGTGCAGGGACATCGCAAGGGCTACGTAGACGTCATCGACTGCCTTCGACAGCGGGGCTTCCTCATCGTCGGCGCCCGCATGGTGTGGATTAACCAGAGCCAGGCGAAGGAGTTTGTGTCCATCTACAGTGGGGCCTACCCTAACTTGGTAAGCCATATTAATGACAGGGGTTATAATGATGATGCAGAACATGCGCTTTATACATATTTAAGCTGTATATATGTGGCCGGCATTAGCAACACCCTGCACTTGTTGGTAATTCATGTTTTGATGAAATTTGCATTTTGAGTTCACATTATGTGTGTAAAAGACTTATGATTGTAAAATTTAAACAATCATATCTTCGCCAATTATTGACCAATTGGTTAGAACAAAGCATCAAATAATACATGTAGCTTGTGTCTGATGAGGCCTTTGTAATGGTATACAAATCTACATTTTGATTTTTACCGACAAGTGCACGGTTAACTGCTATAGCCGGCACATATTTACTTCCTACTTGTAGTACTAGATTAAAAAGTGTGCTTATCAGTATCATTAGTTTTATTTATACTATTTATTTGTTCCTTTTTCCTTTAGGTCCAACTATTGTGCCATGGTCCTAGCATTGTACTCGCCATTCAGAGAGACAATGCAGTCAGCTGCCTGGGCTCCTTGCTGGGCAAGTAAGTAAACCCCTCACTCTCAAGAATTTTGCAATGACCATTACTACATGTTTATATACAGGTGAAACAAAAATGAATTTGATCAGCTATTAGTACAGTGGCGTAGCGTGGTAAGACTGATTAGGGGGGCACACCTAATATGTATTTGATAATAATAATAATAATAATAATAAATAGCATTTATTGTGCGCCATCGATCTAGTGAACTAATCAGAGGCGCAGAGGGTTCGGGTCATCATCTTTAAAAAAAATAAAATAAAAAATCCTTGTTTTTCCAAAAAATGTCCCCTTATGTTTTTCATTTGTTGATTTCGCTATCGGCATGTCACGCCAGCTGGGAAAACATGTTCATTCAAGTGACAAAAATGCAGCGCATTGTTGTCACTTGAATGAACTTGATAACTCTTGCGTTCAATGAGGGGACTTTTGCTTTTTTTTCGGGATATCGAGTATTGATTTTTGCGCCTGGGACTCGACATCTTTCGGCGGGACCCGGGTACCCGTGACTCGTCAACAGCACTAGGGGGGGGGGGGGGGGGTGAACAGGCCCCTCATGCCGCCTCCCCCCTGTAGCTATGCCACTGATTCACCTTTTTCTAATAAATAGATTTAAAAAAAAAAAACAGTTGATACAAATCAATATTTTCAGATCAGCCATCATCAAATAAGTGACATGAAATTATGGTTTAAAAAGTTGGCTTTAGAAGTGAGTAAATCCAAGACAAATACATTTGTACTTTTCATGTACATGTAGCTGCATGAATTAAGCAGTTCTAGATACGATTGAACTCATTTTAGTTTTAAATGATTGAAAATGAGCAAACAAAAATAGGCTTGCCGGGAATGGAACCCGAGACTTCCGGATTGTTAGACCGGTGCTCAACCATCGAGCCACAAAGACCCTTGAATGGAGGACGTTCCCGTGAAACCCTTTTCATTGCTCAAATAGTCGGAAGCTATATAAACCGGGCGCTTACCCAAGGATAGTTAAATCAACTTTTCTAAAGAAAGTGCGGGGGATCACACAAAGCGATGCGGCTTTTTAGTTTTAGCACTGTTGGTTAAGAAGAATGCAGTCTATAGACATGCCCAATTCAGCTGGCCACAAACCAGAATTGAGTGGCCCACAAAAGAAAACACAATACATGTTAGTCAGTTATTTAGATGGCCAAGTAAAATATGATATGAATAAAATCTTGGCGGCCGAATTAGCTTTTTTTTCGTGGCCTCGGGTAAGTGTAAATAATGTCAATCCTTAAAAAAAAAAGAGTCATATCACTACTGTTTTTAATGTAGCATGCAGGTATGATAAATATTTGTTATAATACTGTATATATTTTGAATAAAAAAAAAAAATCATCTGATACAATTTTGTTGTTGTTTTCAGTGTGTAATTAATTCACATATAATTTGGTGTTTTCTTGACTTTCAAATTTTGTAGCATTCTGGACAAAGACTCGGTCATCAACAAGTATGGCAAGCACATCCTGAGGCCGAAAGATACCAAAGAGGTGGGTTTTATATTCAAATTTTTTTATTGAACAATACAAACAAAATACAATGCTATCCAGTTTAATAAATAGTCTCATTTTCATTTCTTACGATAGTGATTACAACCTGCCATTGTTCTCAAAATGAATAAATAGTCACGTGAAAAAGAGTGACTTACCGACTCGTAAATATCTGGAATATCTATATGTGACTGGATATATAAAAACCCTGCACTTCCATGTAAAATCCAAATTCCGATATTCAAGCCATGAGAGAGGCCTTTTCACAATATTTGCTTTGAATTAATTAAAATTTACAATTTAGTAATACAAAAATGTTAATGTGTATTTCTTTCTATCTTGATGTTATTATTCAGGCTATCAAGCATCTTGAGTTCTTCTTTGACCAGCTGATGCCGGGGAGTCAGGGAGAGATTGTTAGCGAAGATGCCTCCATGGGCCTATTCTCCTCGTAGAAGGACGAAATATGGTCACAGACCAACGTCCAACGCTACTATGCCAGGTCAAATGCAACATGGAATAATAATAATATGCTTGATTTATTTTATACAAATATATCATGCCTTGAGAGGCTCTAGTTGAAACTATGGGCTCTGAGGTTACTTCAATAGTACTATTGAAGTAACCGAAGGCCCATAGATTCAAATGGTGCCTCGAACAAATAAGGCTGGTATATTTGTTTTATATCCCTCATCTAAAACCGTCCCTTTTTTATTCAGAGAAAGAAATCATAGGACTCGCTATTTTCTTGCTATCTAAGTGATTCATGGCAAGGTCCATGAAAGACTGAAACTTGAAACATCATTCATCCTAACGAATGAAAAAAATGATTGTTATTGTTATTTTACAAACAAATTCAGCATTAAGAATTTCTCGGATAATTGTCAAAAAATCACCTTTAACGGATATCGATCTCAAATTTGCCGCTATTATGTCATACACTTCTGTGCCGTGTCGACAACTCACCAGATTCACGTGTATTCCTATGGCATTTAGCTTCCTATTGCGCTCATTTTCTGCGTGTGAATGGGCGAGCTGTAATTAATATGCGAACCGATAGTATCGATATCTCATTTAATGCTATTTTGCCCTGGGGAAAATAGTAAAAATATAATTTCCTTGGGCAAATAGTATAACGACGTCATGCAAAATACACAGTGAATCTATTTTTGATCACATGATGTACTCTCGACCAATCACATTCTAACTGTATGAGGGATATAAAGAGCCATATATGAGTGCTTTGCAATTTAGAGGCACGGATTTTCCGTTTCAAAAAAAGGCCTTTTCCGTTTCAGAAAATCGGGAATTCCGTTTTTACCTGCCTGAAAAACGGAAATTCCGTTTTGCCATAGACGTTGTACATGTGAAAAACTGCAAATTCCGTTTACCATCAAACTCTATACAAAATTCAATGAGTATGGTAAAATCATAATATAGGTATTTATTGTGAAAACTTACCGATTTTCTCTCGCTTCAACTTCAATTCAAGCTTTCATACGTATCACTATCAGCGTGTGGTGACGTCGTGTCGTAATCGAATTCCGTACCATTACCAAAGCCGTAGTATATACCCCGGAACGAACGCGGAAGTAATTGTTATACACACGTGTGCGCTGATTATATCTCGAACATTTTCTAACCCCTCGAACGTACCTGCATGTGTACTGAAGCTTACATCATATCAGTACAACGACACGAATAAGTCAACACTAACACTTCACTGGTATACTTTCCGTGCAGCTTATCGGGTCTTTTTTCTTACACGAGATATCCATCCGCCGGGAATTGGGGAATTCCCCAATTCCCGGCGGATGGATATCTCGCGTAAGAAATGAGACCCATAACCTGCACGCAAAGTAAACCAGTGATATGGCGGGCTGTACCGATAGAGGGCGGACTGGATGTCAACGTTTGAGAATCATGTGCAGTATTAATATTACGTACATGGGTGACATGGTATGGCGCAGCTAGCTCTGACTGATAGCAGCTAGCTAGCTGCGGGGCCGGGGCGCGCCGGGGTAGCTAGTCTACGACGTCGATCGTATGCCGTACTCGCCGCACCGCGCTAGATCGGCTGTCATAATAAACGCAGCGGATTTCTTGTCGTTGTAAGTTGCATTCGACATCGTCTTTCTTGTACTTTTTTGTCATTTGTTTTCTTCTGATAGTTTTCTACTACAAAATATGAATTTTTGAGGAAAAAGAGGTTTTCCGCGATTTTCCGTTTGAGAACTCATTTTCCGTTTCAAATGGTCAATTCCGCGATTTTCCGCGATTTTCCGCGATCGCGGAAAATCCGTGCCTCTAGCAATTGTACTATTACCCCGGTCATCAGACACACTCACAATCAATCTGCACATGCATTTAAATACAGGGTGTATACAGAATACGGATTTGCGATTAATTAATTTCTATGTGCTGTTTATACTTTGGGGTGTGTGTAAGTTATTGATTCACTGTGGAGCAAAATACAGATTGTTCATTAATCAAAATTGGTTGACAAAAATATACATTCTCACAATAATGTGCCTTTACACACTCCTTTAACAAAACTCATCTAGGCTATTACTACACCACACTGTACCTATGAGGTGAAAATTAAGTGTTAATATTTGCTTGGGCAAAAAGAAAAGTGTTTTATTTCTTGGATGCAAAAGTGCAATTAAAAATGAGGGAAGCAGAGATATATTTTCAAGAGTGTTAATAAAAAGCATGTATGTATTATTTTTTGTTCATAGAAGGTTGTTAGCTATGTGCAAAACCTCTTAAATTTAGCCATAATTCGAATATTGCAGTCTTGGTTGAATTTTCTATCTAGAAAAGGAATTAAGACTTTGTGTTTCTACTAATTGTAATCACTAAATGAAACACATTCACAGTATTGTGTATACATTTCAAGTTTCATGAGGTTGTATTATTTGAAAGTTCCGTAAGATTGGACCAATTCACCAAATACAAAACGCATTATACATTAATTATCTTAAATATTTGTTTTCTTTATCTATGATATATTTGGTATAACTTGTACAGTGATGGGTACAGTGTCGTGATATGGTATGCTTCAAAAAGTCTTATTTGCAATAATAAATATCTCTATTTAATTTGATTTCTGTTTGTCATTTCTGTGACTTCCATTCGTTATCGTATTGGGCTTTCATGAAAAGAAAATGAAATGTATATTATTAGAACTCTGTGTGCTAAGTACAAAGTCTGTCCGTAATATTTTCTATTGAACATTTTCAAATTTGCATGTACTTTATATAAATGCATGTAATAATCTTTCTACTGAAATATATTTGTACATAGCTAAATAAGAGATGTATACATATTTGAAATTAATTTTTCATCAACTTTGTAAATATTTTCGGAATAGTAATTGCAAAAATCTTGCAGAAAGATATCTGCTTGATTTAATTTATTGTATCATATAGAAGCAAAAATTAAGCATTTGTATTCCAGAAAAAATGTACAAATTTACAATGTATATTTTTGTTATAAATATGTGAATAAGTTGATAATTTGAGATGAAGTGTATTCCATTTGAAAAAAAAGTATTCTTTTGTAATTCACTTTTTCAAGAAATCTGTTTATAATTGGTTTTATGTGTCTACTCATATTTGATAATTTAGGTATTTTGAATACACAAGATGTTACAAATTTGTTCTATCTTTAGTTTAACTACATCTGCATTCTAATTCAACCAAAAATTGATCCGTCCAATTTATTTGAGTTCTTCACAGGAAATCTTTTACAATTTGCATGTGTTTGTATTCTACTGTTATTGCTCTGAAAACTTAATTGCCATCGAGTATGATAGAATGATAAAATCCCTTATAAGTTTACTACATTACAGAGGCGTTGATCCGTTCAGAAAACACAATGCATTTTGGGGGGTGGAGGTGAGCATTGTTTGTGAACAATGCTTGCCTCCCCAATGCATTGTGTTTTCCGAACGGATCGACGCGCCTGCTGCATTAGCACTCACCTGATTGTAAGCTAGAGTTCCAATCAGGCAGTTGTTTTCGGGAAAATATTTTCAATCTAAATGTGAACTTCATTCCATCCATCATAAAATGAATACTGCATATATATATATACAAACGTGACATTGGAAATCTTAAAAAAAAAAACTTTATGAGAGATTTCGGACCAAAAGGAATGGACAACCTATAAAAGCCTGTAAAAAAATACAAGTAAAAGCACTGAAATAAGAAATTAGTGGCCCAAATCACTGAGGTGAGAAAAATCTGAAAAAAGAAAACAAAGTAATCAACAATAATATGCAAACTGTGGAAATTTAGCTTTAGGTTAGTTTTTACAACTTGTTGCAAATATAAACAGAAGTTAGTTAGTGCCCTGCCTCGGTAATGCTGATTTCATCTGACTTCTACTTAATCTTTCAATATGCACCAATTTGTACATTTATTATCCGTTCTTTCATTCCAAAAACACATTTGTTATCAGCATTTGATATGCACTTTGTTGCCTTCGTACATGAAATAAAGAAACCGCCTTGTAAGATAAAACATTCCAGGGGGGTTTTCGCACAAAAGAGTTACAATCGATTTTAAAGTTGCAAAACATTGCAGGTCAGAACATGTGACTAAATGCGCAAATCTGATTGGTCCAAATGTGCATATTTTCTGACTTGCAATTAATTGCAACTTTACAATTGTTTGCAACTCTTTGTGCAAAATCCTCCCCAGTTCATACAATTCTATGCAGAAAACATTGATTTTGATGAGTTATTTTTATATTTGATATCAATGAGTACATTAATGGTTCAAGATCATTGATGATATTGATAATGATATCACATTTATCATTTATTTATCATTATTTATGAAATTTTGTATCAATGATTTGTTTTAATTAGTTGTATAGTTTTTGTTCTTGTTTTACGTACATTTCATGAGTTTCTTAATCTTTATATAATTTTTTATAAAATAATGACTTGTGTATAGCACATTTTTGTTTTTCAATGTATGCCAGTACATTTTTGGATATATCTAGGCATACCTAAATTTCATTTAGTTACATAGATAATATGCTTTCTAAGAATGCCAATCAATTTTTCTGTTTTGAACACCTTATTTTAACTATTTGGTTAAATTTATTTGCAGAGTATTATTATATTTGTTTCTATGCTGACATGAATTATTTGTTTCTCTTTCAAAGTGAGTTATTAAATTGCATGAGCAATATATCCTTTTCTCTATGTCATTATTCCGTTGTTGGTACATTTGGTGTTTTAGATTTTTGCATTCATTCAAATAGAATAATGATGGATATTTAGTAACACATAATTCGATTTTGTTTTTAAATCTTGATTGACATAACTATAGGGGGGGGGGGGGGGGTGGGGTACAATTGTATCGTGGAACCTCGTCTGACAGAGAAACTGTTTAAATAAAACAAATACATACAACAAATAAATAGAACACATCATTTATTCTTCATTGCCTGTTAATAATAATATACTCAATTTATATAGTGCCTATCACGATTGATAATTATCTTTAGGCACGTTACAATGATATTATTACCCCAGTCATCAGATGCATTCTGCAATCAATCCAGCACACAAAGTGCACGTTTTCCACTCGCTGGGGAGCATTCCAGCCAGGCAACCTTGTGGGAGCACACAATGCTATAAAGGAACTACATGTATCTTCTATCCTTTTGGATACCCGGATTTATACACCTGGGTGGAGAGCAGCAAATGTGGATGAATTTTCTTGCTGAAGGAAAAACGCAATGGGCATACTCTGTTTCCACTAGCATCAGGGGGAAGATCTGGGGGTGGGGGGGGGGGGGGGGGGGGCTTGCTCAATGGGAGTGGGTGTATGTCACTCTTTTTTTTTTTGGGGGGGGGGTTGCATTCTATTGTATTTTCTTATCTTTGACTTTTACCGTTTTGTATCTCTGTATTGTTTTTGTCATATCTCGGTTTCGGCTATGTCGGTGCCCCCAAATTTTAGAAAATCGTGCCCTCGTTACTTCACTGCCCAACTAATAAAGAAAATAAAGATACAAAAATAATTCTTTTTCATTTTTTTGTTTACTGTATCATAGTACAATTATCATAACAATATTATGTACGTGCCGAAACAGCTTCGGTGTCCTTCGGTGATCCTGCAATTTCACCGAATTGAGTTTCTATGCGGGTATTATTTTTTTTGGAATTTAATATCTTGACGAGGTTAGGAAGCTTATTTCCCCTTTAAGCAGCCGAAATAACGTGGGCGTGTATGCTTGATGTATTATGTTTTTTGTTGTTTGTGTTTAACCAAAAATAACGGATATACTTGAAGTTACCTTGTAATGTGAGAAACTACCATCAAAAGGGTATAACGCGCAAGCTTTATACGTATTTAAGTACGATGTGCGATTTTGATTATGCAGGTAATTGTTATGAAATTGAATATATTGATGAGGACGTGAGGTCAGTGGCGTAGCGTGGTCGAACTGTTTATGTAGCAGTCACACCGCCAAACCGAATCCAAACCGAATCCAGACCAAAATTTCACTTTATCGGGCACCGACAAGAGCCCGAACTTGGGTTGGCAGTCACAACAAAAGAGACCGACAATTCCGATACCACTCCGACACCAAACCGCTAGCACCCCGAACGTCCCCGAATTATTCGGTCTCGTGTCGGTTTGGATTCGGTTTGGCGCTGTGACTGCCACATGAGGCAGGGACACTCTCATATCCCTGGTTTTGGGGGAGGGGGTTTGGGGGAGGGGGGTGGGGGCACGCAAAACTATTTGGGGTGGGGGGGGGGGGGGCACTCCTTATGTATTTCTTGTTTTTTTCCCTCAAAAAATGTCCCCTTATGTTTCCTTCTTTTTCCCCTTCAAATTATACAGGGGGGGGGGGGGGGCACGTGCCCCCCCCCCCCTCTCTGTCGCTACGCCACATAAAACACAACGTGTACTGCAACCTTAAGTGTACATTGTTGTCACATATCATTGGATAGCGTAAACGCGCGGATGCCTCGGACGGATATACATTTTGCGAAATCAAATTATGGGCAAATTATCCGGTGGTGAAAGTCGTCTCCAGTGCTTCATGCACAAAACATTCCGCCGGAAAGAACAACGGACATCGCCTGACAAGGAACGGACAAGAAACGCAAACGAACGGATTTAAAATTTTGCTCTCCGTCGGACATCCGTTATCGCGATCCGGTGATATGTGACTACTACTACTACTACTACTACCATGGGCGTCGATCACGGGGGGGGGGGGGGGGGGGATATATCCCCCCCCCCCCAATATTTCAGGTGGGGGGGGGGGGGGTGGGGGATGGCCTGTATTATTATCCCCCAATATTTAGGGTTAAAAATAACATTAAAATAAAGGAGCATTGCCCCCTCTCATTCATAATGTGTTACTATATTCTTCTTTAAACCACTTTTTGATAGTGCTAAACTGCCCAAATCCAAAATCTTTGTTATTTGACCAGTCCCGTACTCCTGTACTCATTGAATAATTGTATTCAGGACTTCTCTCTTGGCACACTTTCAGGCGATTCTGGCCCACTGTGCGTCGGCGCTTCGCTCAATAAATTGAGCTAACTATTTAATAGTTAACTGAAGTTCCTATTAACATATAGGCAACATCTTTATTTCTGTATATTACAAATCCCAAAGCTTCCGGGGGCTCCGCCTCCTGGACCCCAATAAGCTTTCCAATGTGGGTATCCCTTGACTTATTAGGGTTCCATCAGGATGCTTGCAATATATGTGTCTATCAGGCTAAAGTTCATCTTGGACCAAGCCCAGCTCATAAGATGATGCTTGCAATGTGCACTTAATAATCTTCCAATTTATAAACAGCTAAATTCAAAATCTTTGGGGGCCCCCAGACCCTACCCCCCAAGTCATAAAAACCCGGGCACGCTGCTGGGTTGTCGCTTCGCTCCCTCGCCAGAGATGGTCAAAATGACGGATCATCCCCCCCCCCCCCCCCCCAATGGCGAGAAGAAATCGACGCCCTTGACTACTACTACTACTGCTACTGCTACTGCTACTACTACTACTGCCACTGCCACTGCCACTGTCACTGCCACTGTCACTGCCACTGCCACTGCCACTGCCACTGCCACGGCCAATGCCACGGCCACTGCCACTGCCACTGCCACTGCCACTGCGCGCGCTCTACCAATCTTGCCGATCTAACTTTGCATATCTAACTTTCTTTCTCAACAAAAAATAGATCTGTATTCTTCACAATCAGGTAGTCATTATAGAGAGGTTAATTATAATCAATATGTAAACTACTTTCTAAGGAAATGTGAATAGCGATATTCATAGACAGGCGGTCGCCGGAACAGTTTTTTTTTTCTTAAATGGTTTAGTATGATATAGCAATATAATGTACGTCGTATAATTACTTCAATGTCCTTTACTGATCTATTTTCACGAATTGTAAACATTTTGCGGGTAATTGTTATGAAATTTGATATATTGATGAGCTCATGCCGCATGATCCAAAGTCATTCGCGAGCTCCTTTACGTGTATTTACCAATAATGAACAGAGTGGTTATTTTCATTTCATTTATTTTTTTATTTAGTTTATTTCCACAAATTTGAATGAAAACATACACAAATTACAAAATTAACACATTATAAATACAAAAAAAATGTACCTCTGTTTCTCCCTCCACACTTTGAATATTGTTCTATTATAGAACAATATTCAAAGTGTGGAGGGAGAAGCAGAGGCCATTGACCTATCAAAGGCTTCCCCCCAACAAATAAGGTACTTAAAATAAGTGTACATATGAGTTAGCAAAAAAAAAAGAAAAAAAAAACGCATCCCCCAAAACGAACATCGAACAAAACGAAGGTGTAAATTGTATCACATATTATCAGAAGGCAGAGTTTACGTGTTATTAATCATACATTCTTTATATTTGTGTAAAAAAGTAGATTAGGAAGAACAGGTTTTAATGAATTCAGGGAGACTGTTCCACAAATTTGGTCCAGAATATTTAATTGTACTTCTTGAGAATTCATATTTGAATACTGTATAATTTTCAGACTGTCGAGTTTGGTATATCCTAATACTTTTATTTTGTACAAAATACACATTAAAAAAAATGAAGGCAACATATTGTTTCTAAATAAATACATAAATCGAGCATTTTGAAATTTATAAATATCACATATTTGTAAAAGTTTGAGTCTCTTAAATAACGGAGAGGTATGTGAATATGGAGAGGAATTAGTAATTATCCTTATTGCACGCTTTTGAAGAATTAAAATTCTATTTAAATGACTAATTGCACAATTTCCCCAGATAATATTACAATATGTAAGGTGTGGGAAAATCATTGTATAATACAGCTGAACAAGAATATTAAGAGGCAAAATATGTTTTAACCTATATATAACACCTATTGCTTTACTTATTTTAGAGCATATACCATCAATATGATTCTTCCATATAAATTTATCCTCTATAATGACACCTAGAAATTTAGTTGAATGTACTACAGGAATTTTACTATTATTTATGAAAATATTAACATAATTTTCTACAATATTTTTATTTTGGGGTTTAAAAAGCATACAACATGTCTTATTAACATTTAGCTTGTTTTAGCCAAGTTTCATATAAGGCAATTACAGAAAATGTTGTACTTAATGATAAAAGAACAGTTTCATTATTTTCAAAATTCTTTTTTATACTCCTGCAATTGAAGTGTATCAAAGAAAATAAACTTATTTCACTTGAGGAATATTTATTGTAATCACTTGGCAAAAAATAGGCAGTCTCTTCTAAATGATCTTCTTGTAAGTTACCTGTACGATTATTTGTATTATCTCTACTGTTTGTACATTCAAAATTATCACAAATATCAGTTAGCCTTCCACATAAAATATATCTTTCATTTTCTGTCATAACACAATAATCACACCTAATCAAACAACAAAAACAAAACAAAACAATAAAATATCTACAGAGAAATCAGTGAAGAGAAAAAAGAGAAAAAATTGGAAAAGTGTCACTGTCAGTCATATTATTCTTTGAAGAAAACAAATAACAAAATAAAAAAACTTCTAAACAGTTAGACACATTACACTCCCATATCCGTGGTCTAACTTTGTAATAAGATACTGCAATCAAAAGTAACGCACAAGCATCACCTTTTTATAAGAAATTATTAAAACGTGACCTTCCTTCTGATTCGCGACATACATTTGTTTCGTTTCGTTTCGTTTATCAAGGGATGGTTTATCCATTTATTTCAGGTTCAAATAAACAGTTATAAAATGTTTACACAATATGCAAGGTTAAAAATCATAGATCATCAAATGGAAATTGACTATTCAAAAGGCTTTCGTCTGTATGACGATTTGTATGAATCGAGAGAACGTAATAATTCAACGTAAAATATGCAAATGACGAAGCACAATATAAACAAGCCTTCTAGAGGGGGTCATTCAAGCCAACTCACACGATTGCCTCGTATTGTTAATTACCTCCGTCCTTTGAAATGTTGACAATAATAATTCCAAATGCGTGAACTCCTCTTTTCTTCATGTTCGATTGTACAACTTTTTATCGAGGGGCCATGACGATAGCTGCTCGTCCGGTTTTACTGTTGAGCGGAACACGTTGTTTGGCAGTACATGGGGGCGGCTTCTATAATGGGTTGGGTGGGGGTGGGAGGAGGGGGGGGGGGGGGGGTGTGGGGAAGAAGGGGGTTGTGATGGCCAGTTACCAGTTACAATGTATCGGTTTATGTCATAGTCATAGCCATAGCCATTGGAAATGCATAGGCACGCAAAAAAAGGGGGGGGGGGCGGGGGTCACCAACTATTTTTTGTCTTTCAGCGTGGGCATACTGACTTTGTGGGAGGGTGGTGGTGTTGCCCCATATGTCTTTAATACTGATCCTGTCAAATAATATTGGGGTTGCCCCCGATCCCCAACCCCCTTAATTACCCGACGAAGCTACGTCAAGTGCTGCCACACATTGATACACTTTTGGCAAAGGTGAAAATAGCCGCAGCGCTTGACTCATTTCGCGTATCGAACTAGAATCTTGCAAAAGGGGAAGAGAGAATGAAGTAAGTTTGCATTTATTTTCGCAATCCAGTTGAGTTTCAAGATTTCGGACGACAAGCTGATCAGGTAAGGGCTGAATATCGCTTCTAATACCGATGTTTTTATTAATTTACTTTCATTTGCATAATATATTTGGTATTTCTCTTTTTACTAAACATATTATGGACATTCCCCTACTAGACAACACGTTAACTGACTGTATGCGGCTCCGTCTGCAAGTAGAAGTAGATAAAGTATTGTATAGATCGTCCGGGGTTCTTTACGCATCATCGTTATATTTAACTATCATTACTGTAAATAATTTGTATATTGTTCCTTTGGTGTTTTTTTTTTGCTTTCCAGAAAATGTTGAAATTAAGGGTCAGCTTAATGGCCGTTTTTGAACCCCACATCAACTACACGTACATTAATGGTAATATAAAAGCGTGCCCACGACTTGGCATGCATTGCTCAATGAACCAATGCTCTACATGTATACACTTTGCATAATTATAGAGCATCGGTTCTTTGAGTCATGCCAATTAGTCGTGGGGGCATTCTACGTATTTCTTTATTTTGTAAAGAATTATCCACTTATGTTCATTTTTATATTCGACTATTGCGATTGAATACATTTTCAATCGTGTTTGAGGCTATTTCTTTTTTTTTACTAACTCATCGTAACCACAAGGAGCTTCAATTCGAAGTATTTTGCTCGATAAACCCAACCTAGGCTAAGTACATTCGGGGCAAGTTCAGTATCATATGAGCTCGAAGAATAGAACCTTCTAAATAATTTTAATCTGGGTTATACATGTGTATTCAAACTTTGACTAGTTTAATTTGGTCACGTTGTTGGTGCTCTGATGATCAAATGTTATGAAAAGGAAGTTTTTTTTTGTATAGCCCTGCTAATCAGGCTAAAGCATTTTGTTTGTATAATATACATAACTGCTCTACATTTAGAATGAACCTAGGTACCAGGTGAAAGACAAGGTTCAAAGCGAAATTGAACGCGCAATAAAAGGAAATATAGTGGACATTGTAATTTAGTATTAGAGCGTTGTCGACTCAATAGCATAGGATGCATATTGGGATAGTAAACATAATACCTCTTGCCCACTTATATTGGTGTAAACGTTTGTCATGTACTATCTGCTTCCGCCTTATTATCGACCACAATCATTACTTGTCAATTATTATGTGCAGGATGTGGTGTAATAGTCAACCGGTTCATACCATGCTCTTTCGGCATTTATAAGTCTATGACTTCCTGCCGTGATACCTTCCATATATGCATGATTATATATCCTCCTTCTCTGTTCTTCTTATAAGTTATGTCATGTTAATACTGCTTTGTATATTTATAATTTGAATATGTTTTTGTACTTGTTGATGATTTTATCTGCATTATGGTAAATAAACTGAACTTTCCGAAAAGTTGTCATACTAGGTTCTTTTGCGTGCATGAGTTGTAACCAAGGGCGTCGATTTCTTCTCGCCATTGGGGGGGGGGGGGGGGGGGTGATTCGTCATTTTGACCATCTCTGGCGAGGGAGCGAAGCGACAACCCATCAGCGTGCCCGGGTTTTTATGGCTGGGGGGGGGGGGGGGGGGGTTAGGGGGCCCCAAAGCTTTTTAATTCAGCTGTTTAGAAATCGTGAGCTGGGTTTTGTCCAATATGAACTTTAGACTGATAGATACATATTTGCAAGCATTCTGATGGAACCCTGAATAGCATCAGTCATGGGATACCCATATTGGGAAGGTTATTGGGGGTCCAGGGGGCGGAACCCCCGGAAGCTTTGGGATTTGTAATATCCAGATATAAATATGTTGTTATATGTAAATATAGAGTTAACTATTCTTTAGTTAATTGGCTTTTGGTTTAGCTGTTTATAAATTGGAAGGTTATTAAGTGCACATTGCAAGCTCCTGCTATATGATGAGGGCACTGTCCAAGTATGGATGGATTTTAGTCTGATAGATAAATACTGTCGATTGCAATCATCCTGATGGAACCCTGAATAGAATAAGTCAAGGGATACCCACATTGGAAAGCTTATTGGGGGTCCAGGGGGCGAAGCCCCCGGAAGCTTTGGGATTTTTAATATCCAGAAATACAATTATCTATTGATGAATGTTAGCTCAATTTTAGTGAGCGAAGCGCAATTCGTACAGTGGGCCAGGATCGCCTGAGAGTTTGCCAAGAGAGAAGTCCTCAATAAAACTATTTAATTTGTACAGGGCTGGGACTGGGTCAAATAACCTTAATGGGGGTTCCAGGGGCGCAGCCCCGGATCATTACGTTTCACTAAGTTAGCCGTGATCTCCACCACGGTGGAAATCAACTCAACCATTTTAATAGCTTTCGTCAACATTCCATGCCCTGTTAACTCCCCCCGAGACCTAGTGGTATTATAGAGATAATCTCCTCCGGTTACACGCAGTAAACCGATAAGAACGGTGTAAACGGTGATAAAATTCTACTAGAGGCACGAATCTCTCAACCTCTCCTCAGGCCTGAGAAGCGGTTATTTTCTAACTTGGGTGAAACGTAATGTAATTTTGGATTTGGGCAGTTTAGCATTATCAAAAAGTGGTTCAAAGAAGACTATAGTAACAACTTCCATTCATGAGAGGGGGCAATGCTTCTTAATTCTAATGTCATTATATATTTTTGAACCCCAATATTGGGGGGGGGGGGGGGGATGATAATACAGGCCATCCCCCCACCTGAAATATTGGGGGGGGGGGGGGATATATCCCCCATCCCCCCCCGTGATCGACGCCCCTGGTTGTAACTGTCTCATTTACACAGGACCCCATTTATCGTACTATACGAAAGACAGCGTGTTTTGTTGGCACTAATTTGTCAAAAACAATAAGAAGCATATATACGGGGAAATTTCATTGTAAAATAAAGACATACATAAGGTTAACTGTGATCAGCGCCGTCCGTAGGACGGCGCTGTGAAGACGAAACGTTAAAAAAATTGTAGGAAATTTGCCGACGGGTGGTTTCAAGAACTTTCCATCTATTATTATTATTATTTTTTTAGTTCTAGACATTAATTAAACATTCAACCTACCTTGCTTGCTATTTAAATTGTTGCAAAAGAATGATAACTTAGCTCAAATTGATGATGATGATGATGATGACTATTATTTCCTTCGTCTTTGTTCGCTGCATGCAATGTCAGGTGACCGAAAACTCGTCGGCAATGCATAGCGCATGCGCGGGGCGATCGGTTGATCGGGTACAGGGGGTGCATTGCCGGCAAGTTTTTGATCACCTGATATTGCTTGCAGCGAACAAATTCGGATACCATTTTCGTCACTTCTGTAATCTTGCCAGTTTTATAGTAAATTTCAGGATAAATCAAACGAATGGAGCATCAGACGTTTTGCAATTTGGATCATTGATGTCCATGCATAACATAATTCGTAAGTATGAACCGAGATATGTTATTTAAAGTATGATATATATATTTTTTTATAAGTGTGTTTGCCGTTAAAGCCTATCAAGTGTTACCATCACGGTATACACACCTCAGTATGCCAGGCGCCGTACTACGTACGGCGCCTGGTTAGGTTAACACAAGGTGTGCCCGCAATCAGCCTGACTACGCTACGCCTCTGCTCTTACATGTAATAATAATAATAATGATAATAATATATAACATGTATAGAATGCCATGTATATGGTGCCCTATTCAGAGGCGCATTATTACCCTTGGTCATCGGGTACAGTCTGTTCAAACCCGCACAATTATCTTGTGCACCATCTCAACTCCCAGGGGAGGGAGTATACTAGTCCAAGCTGCCCTATGATGCAGAGCGCTACAGGCTAATTTAACACCCGACCAAGTACCCATTTATACTCCTGGGTCGAGAGCAGCAATGTGGATTAAATGCCTTGCTGAAGGACATAAATGCCGGGGCATCGATTGGGTTCGAACTCGGGTCCCGAGATCGGAAGTCAAGCGCTTATCAGATCGTGCCTCAACACCTATAGAAATATATTATTGGGTATTGGTTCCCTGTAAGCATTGTGTGTATCAATCTGTAGATATAGACATTTGACATTGATTATTCAGACATTTTTGTTTTCGTGTAAACAGAAATGTCAGAATGATACATGTTAAATGTCTCTACAAACGTTCTTCTGAACTAGTCGAGCGGACAGTTCTTATCATGCTTTCACCCTAACCCTAACCCTAAACTTAGTGTCACCAGTATTGCAGGTCTGGGCAGTGGCGTAGTGTGGTCGGACCATAGAGTTATATATTAAAGAAAACAACTCTATGGGTCGGACTGATTGGGGGGGGGGGGGGGGGGACCGCAAAATTGGGGGGGGGGGGGGGGGGGGCTCACCATATGTATTTGTTTTTTTCAAAAAATGTCCCGTTATGTTTTCTAGTGTTTTTTCAGAATTATTGGGGGGGGGGGGGGGCACGTGCCCCCCCCCCTTGCCCCCCGTAGCTACGCCACTGGGTCTGGGGTTAAAGTGATTGGAATTAGGTTAGTCCACGTCAGGGCAAGATTATTCAGACGTTTTAATTCCCTTTACATTTTATTACGTAATAAATCCGATTCGACTGTCATTAAGAGGCCAGACTTCGCGGTGGCAACCTCGCGGTGGCATATAGCCATGGTCTGCGGAAAAGGGGAGAATAAGCGGGTGGTGTGCCAGGGTCGAGTGACAAAATGTTGTTGTTAAAGGGATAGTTGAGTTTTGGTCAAACTAAATGTTATTAACCAAAACCTGCACCATTGCACTACAACCTTATATCTCCACTATGGTCGAAAGGTATAGAAAATTACAAACGACTAAGTAAAAACCTGGTTAGCATTAAAAAATAGCTGTTACAACTCAAGGGGGCGCTTTAAAAAAAAAATTGGTTTCAACCATTTTTTATACAAAATTGTGCACGTGATGTTTTGTTAAAATAATGATTAAATAGAGATATCATAAACAACTATTTAAAAACCTCTTTTTATTTTTTTAAAAAGAAGTGTTTATGTATTTTATGTATTTAAAACAAAAGTAAAGATATCGTTTGGCTAGACCATATAATAATAAATACAATATTTTGAAATCAAATTTTACATCTATGAGAGGGAATGATTTTCATTCAATGTTTTATTCAATGAACTTTCAAATAGAACTAAAACCAACCAATTTAGTGTCATGGGGCATTTCGAGAAGTATATAAATATACTCAAGTGTACCTTTAATGTTGTTCTCGATTATGTTATTGTTTTGGGGATTCGGCGCTCATTCAATCTAAATGTCAATTAATTACATCTCAAAATGTGTAATCCTTCTATATAAAACGTAAAACATGAATTAATTACTAGAGGGATGGGGGGGGGGGGGGGGGGGGCTTATGCCTCCATTAACCTCGGCAGTTACGCCACATTTCCATTTAGCCTGCTCATGTGTAACGTAATCACGGAAAGTACATTTCATGGTGTCTTCCGCTCAATAATTGCTATATAGCGTATAGACACTACATACCTTAGAGGTGAGTTAAAAAAAATGTATATCCTCCACGAGATTGTAAAGTATGTATACAGTATACAGTATAAGCACTCGGTTAATATCCTGGTGAACCGCTACATATTAACCTGTGGGAATCTCATATCGATATCAGTTAGCCCCATATTCCGGGGGTGATCTATAACTGAGTTTGTGTTCGTTCGGGTTTGGCTCAACGTAATGCTATGATTTCACTTTCTGTCTTATAATCGTTAATGTAACTGTCAATGAAAATGCTGCATTGTGTGCTATTTGCTAGCTCTTTCTTTGTATATAATTATGTTTGTATGCTATAGTTTGATTTGATTTGATTAATACATTTCTAAATGAATGTATTTATTTATTCCTGTATTAATGAATCAATCACTCATGCATTTATCCACCCATTAATTAATTAATTGATTAATTAATGAATAAATTATGAATTAATTTATTAATAAATCAATACATTAATTCATTCATTCAATCAGGCATTGATACTAGAACCTGGATTCGGTTATCATGGCGACGGGTGATGCCAAGGTGAAGATGGATGCCTCCTCGGGTAAGAGGTTGAAGGCGGTAGCGGCTTTCCAGCTAGCGGCCAAGGCCTCACATAAGGCGAAGACTGTGGAGGCAGAAACAAAGGAAACTAAACGTGAGTACTGTATATGCCAAATTTACTCTTATTTCACAACGTTTCTTGTTTGATGTATTGCAATGGATTCAAACCTGCCTTAACCAAACTGGCTATAGTGGCCACCAATAATGTTCCCCTCCAGAAAAAAAAAATGTTGTGGAACCTGTATATAGAGGTCATCCGTTTACAGCGATCGTTTTTCTTCTTTCCTTTCCTTTAGGTGGTCTCTGTACACAGAGAATAACCACCTATAGGTATCAAGAACAGTGGTCACTATAGACAGGTGGTCTTACTTGTCAGGTTCCATAACACTGTTCGGGGGTCACTTTAATACTAGTTAGGTAGGTTGTTGTAGACAGATAGTCTCTATGATAGGTTTAAGTGTATTGATCGTGTAACCTCTTTTAAAGGTAGTGTTGAGTATTGGTATTTCCCGAAGTGCCCCCCGATATTTTTTTTGTGAGATAATGAAAAACTGACTGTCAAATTCGATAGAACATACAATTTTAATGACAGAATAAACTTTATTTTATCAAAATCGGTTCAGAAACGGCTGAAATATCCATAAATATATTTTTATTCAAAATGTTCTTCACCGGCAATCACCGGGCGATATTTAGACTTTTTAGAAAAATTTCAAAAAATGCTCGAAGACTACTTTGAAAAAAATCACAATAGGTTTGTAAAAAGTCGTTGGTGATATCTCTATTGAATCATTATTTTAACAAACATTAAATGCACAATTTTGTATGAAAAAAGGCTAAAACCAATGATATTGTTTAAATAGCGCCATCTTGAGTTGTAACGGCGCTTTTTGAATGATAACAGGGGTTTTACTTAGTCGTTTGTAATTGTGTATACTTTTCGAGCATGGTGAAGTTATAACTATTACTTTGTACCGTAATGGTGCCGGTTTTGGTTACTAAAGTTAAGTTTGACCAAAACTCAACTATCCTTTAATATTTGTAAGCAATTACGATTTTCATAACTTAAATGTTTAGGTGTGTTTTAATTGAATTGAATTAATTTGACTTCAAAACGGTAAAACTCAAGAGTTTATCACGCTCGTCCTGGCCATGATCAGCATTTTCAGCTTAGACCCCGTTTACAGTGCAGGGCCGGGCCGAGACGCGTCTCGGCCCTGCTTAAATTGCGGTACTCGGCCCCCCAATTTTGGTGCGTTTACAGTGGCGGGGCCTGGCCGCCCTTTCAAAATCTTGTCGTAGTGGCGCTCTGCATGTAAACAAACACAGTAAACAAACCATTATTTTGGAGGCACGCCGGGGTAACAGAACAAAGGCGCGTTATTTGCAATGAATTGTTTTCCCAATTTGGTACCGCATTTGGCCCTGCGTGCGTTTACAGTGAGAAAAAGCGGGGCCGAGACGCGTCTTGGCCGCGGCCGAGACTACCTCCAGAGCGGGGCCAAATGCGCGGCCACTTTTGGCCCCGCATTTGGCCTTTTGAGCGTTTACAGTGAAAAAAAGGCCGGGCCGAGACGCGTCTCGGTCCGGCCTTTTTTTCACTGTAAACGGGGTCAAACATCGTTACTTTGTATTCCTTTTCCACATATGTTTCATTATTGAAGTAGAGTAATGATTACATTTCCGCAAATACTATTCCCCCTTTTAAATAATTCATGGATATATGAATATAGAAGTAATGCTGAATACGTGAATTGCCACTTAAACCATGGCCCTAAGTCAGTAAGTAGACGTTTTTTGTTGTTGTTAGTATTAACATTTAATGAATACTATAATTATCATACAATTAGACTCTTGTAGAATTATCAGTTATATTCTCACAAAATTTGTATAATATACAAAATAAAATAAAATAAAATAAAATAACGGTCATAAATCAACATAAGAGTATATTATACTCTTATGTTGATTTATGACCGTTATTTTATTTCGTTTAAATGTATTTTGTATTTATTATTATTTCTTTTTACATAACACACATTACAGCAGTGGATGAGATCGTACTGAAGAAAAGCGATTTTAACCTGCCACCACCAACCACACTGCCACCAGATTTTGGTAAGAGTGTCTTCACAAACAATTTATTATGTCTGCAAAATTAATTGATTAAAGAGATAATTATGAATTTGAGCTGTATTGAGATAGTTGAGATATTGTATAAATCTGAATCGTTATATAGTAATTCTCTATCGCACTTATTCATCGCTAAATGTACCTTTTTTAGTGCTAAGTTGCTCCATTATGAGAAGGAGTGAAACGTGACATGGGTATGTAGCAGATTGATGCATCTTCGAATGCTAGATGCATCCGATGTGCGTCATGGTTAGTGTGCATTGAGCTGTGTGCCGAGAGAAGGGCATAGTTGTTCGATGCTATGATGGGCGACCTGACATGGTATCACTTAAGACGTCCTAAAACAAAAACTACTCGACCAACATTACTGTTCTTTGTATCATTTTTCTTTGTAAAAAATGCCATATCCCGTGACTCAAGTCATCATGTTTCTCTAGTATAGTACCCCGTTCCGTTTTTTGGGCCATCCTGTATAGAGCAACCCAATTAAGCTCTATTTTATTTTGTTTACAATATTTGTAATATCACTTATGATTATTATCTGATAAGTTTGCATCATATATATAAGGCTCAGACCTACTAGATAGTTATGCAAACGTAAACTAAGCAAACATTCGATAAAACGACCTTATTACCACTCCCACCCGGTGTTATTTGAGTAGTCTTTATTTTGAAGGCGGTTTGTAACAAATACAAATATAAAAGCAGTCTGAGTTCAAGTTCTTGTGATTGTTACTTTTTTAAAATGATTTTTATCGTCCTTCCAGCGGACTTTCCCTGTATCGAAACGTTATCCGACTGTGTGTTTCCGATGCCGGGCCTGCAGCCCACTCAGCTGAACGTGAACGCGGGACATGGCGGCGGCACGGCTCTCATGCTCTTCACTCGAGTGGCCTACAAGGTATGACCGGCAGATTGTGTCAAAATACCAAAAATATACCAAAATGTACCAACATTGGATTAAAATTGTTTTTAATGATCTCTCTATTTAATAATTATGTTTAAAACAAAAATGAAAATAGCACTGTAACTTCACCATTTATAACCGTTATAACTTACAAGTTTTAGTTAATACAATTCTGATTGACCCAAACTGTACTATATCGCTTTAATACCATCATGCAGGGTAGCGTCAAACTCGTTATCATTGGTGAGAGCGAGGGGTCGGACGTGATGCTCCTGAGATGCGGTTACGATGGTAACCACTTCTCCGGCAAGTCCCTCATCCAGGCCGGAGAGCACAGCATCTACAACTACAACGAACTCATGACGGACAGCGCGGGGCGACTCCAGCCGAAGATCCTGTACGGACGGACGCGGGGGATGATTCTCACCAACATGGCGCGCTACGGGCACGGTGGATGCGGCGTCTTATTTGACGGACCGTCAGCCTCGGGATCAACGTCGCCTACGACCGATGATGATGACGGAGATGAGCAGGACGACGAACCTCGGAATGTCTTTGTCCCGAGCCTCAGATATCCACCCGATGCGACACGGACGGCGCATGCCTGTTTGTAATTTGCAGCGCTGAAGCCATGGACAACAACGACGTTCCGTGCCAATGCTACCTCGTGCATTTCCAGCTCAATGGCGAATTAAAACAGGCAAGATATCCCTCAGTTGATTTCTTATCATCCAGGTTCGTGTCAGGTTTAGAATAGCTTCTGGCCATCATTGGCATTGAAAAGGGTGTTGGGGACGATCAAACCGTTACGAGAGATTGCTAACTCAGTCGATCGAGCACCCGTCTAGAAATCCGCAGGTCTCGGGTTTTCATGAATTTATTTCATGAATTTAAAGACACATGTTATGATGATAAGTTTTTTTTCGTAATTTCTCTCTCTAATCCTAATGACATCGTTCGTTTCGTATAATTAGGGGGAATATTTGTAACTCATTTTGTCGTCTTATTATTCTATAATAAGATGTTTCTCTCGTACATTTTAATTTGAATAGACAAATTCCCTTTTGTTTACAGGTACCGCTGCAAGCAGATGGAACAGATCTCTGGAAGTTTGGAAGCGAGGACGATGCCTTGAAGATATCGGGTCCCCCTGACAGTCATTATGCGATCTTCCATAGCAAGAGTTCCGACTTCACCGAGACTCACCAGGACAAACCGGTCGGGAAGGTCCTCTTCACGCAAGAGCATGACGGAAATGATCCTGCAAATCTTCTTGGCAAAGTCTCTCGATTTTCAGGCCGATCATTGCTTCTCCTCTGCTCAAACAGTTTCGGTGACGAGGACCGAACAACTTCTGCACTGTACCAGGTATATTATACATGTTATATGTCGGTTGATAATGCTTTGTATTTGATAATGTAGAACTAGCGGGGAAAATCCACTCAACGCAGGGGCGAAACAAAATATATCCGACCCTGATACAATAAATCTCTCGATTTTCAGGCCATTCCGTGCGCCATCTCAGGTAAAACAGCTTTGTTGATGAGGACCTAACGACGTCCGCACTGCACCATGTAGGCCTAAACGGTTATTCCAAAGTTATTGTTTTAGATTTATTTTCATTCACAGAAATCGGGCTTCTTCCAACAGAATTGTTGACTGTTTCAAAACAAAACTCCAGTGTATTATCTACTTCGACTACCCTTTAATTGTCGAATCATCTAGTTATGGTTGTCATTAGACATGTTAGATATGCCAAGGCTGATTTAGTATACTTTACCACTCTCCATCGACTTTTGTATGGCAGCTTTTCATTATCTTGATTTCTGAATGGTCACTAACGAATTGTTCAATTAAGGTTGCCATTAGGACATTGCACCTAACTATACCGCACTTCAACTACATTTTACTAAAATCTTTGCATTATCATTATTGATACTCCCTTATTGTCCCCAACTAAATCATCTCATTTAGGTTGCTATTGGAAACGGTAAAGTTGATGTGGCATACATCACTGGCCTTGCCAGCGGTTCTCAATCTTCAGACGTGTGGGCCATCACACTAACTGACCAGGACGACCTTGTTGTCACAGGACCTGACGGACCTTGTCGCTACGCTATCTACTCCAACATACCGGAAGATACGTCGGATGCGAGCCTCAGGTATTCAATATTTGAAGAGCTTAGCCTCCAAAAGGCGCTAAATCCACTTTTCAACTTTCGAGAAAAACAGGTTTCTTTGCCCAAATTTGTACACATGAAAATGTAATGTTCCATTGTTTGATTTTAATTGTGTAATTTGTCCTAATTGTTGAATTTCTAGATAGCTACATAGTTTGAATAATGTACTGATATCGTTAACTAATTGTTATGGAATGTGGATTTAGCGCCGTTTGGAACTAAGCTTTTCATTTGCATTTGTAGAAACCGTCTTTAATTGTCTATTATCATCCATTTATTAGCCTAGGTGATAGAACGGACAATATGAGATAAAGCACATTGTTACGTAGTACAGGAAATGATGTTCAAATTTTGACATAACTGTTATCACATTAATCCTCAAATTATTCCTCAAATTTCTAGGCCAATCAAACGTGATGAAACCAAATGTCTGCAAATAGTTCAGAGATGATTATATCAAAATACCCTTTGTCTCAAAAATTTGTTTTGAGTTTTGGAGATAAAATGCAATTGCATCCCGTGAAAGCACTATTTCAATCCGTACTAGTAAGTTGTCCATATCAAAGAGATATCACCATGCCTGCTGTTCCAACTTCTGGTCCAAAAGGACACAATCACGCACGGATTGGCATGGGTAGTAGACCTGGAATCCAAGTAATATATTTCCGTTATCAAGTGTAATAAGAGTCGATTCTATCATGCCCAACAGATGTCATCTGGACGGGTATCTCGCAACAGCGTCGCCCATGAAGATTCGCGGAGAAATTCTTGTCGACGATGACACACTTACGGTCTGGGTTGATCAAGTTGACACAGGCCGCTTTTATTTCAATAAACATATTTTCTTTTCTGAATGTAATCGAACGTCAATTATATTATGATTGTCCATGCCCGACAGATGTTATCAAGACGAGTGTCTCGCAACAGAGTCGCCCTTGAAAATTATCGGAGAACTTATTTAAGGATGATACAATCACGTTTTGCGTTGATAGGTGATCAATGCCCGAATTGAATTCATTGAATCCATTTCCATTATTGAATATATAAGGAGCCAATTAAATATATTCTATGTTCATGCCCGACAGATGTCTGCAAAGCGGGTGCCTCGCAACAGGGTCGCCAGTGAAGATTATCGGTGAACTTCTGGTCGAAGATGACACCATCACGGTCTGGGTTGATCAAGTTGTCAAGGTCCGCGTTACCGTCAACGGATGCCTTGCCCAGGCGGTTGGGGAAAGTGACTGGTCGGAACAGCCTGATGGCAGATTCGCCTTCCGGAGGGGGTTGAGCGAAGATGAGAAGAGCCCCGGACTCAGATTCTGGAGAGCCTTTGCGGTACCTAAGACAAAAGGTAAGTAGAAATTTGGGGCAATATGATTGGTTGCAAGGACCAACGTAGAAAGACAAAGACAACTGAAGTGGTATCGATTATAGGTACATGCATTTGTCTTTGACGTATTTCATATACGATTGTGCAGCTTGTCTATCCGTATTTACACGACTCACCTTGTCTAAACATGCACGTGCAAGGGAACTTAAATAAATCATGAATATATTCATCTGATTGAGAAATTCAGAATAAATCAAACAATTTTATTTTACACAATTAACACACTATTTTGACTTGACGTTTCAAAAATCTTCGATGTCCTTCATCAGAGGATGTATGTTCTGTGTCCGACCGTCAAGCCCGAGGTAGTAAGTTGTTTGTGTAAATAACACCTTTTAAAAATGTTTTCGAATGCATCTATTTATGGAATTAATATTTATCATACTACAGGTGGAACCGACACATTTGTCGAGCTGGATGGATCACCCAGAAGAGTCATCAAACAACCGGAGGGGGTTGCCTTTGCCCTGAACTGCGGGGGTCCGGCTTATCAAAATTTGAGCAATGTGGTCTTTGACGACGCACATACCATGTACAAGGAAAGTCCAGAGAAAGGTATGTTAAAAACAGTATTCTTTTTTGACAGGGTTTTAAGCATGTGTTGACTGTTTGTATACTACTCTTGTCTCGTTGCAAAGTTGTATATGATTAACTGTTTATAGGCTACTACCCGTTTTTATCATCTAGGAAGTAAATATTGGACACCTAATCCGAGTGTCAGACCAACTAGGTTTTATGTAATGAGGTTTTGTTTGACGAAAATTGGACCATTTTAAAGGAAGCTCAAGGAAAAATTGTCTGAAAGCCACATACATTTTTTTATGGCATATCCATGTGAAAAAACAAACTATCTGTGTTTCTACCAGTGAAGTAAAAAAGAAACTCTCTGACGATACATAACGATTATGTAAAACTCATTTCTTAAATGAGTTTTACATAATTGTTATGTATTCATGCATTGTGAATATGTAACGCTTCTTTTAAGTAGGGCAAAAATTGCAACTATATCACAATCTCTCTTTTTTTTCTTCACAAGGGATCGAACTTTTGCGGAAGTTCTGGTACCACACACCGCGTGACGAGAGCCTCCATGCAGTGATCGGCAACACTTACAACACCTTCCTCCACAGCTCCTACAACGAGACGCACGCAGGGTTTGTCGACGAAGTGAAATATGAGGTGGGTGCAGTAATAGTGTAATGAGATCATATGGTAGATAGAGTATACACAATTCCACTTAATACAATTATAGTGGTTAGAAATATTTAAAATGACGTATAATGGCAATTTAGAAGTTGAGGCAGAGAGAAAAACTTATAGAGGAGAATGAACGTTTACGTAATAATTGGAGGCTTGTCCGGGAGTTAATAACATGTTCTCGTGCACCAGAGGCATTTCAAATTTCATGCAATTGAGAGTCCTTAGTAAATACAAAAGGAATAAACGCTTCTTTACTTGGTTTTCTTGCAGTTCCCCATCAAAGCCGGTGACTACACTCTGCGCCTCTACTCCGTCAGCAAGAGTATGATGTCAGCTGCAATAGGCGACCACAACGCACCTCCTAGCAGTGAACCGGAGGTCGACAGTGATCCGGAAGCAGATAATGACCTGAATGAAGGCAATGGCCAAGAAGACGGAAACGACGACCCGGATGCCTGTGAAGACGGCGATGAATCTTCTAATGTCGAGGAAGACAAGGAGGGGTCCACGGAAGACGGAAACGATACCTCTGATAGAGATATAGGGGAAAGTGCCACCGTTGACGACCAGAAAGAATCTGAGACCGCCTGCGAACATGGTCCATCTTCTGCAGCTGCTGAGGATACATCAAAGGACGAAGATAGAAACGCAGCCGCTGACCAGGAAAGCACACCCGAAGGACTTGTGGACAACGTCCAGGGTAATGCTCAAGACGAGAAGGCGGTACAGGAGGCGTCTTCCATCTCTCCGGAAGACGACGAGTCAAAGGAACAAGGTGAAACTAAAGATGACGAGGTCAACTGCGGAGAGAGCAATGAGTCTGAAGGAGGAGATAATGACGATGATGATGACGAGGACGACGACGACGATGATGAAGATGATGAGGGTTGCAATTATTTCAACGCCAGCGACAGTGGTAGTGAATTCGAATCCCATATGTATGACTTTGACTCGGCTCCAGAAATTGACAGAGGTCGCTTCACGAGTAAGGTAAGATATTGATACTCAGGACAATGGTTGAAATAATTATAAAGACGAGGACGACGAGTATGACTTTAACGATGATTACGATGATGGTGCTGTTGCTTTTGTTCATGATCAGATGAAGATGATGATGATGTTGACGATGATGATGATTATTATAATAATAATGAAGATGGTAATACTTGAAGACAATGATGATGAAAGTGACGGCGATAATGATGGTGATGAGGATGATATCAATGAAGATGATGTTGATGCTCCTACTAGTAATGGTACTGCTGATCATGGTCACAAAGATAAGGGAATAACACTCGCTGTGACAACCCTGCCCATGATCATAGGGGGTGACCAGCTTACCGCACGATGTCAGCATCGTCAGCTAGCTTGTTTAGAATCGTTTTCTATAGCGAGCTTGGACATGATGGATTATTGTTTTTTTAACGATCTTAGCTAGCCTGGACTAATTGCTTTCTTGGCAATCATATCTGGCTTTCACTAGGTTAGCTAGCTACTTAACATATTTGTCTTTTATGTACAGGTTCTCCAGCAACTGAAAGCCATCCCAGACACAGTGGAGGGCCTAACGGCCAAGGTGTGTGAGGTGCCCATAACAGTGGGCGACAATGGCGTCAGTCTCTACTTTCAACCGAGTGAGTACCCGGGGATAATGCCATTCATGTTTTTTAAAATTAATATTTAGTATTGTTTTATTTTATTTTGTATTATTGCGCTTAAAAAATCACGACCAAGAGAAAACGTTCGATGAGTCTATCACGCTTATGTTTGTACGCAGTGTGAGCGCCGGTAATCCATGCGAAGATACGCTGCATTGACAAGACTCAGAGGGCAAGCGATTACTGTATACAGGATCCTATGCGCGCACGCACGGCGTCGCGTAATGGCGCATGGCCAATAGTATAACCATAATTCTAAAACTCCTTCCTATCCTTTTCAGATGGTGGCAATGTCGAGATATCTGGGTTCCTCGTGTATGATGAACATTTCAAGGAACCGAAACAAACCCCAGAAGAAGTGCAACAAGAAACCAAAACCAAACAGGAGGTATACAAATCAATATTGACGTTTTATTTGTCATATCATTCAAAAAGAATTATGACAACATCTTATAGTGTACCAATGATATTGTTTGCTCAAAATAATGATACTAAAGCGATACCAAAATAGTCTAAGGCATGATTTTAGGCTGATTTTATGTCACATCAATCATATACAAAATAGACATACATGTATAACTATAAATGATATGCATTAGCTTTACATCCATGATGTGTTACCTTTGTAATGATAATTTGTATTATTATTTCATAAATCTCCTATCTACATCTATAACTAGATGTCATGATGGATCAGAAAAGTTAAGTAAGGAGAGACAGAAAACTGCCCTTTTCCGTACACATTATCCAAAGATAATGTTAGAATTATGACACACGTAATTTCGCGTTTGGAAGTTAGATTTGCAGATGCGGAAAGATGAAGATGTTAAAAACAAAATCTCACCTTATTTTTGTGACAAAACACTTTATGTGAGAGCCAAACTTAATTTCCATTTAATAAACGTTTAAGTGGGATAATTATCTTAATTATAACTCATAATTAAAGTAATTATCCTACTTATTTAAGCTTAAGTTGTGCTTTTGTATGCATCTCCAAACCCTACCGTTAGCTCGCTGATAAACTGCAGCCACTGGGTCGTACGTATGCCATGAAGGAGATGAAGATAGCGGGCTGGTCGGCGAACCTCCTCGAAAACGCGTCTGGTGAGGTAATAACAGTTCCATTCTATTTCTTTTCCTTTCCATTGTATATTCATTCAGATGAACAGATGCATTGACTGACCTAATCAGGCCCGTACCCAGGGGGGTGCGTTGGGTGCGTAGGAACCCCCCTAATTCAGAAAGGTCCACTTTTTGTCGGTCTCGGGTCCACTTTTTACCGGTCTCGGGCCACTTTTTACTGGTCTCGAGTCCACTTTTTATCGGCCTCGACCATCTAACCGAATGGCCTCACCCTAATAACACAACTTAACAAGTGGTCTCGGTCCGTTTTTGTAAATTACGTACCCCCCCCCCCCCCCCCCCCCCCCCCCTTGAAAAATCCGGGCTACGGGCCTGCAGCTAATTATGATAGTATTATGGATATTCATAAACAGAGTATTACATTATTGTATTCTTACAATGTTTATTTCTTATTGATACCATTATATTTTGTTGATTATTAGATTTATATAGCTATCATTTAATTGTTTAAATGTTATAATAAAAAACTATTAGTGATTATGATTCCGAAGCAAAGAAGCATAAACATACATTTTGGACGAATATAAATTCCATTGTTGTTTTCTTCTTTTAGATGGGTACAATGTCGCATTGGAACTATGGAGGGGATTTCAAGATCGCTGACGGTGGCGACGGCACGGAGAAAAGTAAGTTAACGGTTTTTAAAATGAAAATGAAAATAAGCAATTAAAATGATTGGGTTTCCCAGGGATTCGAACCCGGGACCTCCGGTTTGCTATACCAGTACTCTACCAACTGAGATACAAGGCTAATTTTTGTTTGGTACAGTTATTATTTTTAATACTTTTTAGTATGAGACTCGATGTGCAATTCGAATTTAGAGTTTGTTACTTTTGCTGATTCTTCATTCTTTAAAGTAATTAAAACATTTATTATAAAAAGCTGTATCCCTTCACCTAATCACTTGCAAACTTAAAGTTGATTTCTTCTTATCGTCTTTGAAAGGTTTGATCTTACCTTCTGTCACCTTTGCTGACATTTGCAAAATTCATGAATTGTTGATAAAAAGTGTTTCTTTATGATCAGCTGCTATGTCCACTGAGTAATTTGTGAAAATGTCACTTTAAATGGATGTTATATAGCCTTGTAATGAGCAGAGATGCAAAGTGATATTCGCGAACTCATTTCACTGACTTTGTATACAGTTATAACTTTCCAGTGGATAATTTAAATATATGAACATTCCATGTGTAAATATCTTTTTAATGAAGGGGAAATTCAGAAAAACGAAAGCTGTCCCATGCTTCTATTGGTAAAAAAATGTGTATTATTTACAATCTATATAGTTTGATGTTATTTGAAGATAAATTAATTACAAAATTAAAATTCCTTTAAAATTTCACCTTCCCATCTTTTCCGTAGTGTTCAAGACATCGTACGTAACGTGTACCAAGTCACAAGAAATCGATCTGACCAGACACTTTTCCGAGAAACATTTGGACTCTGCACCAGAAATACAGGTATGCCAATGGCAAGCAGTCGCAGCAGTTAAATGGATCTAGTAACTTTGTTGACATGTGCAATAAGTGATGAGTGGTTGATACAATGTATATTGTTCTTATCTGATATGTCCGTTGGGTGTTGTGTGAATATTTCAAGTTAAATGGACGTAATATGGCCGATAAATGAGTAAAAAGGCAAAGTGATATGCACTAACGCATTGCACTGACTTTGTACATGGTTTCGACGATCCAGTGGATAATTTAACATCTGAACACTTCAATCGTAAATATCTTTGTAACGAAAGGGAAATTTGAAAAACCGAAACCTGTCCCATGTCTTATTGTTAATACTAATACAACAAGGTATGAGGGAACCGCTATAATTCAAATTGGATTTTGAGGATCTGGACAATGTCCCTTTAAGCGAACTAAGAAGTAACGCACGTACTTTTAAAGTTGTTGTGACGTCCATACAGTACATTCAAGATGATCATAGTCGTATACCAAGGATTTTTCAGTGGGGGGGGGGGGGGTAGCTTCATTCAGTGGTGCAGTTGGGGTGTGTTTGAATACCTAAAATAGTAAAGGGGGAGGGGGGGGGGGGGTGAACACCCCAAACACCTCCTCGTTAAGCCTATGCAGATGATGCACAAACTCACATGAAATCAACTTGACTATAGTCATTTTTCGAGAAGCATTATTGGACACGACACAAGAAATACATTTCTAACTGAAATATTTAAAATCATCTTTATTGACTACCATTAGCCCAATAACCTTGGGTTAAATCGAATTATTTGACAACATTCTTTGAGTGTATGGACCAAGGGTTTACAGGCATCTTCAGGTTCAGTAAAACAGTATTATAAACCACAAAATGGGTACTTCGTATCCAGTTGGTGAAATGTTGAAGGATAAAGGAGACACAATGGCCCGTATTCACAAAGGGGGTTTGTAGGAGGTTTGTACAAACCATGGTTTGACCAAGGTTTACATCTATGGAATGCCATTTGTAAACTGATGGAGAAGGAATGTGAACTCCATACTTGTTAACAATGTTGATTTACAATTTACGATATGCGAGCAGCATTCCATAGATGTAAACCATCGTCAAACTATGGTTTGTACAAACCTCCTACAAACCTCCTTTGTGAATCCGGGCCATAGATACAAGAAAACAACACCACTTTCTAGTCGGTAGTTACTTTTGAGCCAACAGTAGCGTGAGGGCCAGGCGTTCATGAATAAACATAAGGTCATGACGTCACGGTACGTCATCTGCATCATGAATATTCATAACTAGGATTAGGGTTCGAGTGAGTTTGAGGGCTTATAGTTACAATGAAACCAACACCGATCATCAGCCGTTGACGTGGCCTAGTGGTCACGCTGCCTAGTGGTCACGCTGTGGACATCAACACTTGGGGTCATGGGTTCGAATCCTCTCTTGTGATTCTTCTTTTTCTTTTGCCATAAAACATGGTGAGTAGCGGTTCATTTAGTAAATGTATCATGCAGAGTTTTCACTAAAGTCTGAAATGACGTATGGTGATGTTATTACCCTATGATTATTCATGGACGCCCAGCCTAGCACTGGCCCTCACGCCACTGTTGGCTCAAAAGTGCCTACCTTTGTGATCTAACACCAGGGCCCCGTTGCAGAAAGAGATATCACTCGTTTGTAAGTTACAATTAATTGTAAGTCAGATCATGTGTTCTATATAGATGCGCGAATCTGATTGGTTGAAACGCGCAAAGTTGCTGACTTGCAATCAATCGTAACTTACAATCGATTGTATCTCTTTCTGCAACGGAACCCTGTACTTGTAGTGTGTTAAGTTAAATCCACTGTCTCGATTAACATATTACATTCAACCAGATGATGTGAATCCGGGACATTGTGCCTAAATTACGGTCTTACCTGCTTACAGGTCGGCGAATCGTTTCGTGAAGGGGACGACGGAGGTGGATACTACACGTTCACGGTGACTCTTTCCGACCAAGACGGAACGACCATAGCGCAGTACGACACCGACGGGGAAAAGGCTTGTAATACCAAAGGCTGGATCAGGGAGAGTCATTCCTTCAAGGACTATGGCCCGGGCGTCCGCAATTTGACCTTCGAGAGCTCAGGTAAACGTTCAATATTCCGCATCAGTAGCATTTTCCCCTTTGTCCAACGTCCGGTGACTCGTGCTGTCTAAATGACCAAAGAATAAGTATCGATGATTATTGTTATTTACGGATTATCACATTTGGTAAATGTTGCACATTACCAGCCACGAAAATACGCGTCGAAATTGTTTTCCATTCATCAATATGTAATATATTTTCAGTACGATTTTTATGTTAACATTTTAAATGTGAAAATGAATGATTATATTGATAAGTAAGTAATAATTTTCACTTGATCACACATATAGCATGTATAGGGTAGACAATGTCTGACAAAGGACACATTCTGACAAAATCATAATTTTCGTTATCTGTAGGTCACGACGAAAAGTTCTGGGCTGGCTACTTCGGGGCATGGATGTCCGCGGCCGTCGTCCGCGTCAAGACGGAGGTCAGCGCCGCCAGCGACGACGCGTTTGCCGACATCCCGACCGGCAAGACGGACGAACGCAAGCACGAGACCAACGCTTTCCTCCGCGAGCTCGCTTCCAAGTACAAAGAGGAGATGGAACAGACGCTGGCCACGGTCTCGAATGAATCCGGTAATATCAAGAAGATAGGAAAATAAGACGGTGATGATAATTTTAATAATAGCAAAAATAACGATTGTGGTGGTGATGACGATGAGGCTTATAGTGATGGGAATAATGGTGATATTGAAGATGATATAGGACATGGTAATGATTGTATTGATGATAGAAAAGCTGAAGTTGATAGTAAATATAAGTATACCTATTATAATAATGATGATGACGATGATGACGACGACAATGATGATTATGATGATAACACAGTGACAATCCTTGTAGCTATTATGGTGATGATGACGTTGTTGATGATGGTGATGATGGTAATGATTACGATTATGGTGATGATGATGGTGATGGTAATGATGATGATATGATGATGAGCATGATTATGATGTTGACAAAAGATCACAGTGGTGACGAAGCCGATGATGATGATGATGATGATGATGATGATTATGATGATAATGATGCACGCTTTATTTATAATTAATAACCTTTCATCTTCTCTTAAAATACTAGGAGATGAGAACAACTCGCAAGTCCAAGAGAAACCGACCACCGATTCTGCAGCTAGCCATGATGTAGGAAAAGCAGAAACAAAAACCGAGACGACGGCGACAATGCCGACGAAAGCGAAAGTGACCTCGACTCGGAAGAAGAAGAGAGAGGTTCATAATTTTCTCTTCTTAATTCTGGAATAAGTAAATTCGAGTTAAAATCACAAAATAGTTCAAATGAACATTAAAATCCTGGAAGGTCTGGAACTGCAACATTTATGCTGGAAATCGAATAAGTTTGTGTTGTATTGTTTTATATTTAGTTTTATATAATTATGTACAAACAACTACCGACGAAAAATAATCAATAATACTTGTTTTTGTTATATATTTATACTACAAACACATATCTGAAACATACAACGTGTTACTTAATTATGAATGTGATGAAGGCATTATTTTGATGTTTAGATGAGTTAAGTTACTTCCACGCATAGTAATACATTATGGTATTTTGTTTCATAATATGCAATCAAATTATGATATATCGTACTATACCACAGTTATTTAAACAAACTAACAACAAAATTATCATTCAGGTACGGATCTTCGTGTCCAGCACTTTCCTCGATTTTCAGGAGGAGCGAGAGGTGATCATCAAGAAAGTCTTCCGAGAGCTGAACCGCCTCTGTCTGGACAGGGGTGTCTTTTTCACCTATGTGGACCTCCGCTGGGGTATCACCGAAAAGCAATCACAGAGTGGACGGACCATCGCCATTTGCTTGAGAGAGGTATGTTAACTACCATGTCTATGATTTCTGCACCCTAACTTAGGGGTATTGGCACCCTGAGAGTTCAACTGTGCACCCCATAGGGTACAGACGCCATTTTTGGCATCATTGCACCCTGAAAAGTGCTGCTATTGTGGCAGCGTTTTGCAGCATTAAACCTTTATTTTTTAGTGTGTATATATTCATGAACTTTTTTAATTGGGTATCTTTAAGATATTTGTCGATTTACTTTTTTTTTAAATCTCTCTCCTGATAGGTTGATAAGTGTCGTCCATACTTCATCTGCCTGATGGGAGATCGGTACGGCTGGAGCCAGACGGAGGTTACCAAGGATGAACTGCTCAACAAAAGCTACACCTACGCCTGCGATAACCACCAGAACCTCAAGTGGATCGACCATTACCGCTTCGGATCCAGTGTAACAAAGGTATTCATACATCTGCCTATGCTTTATACCTGCGTGCATACATCAGTACCACCAGAACCTGAATAAAGTGACTACGTTTTGCCTCTCATGTCGCCATTGATAAATCGTTTATATTTTGATGCAATGAGAGGCAATTTTCGGGATATTTTACCAAGAAACCCCATAAGTTAATATCTGTATAAATTCAAATTAGTGATATAAATGTTAGTGAAAATAATGTTATTGTTTTGAGGCATTCACTTATAATTTTTCTTTGTAAATTAGTTGGAGGTGTTGTATGCTGCGATTCGCCCACACAAGGACAACCGCAATGATCGCATCTACTTCTACTTGCGCGAGCCTAGAGTCGTGCGAGAGGAGCTCCCGGCTCCGGTCCAAAAGGTAAGATAATACTTCTTGTATGACTACTAACAACAAATTATTCATTACTATAACATGTATAAAGCGCACTCCCAATTACCAACTGTTCTATGCGTTCAATTAATTGTTTGCCCCCTTCTAGTGCATGTGTTCTTGTTATTTTCGTGTGATACATGTGTGATTTTCATGCGATACAAAAACAATATTGTAAAGGATAGGGTAGAGTCGTATCTTGCCAGATTCGGTCCGCTTAAAAATTGTACAAGAATTGTCCAGTTCCCTAGCAGCAACACATTCTTCGTAAGGTTGTCTGATCTTGGATTTCGGCCTGGAATTCAGGGTGGCACGGATGTTGCTGCTATGTTCAAAGACATACTCATTTCAACTGTTAATGGCCTTTCGCTTATTTTGTACTTTCTTGTCGCGTTTACTTTATATAGGATGACAAGGAGAAGCCGAAAGGCGAGACTCAATGGCATTTCGACCAGCAGCACACTCTCCGCAAGTTCGTCCTGGATTCTGGACACACTTGCAAGCTTTTCCAGGGTGCCACTGACGTCTCTGTCATGATCAAAGATGTAACTATTGACAACAATTATTTGTTATATCGTATTTCCTTGTTCCTTTCCCATAACATAATTACGTTTGTTCTTGCTTATTGTTTCTGTAAACAGGGTAATTGTGTTTTCATTCTTGTTTGCTAAACTTTACATATTTCTTACTTGAGTGACTGTTCTCAGGCATGCCTTCAGTCAATTACCTCATACAGTCCTAGTTGAAAGCTTGTGTTATCATGATGAATGTTCATACAAGTATATTATCTATTACTTGAATAACCATGGAATGCATGTTAGTCGTTGAAATAGACCATATGAAACATCGCGACCTAGCCAGTTTGTATGTGCAAGCAGTTTCCTAGATTAACAAACTGATGATATTTGATAGATCTCCTGGGATTAGTTAACCGACACTCGTTGATGATACTTCCAGTTCTATGTTCGAATACCGATAGTAATATATTTATATGTTACAAAGTGGGGGAGAGTCCGGGAAACTATAGTGCAAAGCTGACCCCATCACCTGGATATTCCACTGAATCTTTATATTTTCTGCAGGATCTGATGCGATGTATCGACGAAGACTATCCACCAGGAACCAACCTCAGTAATCTGGAGCGGGAGCAGGAAGCCCACATCGCCTTCGCCGAGGCGCGACGACGAGTCTACATCGGTGGCCAGCGCTACTTCGACTTCATCGACGGGTTCTACACGGAGCACAATGCCGTGAGATTTGAGATTGTTATTCTAACCAAAACGATTCAAAACATAATTGTGTTAAAGGGGTAGTTTAGTTTTGGTAGAGAGGGCGCTGCACATCACAATTTTTTTGTGAGGTAATGAAAAACTGAGTGTCGAATTTGCAAGAACATGCAATTTTAATGGCAGAATAAACTTTATTTGGTAAAAATTGGCCCAGAAACGGCTGAAATATCAATAAATATATTTGACCCTATAATTATTTGGGGCCCAAATAATTAGCTGAATATTTAAAAAAAATACAAAAATGCTTGCACTTTTTCAAAAATGTTCAAAAGCGTTTTTAAAATAGTTGTTGATGATCTCTCATTATTTAAATAAAACATCACATGCATAATTTTGTATGAAAAATGGTTGAAACCAATGCCTTTTTAGAGAGCGCCCTCTTGCGTTTTAATGGCTCTTTTTTATGATAACGGGCTTTTTACTTAGTCGTTTGTAATTTTGTATACCTTTCGAGCATGGTGGAGTTAAAACTATTAGTTTTATAATGTTACTGTCCATGTTTGGTTACTAAAGTTGAGCCTTACCAAAACTAAACTACCCCTTTAAGTTATATGATATACTTATGTGGAATAAGCCCAAACATCCTTTTCAAACCACGTTTTAAAACAAATAATATGAAAAGCAAACTATTCAGATAATAATACAATAATGCTGTGCTTCTTCGGCAGCTTTGCAGAGAGCACCTCCTATCTTAACATCTTAGAAGTTGATTATGACACCTTCTTTCATGTTTTCATGAGTTGGATGTCATGAGAGTTTCTTTTTTTTGGTCAATACTTTCTTAATTCTTTTTAAACACTACAGAGACCTCTGACAATCATCGGCGAGTCTCTGGCTCAGGGAAGTCCGCTCTGGTTGCCAACTGATGCGGACGCTTCGAAAAAAAATATTCAGGGACCTTCGTTTTCATGCATTTCATCGGGGGCTCAGTAGTAGGAGCCCCACACATAAACTTTGAGTTTATCTAATTGTGTCAGTTCTTTCTTTCTTCTCTTCAAACAATACAGAGACCACTGACAATCATCGGTGAGTCTGGCTCGGGAAAGTCGGCGCTCGTTGCCAACTGGTGCGGACGCTTCGAGGAGAAGAATCCAGGGACCTTTCTCTTCATGCACTTCATCGGTAGCTCGGCTGAGAGCGCCTCCTATCTCAACGTTTTGAGAAGGTTTGCTACATAATATTACAATCCCTCCATGCGTACGCGCTTTTGGGGAAGGATCTTTCCGGAAGTCCTCAGAAGATTGCTGCAACCCACGTATAAGTTTATTTTGATGGCCGGTCCAGTGATACAATTTTGTTAATACTTAATATCACAAGTATGGGCTCCATAATGACGGATACTTCATGCATGAATGAAACAGTAACAGTTATCATATATTAAACGTCAAGATGACCCAGACCTAAATGTGTCCCCTACTAGATCAGGAAATCATTTCAATTGTTTTTTTTTTTTTACATATTTGTTTACAGACTGTACAATGAGATGAAGCAGTTCTACGACCTGGACATGGAGGTCCCCACGTCCGACCGCAACCTCGTGATCGACCTGCCGTCCTGGCTCAAGATCGCTGGTAACAGGTCAAAGGTCATGATAGTCTTGGACGCGCTCAATCAGTTGGATAGTGGAGCAGGAGGGAGCGGTAGGCCTATCTAAATTGAATTATTATTCATCAATATTCTGAATTTTGTTAATGTTATTCAAATAAAGCACATTTAAAGAGCTTAATAAGTCTGGCAACAGGTCAAACGTCATGATCAGATGGAAAGTTGATCAGGAGGAAGCGGTAGGCCTAACTACTTGGCCTTCCCTTTACTCAATATATTGAAATATGTTTATCTTATTCAAATCCAATTACCTACGTACATTCTTTTTCATTCAGTAATAATAAACATGATAACGTACATTTAAAGAGCTGAATATAATGACGAAAAGTCGAAGGTCATGCTAGTTATGGATGCCGTCAATCAGCGGGACAGTGCATGGAGCATGATGAAGCGGTATCCATATTTTGTATCCAAATGTTTAATATCAAGTGCAACTACTTATTTAAACTAAGATTAAATATGCTGGTTCGTGTTTATTGCTCAATATAGTACCATCCTGTCTAGTTGCCCTAAATTACATGGACATAGTTAATATATAGTATTATAGTTCTATATACCATATATGACTGAAAACTGTAAACTTTTTTTGTTGTAGGCTAATATATTTGTTTCTTTACAAAGTAAAAGTGTTTTCCTTTAAAACTAAGATAAAATTTTTTGTACATACTCCCGTTAATATTCATCCTTTCTATTCATATTACCTTCAAATGAATTTATTTTCTCTAGGAGATGGAAAGGATCTGAAGTGGATTTCCTTTGATCTGCCAATCAACGTCCACATGCTACTGTCAACGCTTCCTGGTGAAGTAAGTTTGCTAAGAGCAAAACCTATATCATGACAAATTGTACCCTGAACGGGAACAAATCTTATTTTGTAAGTTTCTTGAGACATCAAGCCCCCGAAAACTTTAAAGGATTATTTGTCGGTTTGCGTTAATGTCTGTAATACAATGTACATATTCATTATGAATTATTGCAAAAAAATATTGCTAAATGCATTCGCATTTGAGTACAAATTAGTACCCGTTATATGATCATTATCACACGCAGGCACAGGATGATATACATGAATTCAGAAGTAGATTTGCACACGGATAAGTCACTTCCTTATGACAGGGATGCCATTTGCGTAATAATGATTGTATGTTGATAAGCGGTGTATATGCAAGACAAGAGGTAGTTATTTCCTTTCACGTAGTTAGCCATAACAAAAATATAAAGTTGTACATTGACACAGTACCCATTTTACGAGAATATATATATACCACGCCGATGGACTGAAGAATAATTGTTAAAAGGTTTTTCTAATTAATGTGTGTTTTGGTATTTAATCAATTTTGAATTAAGATTTCACATTTTCTTTACCGCAAAGACTCAGGATGCCATCAACGAGTTCGGCTGGCCGTCTTACAAAGTGGAACCACTGCAAGAATGTGAGAAGATGGAGATCATCACGGGATACATGGACATATATGCCAAGACCCTGAACCAAGAACAGACAAATCTCATCATCAACGCCAAACAGAGCTCGAACCCCCTGTACCTCAAGGCTCTACTCGACGAGGTATGTTTGGCATGTCTGAAACACATTATTCATTTGCAATGATTTAGGGTTCATGTATTGTATTTAGGACCTTTATTAGATGAGACACGTTTGACAATTGTTATTGATTTGGATGGAGTAAAGTTAAAGGGTTAATGAGATGCATTTTGCAGCTCGGGACCAAACAGAGCTCCAACCCCCTGTACCTCAAGGCTCTACTCGATGAGGTAGGTTAATTGGAAGGATTTGATCAGTTAATAGGTTGTAACGAGTATCTATATAGATCAGCAAAGGTAATGTTGACCGTATGGCCCACGGAATAGACATATCTTATCATCAACGCCCGACAGAGCCCGAACCCGCTGTACATCAAGACTCTAATAGATGAGATTAAGATGAAATGTTTGCATCGAAAGGTTTGTGGGTTGTTGCGAGAATAGTTCCTTGAGTGCCGATGTTGCACATTTGCACCACATAATGCACACAAACGGCATAGAGCTGTACAAATCCCTGGCATTCAAAGTGCTACACACCCTGATATCACCCAAGGCAATGTCAGACAGAGCTTAAATGCACTGTACCAGAAGGCATAGGTTTAAAGAACGTTAAAGACTGGGACCTAGGGTTCCAGACTACTTTAACCGGTTGCCTACTCGCCAGTCAACACACAGTCCATCAGGATCCCTAGTCAATGCGTTAATAAATGGAATGAGAAACTAGAGGTCCTTACATAATATTTCATGGACTTGTATGTCAAAACCTAGGTCCAAGAGCAGAAAGATGTAATCATCAATGCCATGCAGCGCTCCAACCCTTTCCACCTAAAGTAACTACAAGAGGGGGTAGAGCAAGATCGGGCATATGCGAGTAACGTGGAAGCTAAAACATGGACTATGTTGTACCTGAGGACAATTGAGTAAATGGGTACCTTAATATTGTAATTTTCTGCTTTAGGTTCGTGTGTACGGGAGCTTCTACCAACTGACCTCTGCGATCAAATCTTACCTCAAAGCCGACAATCCTGGGGACCTCTTCGGCAAAATCCTTGAGCGACTGGAGCACGACTTCGAGGAAGGAGATATCTCAAGGTAGCTATCACCAAGTAAACTAATCCTTTAAAACATTATAATGTTTGTGGAATATCATAATACTCGTTGCCATTTCTAAATAGCCGTTACTGTTTCAAATGTAATAACTGTCGTGTGCATCAGCACATTTTGCAGTTGGCATCACGTAGGTCAGGGATCTAACTGCTGTGAACCATTGATTGGCCCATGGAGTTTCTTATTTAGCGCATTACAATTAGTTGAGTGTGATCTGTGTCTCGCCTTCCGGGCTATGGTTCACTGTTTATGTTTACAAGAAAGAAAGTAGACCATGTTTGGATGATGTATCTATAATCAACATTAATCTTAACAAGAAAGCTGTCACTGTAGGCACGATAATTAATTGTACTGACACCCGTCACAGAATGTTCACTTTTAAATCGAATTGCCAATTTTACATTCCCCATGAATTCAGACCACATCTGGTGCGAGACACTACGACTGCCATATGGTGTTCACAACGTGGAATGAGTGAGAACGAACTCCTCACACTGCTGAAGGTAATTGTGATGTTTCTCCGGTTTACTAAGAACTAGCTTGATTCCCATTCTCATTTCCATGGTCTACATGGGACAAAGTCATGGTCAAGAGACATATGCAAAGATAATGATTCGACTCTACGATGATATATGGTTTGAAAATCTATAGATTTCCCTTTAATTATTAGCAGTCGACTACAATTTGACTGAAACTGCTGTCTGTTTATTAACAAATCATTTCGCACAGTAGGTGATTCCAAAATGTTCAAGTCTAGTTTATTAAAAACTATTGAAACATAGTTACTTCAAGAAAACAATGATTGATCTAGCATATTTATGAAGAAAATATATATGAGATAATAGAAAGTCTATGAAATTAGTTAGTAAATGAATACACACTGTTTTTGTTTAACTGTTTCAACCTTATGATTAGAAATGCTTTTCATAATGATCATCATATCTTTCAAAATATGGCGAAGCCTGTTTATAGTGCCCACTCAAGTAAGACATAACGGTGAACACCTTAAACAGAGAATCAACCCGTTTTACGGGCTGATACATGCGGGTGTATATATTGACTGTGTGATACAAAACATGTGGTCACTATAATAGGGGGAGGTTGCTGTAGAGAAGTGATCACTAAAGCACTTCTGACTCTACATTTCATATTTTTACTTGATCTTTTCATTCATAAAGATTCCAAGTCTTGTCTGGTCGCCGTTCTACCTGTCTCTGGAAGAGAACCTGATCAACAAGAACGGCGTCCTGAACTTCTTCCACGACCATCTGAGACAGGCAGTGGAGAGGCGGTACATGCCGACTAATGAGGAAAAGAAAAAACAATACCTCAAACTGGCAAACTTCTTCAATGGGCAGGACATCGATGAGAGATATGTAAGTATACTGAAGACCTCTTTTAGTTTCTTATGTCATGCCCGGAAGCTAGGGGTTCGTAAAACTTACAGACGAAGTAAAACGAAAGTGATATATCATCTGGCTAACTTCATCAATGGGCGATGTATAACTTAAAGACATATTAAGAAGAGTCTTTCATTATCTTTTTTTTCTCGGAGGCATACCGTTTCTTTAACAAAATGGTTTGTACTCTTCTTCCAAGACCAGCCGAGACACGCTTTAACATGTTTAAAGATCCAAAACATAGAAAGCCTACAATGGACAAGTTATCTATTAGAGGTAATGGTGCTGTGAAATACAAGAGAAGATGATCACATCGTTATAAGTTACTCCCTTATGACAGGTATGTCACTTTGCTGCAATAAACCACAATGAACTTGATTAAGAAAAAAGATTTTCAAAGATGAAAAATGTGATGGAATATGGCCAGCCTTTCTACGTCTTTTCGTTCTACTGGGGGGTGTTTCACAAAGATCCTAAGATGAACCTAACTCTAAGTTGGACTTAATGTATTCCCGTTTTTCATTTTTTTAAAAGAAGTGATTATTCTATCTCTGATCATTTTTTTTCTCAACAGGTCGATGAGCTACCTTACTTGCTGTCCCAGGCTGGTGAGTTGAAGCGACTGAAGGCCACCATACTCAATGTCCTGGTGTTCAAGATCATGATGAAGACCGAGGATGGCAGATTTGAGCTGATCAAGGCTTGGAGACAGGTAAATTCTAAGCCATTGACAATATCTTGCAATTAATGTGCATTGCCGAAATGTCTTTGTCATGGTAGTGTAGATCCGAGGCATTGGGCCCGTGAAGCTAGCGATAAGGTTCAGTTCATAGTTTGTTTGGCAGTCTAAAAAAAAAAAAATCATGATTAATAGAGCAGTGGGAACGATACAGGTCAGAAGCATGATTCACGAAGACCATGGGCAAAGTGTTGGACAAAGTTGTCAAGCATTTCATTTGAACTCAAACATGATAACGAAATATTGTTTATAGCAAAATATGTTGGTCACAGCTCGTGTGCTTCGAGCAGGTTGAACAAGCCTAAGTAGAAGTTATGTCGAGATTGGAGGCATATGCCATGGAAGCCATAAACAAGATGCAACTGCCAGAGTTTATGGCAATGTTCAATTATACTCAAAATAAAATAGTGGATCCTATGCTACTATGACTACGATATGTACCATTTCATATCAATTGCACTTTCATAATCTGCTTCCTCTTGACTAATTAGCTTGGAGGTTTCGAGCAGGTTGAACAAGCCTACCTGGACGTCCTGTCGAGGTCGGAGGCATGGGCCATGGACGCCAAGGACAAGGTGCAGCTCATAGAGTGTATGGCCATCTTCTTCACACAACTCGGACTTCTGCGCGGAGCCAGGTAATAATCATCTCGTTATTATGATAATGATTTATGCTAATGAAAGTTGTTGTTATTTCAGAGCGGTTACGTTTATCGACATGTGCTTATTACATAGTATTCTACCCCGGATTCTACCTGTTTTTTTAATAATTTTTTTAATCCTAAAGCTACCACAAATTATTATTAACCCATGTTGATAAACAAGCGGTTTGGCGTCATATGACTTTTATTCCTCACGTGTAATACCCTAACCTTAACCAAACTACTTCTCGTAACTCTAACCCAACCCTAATCCTAACCCTAACACTTACCCCAGACTTACCCCGGATGACTGTGCAAGGGTGTAGCATATCATAACCTTAGACATGTTAGAGTTAAATGTTCCCCTTTTAACACACGTTTAGACTCCTCAATGAACGCCTGCTGAAAGAACTCGAAGCGATGCACATATCCCAGCATTCCATGCTCGTCCATCACCATAGCAACTACAGCATCAAGCTCCGCTGCAACCACCCTGCTGTAATTGATGTAAGTGATTCATTTGCATACATAATGAAGTTAAATATTTAATGATGACCGAAGATCTGATAAAAAACATACAAATACAATTACTGTACATACAATAATAAATTTAATGTATTATAGGTCATGGAAAAAAAGTGACAGCATTTAGTTTTCAAAATGCGTTTTGATAATTTAAATCTTATTTCTATATGTCTTTCGCAATTATCGCTCTTTATATCATTTTCATTGGTAATGATGTTAAGCTCTAGCATGGGTCCCATATTTATATGTCGTTTTTTTTTTTTCGTTTATTTTATTTTATTTTGACACTGTGGTACACTTCACCCATTCGGCTATTCCCCAGCATGACCGTGAGGTGAAGAGCAATGATTTATGAAAAGGGTTTTAGAGATGAACCGCTATCACAAGCTCAGTTGAAGGTCTCGCGTTTGAATCCTGGCGAAACCTAATTTTCTGCTATTTTTTTTTCAGTTTCCTTGTCTTTTAAATATTATTATTATCGTAATAAAGCGTTTATATATGATTTAATCACATTTTCAACAAATTCAAAAACGAATGCAGGTGCTGATTGCTTTGGGCAACGTTTCGCGCAAAGAGGGCAACCTCGATGACGCCAATGGTCACCTGGAGGACGCCCTCTCTCGGCTGACCAAGGCAACGGCCCCTGAACAGAAACTCCAACTGGTGAAGGCGCTCATCGGTGTAGGGTAAATGTCATCAAACAACGCTGTCTGCTATTTATTATTGTAGTAACTCTTGTTTTATCTGTATGGGATCACGTTTGGTGGGCAGGTAGACTGCTATATACAGGAGCCATTAAAGGGGACCACCAGCCACCAGGCAAAGAACAACATATAATTATATGTTTTGGTACCATTTTGTGATATCAAATAGATACCCAACATTTTGCAAAGGGTTGTGTAATCCATACACAATGCAATTAACTACAACCACTTACGGAACCAGTATTATTTCATGGTACGGGCCAAAACATACGGGCCAAACATTTGCGAGTGCGCCACGCGTACGTTTGGAGACAATATAATCCCGGACGATTCGTTCTCTCTGGACAAAGGTAGTCTTCGTACACGCAGATCCATGAACGCATGCTTTAGAATGGTAGAATGGTGATGCGTTTTCCAATTATATATATTTTTTCTGGAAACATATTTTTGTGAATTTGTTGATGGAATGGACTACTAAAGATGTTGACTTTCATTTATAACAATATCTTTTTTGGATGGTGGTACCCTTTAAGACAGATTTTTACTGTATATCAAAACAATGCCACACCTTCTCCGATGCCCAGCCTTAGAGGAGCGGTGCTGCATCCAGAAGTCCATACCACTAAAAAGTTCAGAAAAATCATTTTCCCGAAGATAATAACATAATAACTTTTGTGTTCATGGTTATTGAGAAGAAGGAACTTAAAGGGTGGTTATTTAAAGTTCATTGGCAATTATTTAATGGCAATAAAACTAGTCTGTTTCTGCAAACCGAGGAACGTATTAACGCAATACTTATGATTGTATTGTTTAAATTTAACCATTTTTGAAGACAACGTATGTCTACAGTTGCTTTGGGATGAGATTACTCTACGTAATCACATTTATATATCAAAGGATTATTTCAGGGTATTGGTTCCCTTTAATAACACTTTTGTTTGGTAAATCTATTATTGCATTTATCCATCTACAGGTCTGTCAGAAGGCAGCAAGGCCAACTCGATTTTGCGAAGAAGATCCTCCAGAGGGCGCTAGAGGTGATCAAAGAAGTGGTTGGACAGGACCATCATTACACGGCGGCGATTGTCGGTCAGGTACGATGGTAATCTTTTTTTTATGAAGTCGAACTTCTTGAAAGTCCATTGCTACATTACCCTATACTGTCACAACACTACACGCGACTACACTACACTTCAGTACAATACACTACACCATATTACACGTCACTACACAACACAACACTGCACTACACTACACTACACTACACTACACTACACTACACTACACTACACTACACTGCACTACGCTACACTACGCTACACTACACTACACTACAATACACTACACTACACTACACTACACTAACCGATTCCGAGCCGGCAAACAACTGCATCACGTACATGTACATCAGCTAAAGCACGACTGCTCAGATCCTTAATTCAGCAAGCAGAATAAACCTCTCAAAATCACGAACACTCAATATCAATATCTTATTCAGATACAGTTGTTTGTTGGATTGAGCCAGCTCAACATATCTCTCGATCTACCTAAGATGTAGACATGTTGGTGGGGTTGGCACAAATATTTTTCTAGAATTAAACTTAACATTGGTCTGATTTATGATCACGTTTTTTTTGGTACCCGTTCTATCAAATCTTGGAGAACTGTGCTACGTGAAAAGTCGTCTCGTTAATGTTGAAGCCATCCTGTAATGACGCATGGGACCTCCAGCATACGTAGAAGTACAGGGAGCTAGACCATCAACATGTGGTCGCCATTTTGAATAGCTGCATCGCTCTGGTTTATGCTCATATTCCTTTTGTATCTGTTATATTACAGCTTGGAGAACTGTGCTACGTACAAAGTCGTCTTGTTGAAGCCATTGTGTACCACGCGTGGGATCTGCAGCAGACGCAGAAATACAGCGGACTGGACCATCCGCACGTGGCGGCCATCTTGAATAACATCGGCCTGGTTCAGGACGACATGCAGGACAAGTCTGCGGAGAAGACGTTCAAGTTAGCCCTTGGTATCCTCCTAGAGGCTTATGGGAAGGATCACGTGGATGTGGCTACTATTAGGTGATTAAACCTTCCTCTTTCAGGTTTCAGTAAATATTTGTGAATACCTTTTGCATGGTTATGTAATGCTAAGGAGCATGAATCAGTAAATCCGAGGAGAACATACGAGAGTAACTGCACTATATAGTTTTAAAATGGTATAATCCTTTCCATCACATCTGTTCCAAATGGAAACGTTTATAAAGAGTTAGGAGAGAGTTCTAATATTGGATTGATCATGAATGGTTGAAATGTTTCAATGAACTTAGTGTTGAATATAATGTTAAACTTTCGTCTCTAGCCTTTTAATAACAACATATTCACGTGTTCTCCGTCACATAACAGATACAACCTCGGAGCACGATTCTTCGGGAACAACATGTACCAGAGGGCCAGGTACCAGTTCCAGGAGGCCCATCGGGTCTTCGGTCTGTTCCTGGGTAATCACCCACATACTCGATCGGCCCAGCAAGCACTCACCAGCGTGGAGGAGTTATGCGCGTAAAGACTCTATAAGGATTGCAAAGTATACTAGGGGACAGGAAGATGTAAGGACCTTTCTTTACAGACAGCATCCTTGTGCTTTGATTAGGTTCTTATCTTATATAGTTTTTGCTTCAGTCTCTTCCTGGGTGACCACCCACATACTTGGGCGGCTCGACAAACGCTCACAAGCGTAGAGGAGTTGTGGACATAGATCTCAATACCTCTATGTTGATGGTGTATACAATAAGTTAAATGAACACTTTGTTGGGACATAATCATGATTTTCGCTCAACGAAAAGTCCATGCAGCGGATTCCAGTCAAAAACATGTTGTATCTTCACGTAATAATTACTCAAATATAATATCTTTTGTAATGATATTTTTACCGAAAGTTGTACTAACAGTATTTTAAGAATTTGGGTTTAATATTGAAAGATAGCAGCCAGTACGTACCCACCTGGTTAACATGAACTGCACTAGTATTTTGTTTAAAGAGGGCTCGTCCTATGTTTTGCAGACTCAATATATAATTTTGTTTTGTAGCCGACCAGATAAATCTATGACATGAAGATCGCTCTTTGTTAAATGTTATTTACGGATCGATGTTCAGGTAACAGTTGGTCCCAGAGACGCTATCAACTCTAGAAGTTGCGGAACCATATGTTTTGGGGTTCAGCACGGAATCAATTTGAGCTGTAATAAGATGTTATCCATGTAGATTATTTTGGAATTATTTATGAGTTTGGTGATGCCTGAAAAAAGAGATATATCTTTAAGAAGTGCCAATATAGCAAGAACGGTACATGGAAGCTTCTGAATCGGTTTAAACATGTTAAACGAAATTGAAATTAAACCACAAATCCGCATGAGGCGTGAACGTAATATTTTTGGTTTGAGTACCAAAGCCTCGTTTGAATTCGAAATTGATCTGTCATAAATTTACAAGCGAGATGTGTAATTATTGTCATTTACATTGTTCAATATAATTTTTGCCGAGCATTTATTGGCGGAGGGTTGTCAATTTCAGTTCAAATAGTTCAAATGATTTTAGTTTACGCATAACATGGACGCGCCCGGTTATGAAGTTTGTGTCGCTTTCTGGAGATGTGTTTTTCTTTATTTAAAGCGTCTTTTTGATTCGTCTACAACAGTAATATACATACTTGTCTGTTTCTTTATATAAGCGGTGTATGTAAATCTTTTGATAAATAAGACTTCCTGTGGTGATTTATAGGGAACATAAAAGTTCAAGACATCATAATGTATACACAAACTTTGGATATTACCTCGTGTCCCTCGATCGTGTAGTGTAACCTTTAGAGTGTTGTCACTGTCACCGGCTAGCGTAAACGGATGTCCCGGATAGATGTAAATTTTGCGATATCAAAATCCGGTGGTGAGAGACATCTCCAGAGCTACATGCACAAAATATTCCGCCGGATAGAACAACGGGCATCGCCTGACAAGGAACGGACAAGAAACGCAAACGAACGGATTTAAAATTTTGCTCTCCGTCGGACATCCGTTAACGCAATCCGGTGATGTGTGACGACTACTACTACTACTACTACTACTACTACTACTACTACTACTACTACTACTACTACTACTACTACTACTTCTACTACTACTGCGCGCACTCTACCAATCTTGCCTATCTACCTTTGCATATCTAACTTTCTTTTTCAACAAACAATAGATCTGTATTCTTCACAATCAGGTAGTCATTATAGAGAGGTTAATTATAATCAATATGTAAACTACTTTCTAAGGAAATGTGAATAGTGATATTCATAGACAGGCGGTCGCCGGAACAGTTTAAAAAAATGTTTTATTATAATATAGTAATATGATGTACGTCGTATAATTTCTTCAATGTCCTTTACTGATCTATTTTCACGAATTGTAAGAATTTTGCGGGTAATTGTTTTGAAATTGATATATTGATGAGTCCACGCCGCATGAAGTCATCCCGGGGGGGGGGGGGGGGGGTACTCACGTATATTGGGTATACGGGGATGTGCCGCTGGGAAGGGTGACTTTTTCAAGAAAGATCCTTAGACATGGGTCCCCTTTTCCAGTGCTGTAGTCGAGTCCACCCTGTCCGAGTCCGAGTCCGAGTCCGAGTCCCTGGAGTCCCAGTCGAGTCCGAGTCCCGGACATCCGAGTCCCGAGTCCCAGACATCCGAGTCCGAGTCCGAGTCCGAGTCCCAATGGGAAAATCTCATATTGCAATTATTTTTATGTCACATCAGTTCCATTACGATAAATGCCTTACAACAGTGAATTCTCTATAACGTTGCCTGGTTCATTGTAAACTTCCATTTGTCAGATATATTTTAACTCTTCTTACTACAACAGTTATCTTCATAATATACACCATCAAAGAAATGACAAAGAGTTATCTGCAGAAATGATTTTGTCAAATGTCAAAGGTTATTATTACAGAGTATGAGACAAATTTCAATTTTTGATGTCTATGCAGGATAAAAAGTTTCATAAAAAGTGTGACAGACGGGACAAGAATTTAGTTGATCTTTGTCACCTTAAATTTTCCAAAAATACAGTGGATAAGGAACTGCTGCATATCTTTTCCTAAGGTTTACTGTCAAATGGATTAATGGGATATAACTTTATGTGCAAACAGTCAAGTTGCTGAAAAGTAGTCATTGTTGAAGTTAAGCATGAATTTCAGCAATTTTCTAATCCTTTTAAGATCACAATTTTTAGCAAAAAATATCAAATATCTGAAAATTCACGTTTTGTGCCAGTTATGAACAGATGGGCAAGATATCATCCTAAGAAGCAATTAATGAAGAGCAATCACTGTCAAGAACCAATTGAAAGAAAAGAAATACTGATTAATAACGTAATTCAAATTTATCATGGGGGGAGGGGGGGGGGGGGAGGCGCTACATAATTGACTGAAACTGAAGGGACTGGTGCGATACTTGAAAATTATATTTCTTGAAATTGGTTTTGAATTATTCAGTCGCATGCATCTATCATGACCTGATTGAAGTTTGAAATTGAACTATGATTTTGTTATCAGATTGGATGGTTATATACTGCAATCCAGGGTGGCCCCCAAAAACGGAACGGGGCACTTCTAAAATATAGTAATAAAATTATAATTGTCCATAGGATATGGTATCTTTTCCAATGAAAAACGATACTTAGAACAGTCATTGTGGTCGAGTAGTTTTTTGTTTTAGGGCGCGCTGAGTGACACCATGTCAGGTTCCCATTCTTGTCAATTTTTACCAAGTCAGTGCCTGATAAATCTCACTTACTGTTCGTCATATCATCAAACAACCATGCCCATATTCTCAGCACACAGCTGAATGCACACTAACAATAGCGCACATATTGCTTGTTGTTCAATTTTAGTCGCATGATATCAGGCTTTCGTAAATTAATTCACGTTCTGGCCGTAATACTTGACCGTGTCTTACGTGTTCCAAAACATAAAACGACTAATCTCAACGTCTATTTACTATAATAGCTTGTTGAGGCGATGTTACGATCATTTTCCAGAACAACGGGTTTGTTTTTGCTTGCGCTGGGGTAATTTTATGAACTATAAATAAACGTGGGAAAACGGAAAAAATGCCGGTCTCGTTGCCGGTCTCGGCCCGATTTTCGCCCGAGTCACGAGTCACCGTTGGTCGAGTCCGAGTCCGAGACCGAGTCTTTGTGGCTCGAGTCCGAGTCCGAGTCCGAGTCCCGAGAAATACGGACTCGAGACCGGTCTCGAGTCCGAGTCCGGACTCGAGTACTACAGCACTGCCCTTTTCATAAAACAAATCCTTAGACATGGGTCCCTTTTTTTTAATTTCCTCTCTTTTATCCGGGATTTTGGGATTTGCCGATGCGAAATTGCAAAAAAATTCAAGCTCGCTACGCTCGCTGAAAGAAACCACAAAAACTGCGGGAAATACACAGAGAACATGCAACGCCGGCGAAAAAAAATCCTTAGACATGGGTACCTATTTACAGCAAAAGGACCCTTGGATGTGGGTATGGGTTCGGAGGTCTCAGCCGCACACCCCCGTCCGACTATAATCTGAGTACCCCCCCCCCCCCCCGGGGAAGTCATTCGCAAGCTCCTTCAAGTGTATTTACCAATAATGCACAGAGTGGATATAATAACAAACTTCTAAACAGTTGGACACATACACTCCCATATTCCTGGTCTAACTTTGTAATAAGATACTGCCATCAAAAGTAACGCACAAGAAACGTGACCTTCCCTCTGATTCGCGACATACATTTGTTTCGTTTCGTTTCGTTTATCCAGGGATGGTTTATCCATTTTGTTCAGGTTCAAATAAGGGGTTGCCTCCACTCTCCTACCCCTTTCCCCAACAAAGCTACGCCAAGTGCTGCCACACGTACACTTTTGACAAAGGTGGAGTAGCCACAACAGCGCTTGACTCATTTCGCGTATCGAACTTAGTTATACAATAGGGGGATATAGAGAATGAAGTAGATTTTGCATTTATTTACGGAATCCAGTTTTGTTTCAAGATTTCGGACGACAAGCTGATCAGGTAAGGGCTTACTATTGCCTCTAAATATTGATGTTTTTATTAATTTACTTTTATTTTCATAATATATTTGGTATTTCTCTTTATACTAAACATATTATGGACATTCCCCCACTAGACAACACGCTATATGTATGCGGCTCCTTCTGCAAGTAGAAGTAGATACAATATAGTATAGAGCGTCCGGGTTCTTTACACATCATCGTAATATTTAATTGTCATTACTGTAAATAATTTGTATTATTGTCCTTTTGATGTTTTGTTTTGCTTTCTAGACAATTTTGAAATTATGGGATAAGCCTAATGGCCGTGTCTGAACCCCACATCAACTACACGTACATTAATGGTTTATGTTGTCTGTGTAATCCTATACATTGTTTGTGTATGCTTATTATGATTATTAGTATGATTATTATGGGATATGCCTGTCTATACATTTCTATATCGCAATGATTTTCGCCATTTTTTAGATTTTTCTCCCACATAAAAGCGTGCCCACGACTTGGCATGCATGACTCAAAGAACTACTATACAGGGTGGCCCCCCAAAAAACGGAACGGGGAACTTCCCAAAATAACGTAACACAATGATTATGTCCATCGGATAGGGTGTCTTTTTCCGATGAAAAACAATACCAAGAACAGTAATTTTTGTTGTGTAGTTTTTGTTTTAGGGCGCTGTGAGTGACACAATGTCAGGTTCCCATTTTTGTCAATTTTTACCAAGTCAGTGCCTGTTAAAGGGGTAGTGCAGTTTTGGTAAGGCTGAACTTAAGTAACCAAACCTGGACAGTAACATTATAAACTAATAGTTATTACTCCACCATGCTCGAAAGGTATACAAAATTACAAACGACTAAGTAAAAAGCCTGTAATCATTAAAAAAGAGCCATTAAAACACACAAGAGGGCGCTTTCTAAAAAGGCATTGGTTTCAACCATTTTTCATACAAAATAATGCATGTGATGTTCTATTGAAATAATGATTAAGTAGATAGATCATCAACAACTATTTAAAAAACGCTTTTGACAATTTTTGAAAAAGTGTAAGCATTTTTTAAATTTTTTGAAAAAATCATCTAATTATTTGGGCCCCAAATAATTTTTTTTGATTTGATTAATTTATTATTGCTACTGATAAAACATAGTTGGCTTGATACAAATTAAAATACAATATAATATAATATACAAATATATGAAACACAATTAAACAAAATTTAAAAGGCAAATAATATTAAATTACTAAATGAATCTTATATTTAAAACAAACAAACATTTGTTAAAAGTACAAATACACCTCGAAAGACCAGACAAGATAACCCAAACAAAATCAATCCCACGGGAACCCGGACGACCACAAGGCAGATCAGCCCGGGAACTCGGAAGAAAAAAAAAAAAAAAAAAAAAAATAGAAAGAAAAAAACCCCAAAGGAACCATCCCGTGCGAGAAAATAATTTCTCAAAAATTTCTCAAAGATTTCACAAAATCAATCCCACGGGAACCCGGACGACCACAAGGCAGATCAGCCCGGGAACTCGGAAAAAAAAAATAAAAAAATAAATAAATAGAAAGAAAAAAACCCTGTTGCACCACAAATTGTCGTACCTGCACAAATTGTCGTAGGCGACAATTTGTGCAAAATTTCACGCCACAAATTGTCGCCTCCTGCACAAATTGTCGTTTGCGACAATTTGTGTTGCTCTCGCCGTCCCCATACCCGGCGACAATTTGTGAAATCACGTAAAACCTCACACCACAAATTGTCGCATATTGCACAAATTGTCGTCAGTCGCTGTCTTCAAGCTACAAAGATGATGATGATGATAATAATAATAATCAGTGTTGGTGGACTCGAGGCCGGCCTCGGCGTCGACACCAGTGGAAGATTTTTACGAAGCAGAGACCGAGATCCGTCAACAAATCTCGAGGCCGAGACCGAGACTATTTGGTTTTGGGGGCCGAGACCGTTAAAGAACACTACAAATTGGCCTCGAGACAACTTTAAAAAAAAAAAAAAAAAAGCCATGTGTGAGCATGTATTAATATTCGTTTTTATGTGATTTTCGGTTGTATTTCTGCTTTTCCTTCAGTTTCTAGCTACGTAGGTACCTTTCATGGGTGTTTGTGAGCTGGGGGGGGGGGGGGGCAATGATTTGTCCCCTTTTTTAATTTCTTGTCTTTTTTGTATTTTCGTTTGTGAATACATGGTTTATTTATTCGTTCTGTCTTTGTAATAATTAAAATGGTTATGTTTTTTTATTCGATGTCAAAAGAAATTTGTATTCAACCAGACCTGGGGGGGGGGGGGGGGGGGGGGCTCGACCTTTCGCGTGATAATTCCGCAACGCACGCAGGTATCGCCGCGTGACTTCATGTTTGTTTTTTTTCTTATTGAAGTCTTTTGAGACCAAATTTGCGACGACCGGGTATACTATTCCGAAGTCACGCAGTGACCGTTTGTAAGTGAGCGTCGGCCCCAAAATCACTAAATTGTGTGTTTGGTGTACACATTCTAGATGGAAATGGTAAATAATTTTTTCCATTGAAAAAAAAAACATAAGTCTAAAAATCAAATAATAAGTAATTCCAATATCCGTATGTCAAGAATGATCATTTTAATCCAAAATGTATGTCATCATGGCTTTGAACAGGACCGTAGGTGTGACGACAATTTGTGGTGCCAGCTACCAGCACAAATTGTCGCCGTCGCCTCCACAAATTGTCGCAAACGACAATTTGTGTAGAAAGCGACAATTTGTGGTGTCAACATTTTGCACAAATTGTCGCCTACGACAATTTGTGCAGGTACGACAATTTGTGGTGCAACAAACCCCAAAGGAACCATCCCGTGCGAGAAAATAATGTTTATTACCACAAAAATGAAGGAAAGAAACACGCATGATAGCACCCACAAGTACAAGTGGCTAAAAGCGAACACCACTAGCATACGCAACATAGTTTCACATACACACACCCCAACACACACACACACACACACACACACACACACTCTCACACACACACACACAGACCACAACCATAACGCAACTACTCACACGCTCTCACAACATATCCTGCTTTCATTCAGTATAGATGAGGAACGCTAACGTAACACATTGACGACAAAAAGTAGTAAAATACGTTAAAAAGTTCAGAGCTTAAAATATAGACAGGCTGCTGGTCAAGCGCCCTCTTTAATCTGCTGGTCAAGCGCCCTCTTCAATCTGACCAATCGGACCAAATAATTATAAGATCAAATATATTTATTTATATTTCAGCCGTTTCTGGACCGATTTTGACCAAATAAAGTTTATTCTGCCATTAAAATTGCATGTTCTCTCAAATTCATTACCTCACAAAAAAATTGTGATGTGCAGCGCCCTCTCTACCAAAACTAAACTACCCCTTTAAATTGCACCTCCTGCCCGTCATACCATTGAACCACATGCCCATTCTCTCGGTACACAGCTGATCTCACACTAACAATGGCGCGCGTATTGCTCGTTGTTCAATGGTATTGCGGACAGTACGTGCGATATATCAGGCACTGACTTGGTAAAATTTGACAAAAATGGGAACCTGACATGGTGTCACTCACAGCGCCCTAAAACAAAAACTACACGACCAAAATGTATATGTTCTTGGTATCATTTTTCATTGGAAAAGACACCCTATCCGATGGACATAATCATGTTGTTACCATATTTTGGGAAGTGCCCCGTTCTGTTTTTTGTGGCCACCCTGTATAGTAATGCGCTATACACTTTGCATAGAGCATCGGTTGTTTGAGTCATAACAAGTCGTGGGGGCATTCTACGTATTTCTTTGATATAAATAAGTATCCACTGATGTTTATTACGTTTTGTTTATATTCGACTATTAGGGGGGGGGGGGGGGCACCTGCCCCCGGAGCTGTGCCGCTATGTTACGGACCCACTGCGATTAAATACATTTTCAATCGTGTTTGAGGCTATTTTTTTTTTTTACTAACTCATCGTAATCACAAGGAGCTTCAATTCGAAGTATTTTGCTCGATAAACCCTAGGCTAAGTACATTTGGGGCAAGTTCAGTTCTATATATATTTAGTATCATGAGCTCGAAGAATAGAACCTTCTAAAAAAGTTTAATCTGGGTTATACATGTGTAATCAAACTTGGACTAGTTAATTTGGTCATGTTGTTGTTGCTCTGACCAATCGGACCAAATGTTATGAAAAGGAAACCCCTTTCAATAGCTCTGCTCTGCTTTTCAGGATAAAGCTTTTTGTTTGTATAATATATATAACTGCCGTGGCGGATCTACGGGGGGGGGGGGGGGGGGGGGGGGGGTTAGGGGGTTTAACCCCCCCCCCCCCCCTTGGGCTGCCAAGTGAAAATGTGTCAGTGAAAAAAATGAAAAAAAATCACTTACGGGGGTTCGAAATAGCAAAAAAAAATCGCCGCTTCGCGGCTCGTGGACGAAAGTGAAAAAAAGGTTACAAAAATCACTTACGGGGGTTCAAAATACCCCAAAAAATTCAAGTCAATGATACTCCGCATCGTCAATGGGTTCAAACCCCCCCCCCCCCCCCCCCCCCCCACCCCCCCCCTTGGCAAAAAGCTAGATCCGCCTCTGAACTGCTCTCATCTAGAATGAACCTAGGTACCAGGTGAAAGACGTGGTTCAAAGCGAATTCGAAATTTAAAGCTCAATAATGGGATATCATAGTGGACATTGTAATATAAGAGCGTTGTCGACTCAATACCATAGGATGCATATCGGGATAGTAAACATAATACCTATTGCCCACTTATTGGTGTAAACGTATATCATGTATTATATCCCTTCTCGTAAGATTGTTGCATTAGGAGTGTACACAACAAGAAAAAGAATAGTTTTGACTAGAAAAGACGTTTCCCGGTGAATAGTACCGGTAAATAGTACCCTTTGTATTGTGACGTCACGCATAGTTCACATTTTCCCCGGGAAAAAAGGTACTATGACCCCCTTCCCCCAAACAAAATAAATAAAAACAAAACAAACAAAGCAAGATCATAGATTTGTTGCCCGCTCAGGTGTAGAGATGCGTGTTATAACCTCTCTCAGCGAGCGGATGTCTTGTTTTAGCTTGCGATAGATACTCGACCAGCTTTTCTAAAGAGTAATTAAACAAAAAATACAGAATATTTTTACCCGTGGATATCAATAAGTTCCAAAGAATATTCTAGAGATGCATTTAATGTATAACATGGCGGTATTCGAATGTAAAACTTCCGAAAATGGGGCACAATTTGCATCGTTCATCTTCAGTGGCCGTGACAGTAATTCGTCATTCGACAATTAAATTGCAGCGGTCACTGCATGCACTGGCATACCGTGTGTATGTGTAATGTATTTCCCCATTCAATTATACATGTTTATGTAAAGCAGGTTAATTATTCACATTGTTGCGCGTGTTTTGAATTTGGGCGCGCAATAGTTGTTAATGCGCGTACTCATGAATGGAAAGATAGCGCAATACGCGCTCTGCGCTAGGAATATTACGCATAGGGGGCCAGTGTCACAAACAGAACACAGTAAATGATGGAGCCATGATCAATGGTTTGTTTTCCTTTATATTAATCATACTAATGGTTTGTTTTTCTTTATATTATACTTTAATTTGATTATAACGATACGGGTGGAAGGGATATAAAACAAAGATACAATGACTCATTCTCGGAACAAGCTAAAACTATTCGCACTCAGGAACAACAATAGTACCATTCTCCCTCGGGCCGATGGCCCTCGGGAGAACAGTACTATTTGATGTTCCTTCGATGCGAATAGTTTTAGCTAGATCCTCGAGTGTCATTGTATATTTGTATACTATCTTCTTCCGCCTTTTTATCGACCACAATCAACTTTGTCGATTATTATGTTACTTTAATAAAGTGCAGGATGTAGTGTACTAGTCACCCGGTTCACACCATGTACTCTTTTGGCATTTATAAGTCTATGACTTCCTGCCATGATACCTTCCATATGCAATGCATGATTATATAATATACATTTTCTTCCTCCTTCTCTGTCCTGCTTATACGTTATGTCTTATAAATACTGCTTTGTATATTTATAATTTGAATATGTTTTGTACTTGTTGATGATTTTATCTGCATTATGGTAAATAAACTGAACTTTCCGAAAAGTTGTCATACTAGGTTCTTTTGCGTGCATGAGTTGTAACTGTCTCATATCACGGGACCCCATTTATCGTCCTATCCGAAAGACACAGTGTTTTGTTGGCACGTGTACCCCAATTATTTGTCCAAAACAATAAGAACAAATTAGGGGGAATTTCATTGTAAAAATAAAGAAATACATAAGGTGTGCCCCCATCAGTCGCGCCCCCACCAGTCGCGCCCCCACCCAAACAACCCGACTTCGCTACGCCTCTACTCTTACATGACATAGACATATATTGTTATGTGTTGGTTCCCTGTAAGCAAGAATAACGTTTGAATGTCATTCGGACATTTTTGTTTATGTGTAAACATTTAACATTAATCATTCGGACACTACTGTTTACATGTAAACAAAAATGTCCGAATGATACATGTTAAATGTCCCTACAAACGTTATGCTGAACAAATCGAGCGGACAGTTCTTATTATGCCCTAACCCTAACCTTAAAGGGGTAGTTCAGTTTTGGTATAGAGGGAGCTGCACGAAATATTTTGTTTGTGAGATAAAAAAAAAAATGATTGTAAATTTTGGAAGAGCATACAATTTTAATAGCAGAATAAATTTTATTTGATCAAAACCTGTTCAGAAACGGCTGAAATATCAATAAATATATCCGATCGGAATAAATCCGAGGCCCAGATTTATTCGATGATTCTTTTAAACATTAAACAAATGCTTGCACTTTTTCAAAAATTGTCAAAAAAGGTTTTTAAATAGTTGTTGATGATCTCTCTTTTTAACCATTTTTTCAACAAAACATCACATGCATAATTTTGTATGAAAAATGGTGGAAACCAATGCTTTTTTAGAAACCGCCCTCTTGTGATTTAATGGCTCTTTTTGAATGGTAACATGCTTTTTACTTGGTCGTTTGTAATTTTCTATACCTTTCGAGCGGGTTTCGAGCATGGTGGAGTTATAACTATTAGTTTGTAATGTTATTGTGCCGGTTTTGGTTACTATATAGTCCAGTCAATCTAGCATATATAAGGGGGTAACCTCGGCAAAATTGCAACACGGGATTTTTTTTTGGAATTCTGTTCAGGAAACTCCCCTTAACAACCCAAAAAAAGTCCCAAGAAATCGGAGTTGCGGAAAGTGGTTTAATTTGCATAATATGCAAATTAGTATTGTTTGAAAGTAAAAATATGAAATTAATTGTTTAAAAATATTTATATACTATATTAACGCCAAAAAAGTATGGCAACCCAATATTGGTATCCCAAACTACACGATGAACGCACGTCCGTTCTAATAATAGCTACTTAATTTGCATAATATGCAAATTAAGTTCGCAAAAAAAGAAAAAAATTCATATTTGTTTACAAATCGGGCTTCATTGAGAGGATGCAAATGAAAAAGCATCTTTTTAAAGGTCAGATATGAAAAAGGGTAAAGTTTGACATACAATCAAAACATTACTATCAAAGTAATTTGCATAATATGCAAATGAGCTATTGTTTAAATGGACCAATGAAGTTCTGCAGTTGTTTGAAATGTAGATGTATGATTTTAGCTATAAAAGTTTGCGAATCTTTTATCCAAAGCTAAGATACTAAAACGCACATATATCAGTACTAATAGTACCAATATTATTTGCATAATTATGCAAATTAAGATCCACAAAAGACAGATAGAAATAACAATAATAATAATAATAATATCAATATAGAATTTATAGAGCGCCATGAATCAGTGTGCCCTATTCAGAGGCGCGTTATTACTCTTGCAATTGGTCACGCATCAGGTACAGTTCAAACCCGCATACCTATCGTGTGCACCATCTCAACTCCCATGGGAGCATACTAACCAAATTTAAGATGCCCTATGATGTAGATATTTCATATTCTGAAAACAAATACAGACTTTATTGAGTGAATGCAAATGATAAAGCCTCTATTGTCAAGGTCGGTAATGACAAAGTTTATGGCACCCAATGGGAGCAAGACAATCCATCCATTGTGATGCAATTTGCATATTATGCATCTATTATCAAACCCTGCCAAAAGTAGGTCATCACCTTGAAGGTTCATCTACATTGACTTACGATTGATCTTGACCCATAACTTATAATGCAAATTTTTAAGCCAGAGTTTGAAAAGTACGTGATCCAGGATTTAAGTTTCTTTGATGTCATGTCAAAATGTCGATTACTTATTTAGCACCAAAGATTTATATTGATGGACGACAACTGAAATTTTGATCATGTGGAGCAGGAAGACATACACACTGTAATTTGATTATTGTCAAAATCATATTGATTAGATATTTGTTGATGAAAAACAAGGACAAACAAATGTATGTATGTATATAAGGCTAACATGCACATATAATACAGTTACGTTAACCGTCATGTACAATTGTGCTAATTCACAAGACTGGAAATCTCACACAAGATGTTGTATAAATGATATATTTCAAAATTATACTTAATAAACCTTTCATAGCTTATTTTTACAAGGGAAACATATACTTTGACAAAAACTTACACGATAAACTTAGTAAGGTTTGAATAAGTGACACATCAACAAAGCGATGAAGAGGACATGGACAGTGGTTTCAAAATAATAACATATCAGCATTATCAATAGAATATGCATGATGACTAAGTGAAATGTAGATGGCACAAAGAGATATGGTCAACTCATTTGTACACATTAAACTTGACAAAAATGAAGCCTGTTAAAACAAATGCATGTATTCTATATTGAATACGATTAAAAGTAGACACACTCATTAATCATAATAACAAGCGCATTTGAACATTCTATATGGAAAATGCGCTATATAAATTCATTATTATTATGGACAGCAGGACAATGTCCTATTCATCATAACACTTTATTTGAAAGCAAGATGATATATTCTATTTAGAGAAATATGTATGAAGCAGTCCTGGAGAAAGCAAGGATTATAATTTACCGATTTCAAGTTTGATTTATAATATATTTTGATAAACAAACAAAAATAGAAGTGACTATAAATTATGACCGCTTAAATGCATGTGTGAGTGCAACATCTACGTTATAAACAAATAATAAGTCGCTAAACATGTTCTTAGGTTATGATATAACAAACTTATCATAAGCAGGATTAATGTATACAAATATGATTCTGAAGTAAGTTCGGTATAATTACAACAAAAAAGAAAACTTGTGCATAACATATGTAACCAGGGCGACATGTCCTAACTGTATATAACGAACTAAGGATTGTGTTTTTCTAAAGAACAAGAACATTTACCAGAATGAAAGTACGTTCCGGAGTATATTTTCACATGTGAAATCATTATCACATCATTTCAAAACATGTGGTAAGCAGATTTGAGTTGTCTTTATAAAATGACAAGAGGATAATTGCTTAGGGTATCAAAAATAGTTATAACTTGCTTAGGGGGTTACAACAAATTGATTACTTGCTTAGGGTATCAAAAATACTTGCTTAGGGGTTTACAAAAAATTGATTACTTGCTTAGGGTATCAAATTACCGATAATCACACTTACTTAGGATGTATTTTTTGCACCACGCAAATACTCGCTTAGTGTGCTTTTGGCAAGTCCTTGGTCACGCATGATACCCCCCTTTCTATGAGGACAGACCCCCCCCCCCCGGGATTTGTTTAACTCCACAAACATACCCTTTTTTCTGATTTTGGCCTTTTTGACACCCGAAACGCGTGACGCGCGTGACGCGTCATGATCGGCAAAAAGGACCCTTTTTACGCGTTTTTTTGGTCGCGCGTGTGTACAGCAATATAGTTGAGTGGTCCCCCGGCCGGGCTTAAAATGACCATCATTCTCGCTGTCGACTTTCATGTTAGCATGCAATGATGCAATTGACTTGTACGGACAACATGCCATTATGTTTGCTGAAATTTGAAAGAAAATCTCTGCTGTTATACGCTTTTGTTCAACAGTTTTAAAACCGAGAATGTTATAATATAAAAAAGGCTAAATTATTTGCATTGTTCAAAGCAAGTTACGCTATTATTATTTCTCGATATCATATGAGCAGTTATGTCTTTACTGTGAAAACTGTATACATAACTATAACAGTTTCATTGAAATTTCGTTGTACCAATGAAACATGGGAATCTATATGCAGATAAATACTAATAATAGGAATAATATCCCCAATTTATGTATCATCTATCACGATTGATGAGTCCATAGATGTGTTCGTTGAACATGGTACAAATTGATTACCATTCTGTAGCCTATAGTTTTCATTCATTTGTAAATGCAAAGTTACATCGAAACTAAAATTATCAGTAACCGTTTCAATAGCTCATTTGCATAATGCAAAGCACTTTAATTACAGGTCTACTGTTTTGGTAGGATGTCTAACAAAAATACTTGCTACTACTGACCTGAAAAATGTAGGTTTTATCATTTGTATTCACTCAATCAAGTCCGTTTTTTGAAAAGAAATGTGCAATATTTTACCATTTTGTGGACATTAATTTGCATATTATGCAAATTATATGCAAATTATGTTGAACTGATATACGTGTCACCGTGTGTTATGGTATATTGGCTTTTGATACAAGATGTGCACACTCTTCTGGCTATGATAGTGCATCTAGTTTTTAAACAATACAGAACTTCATATTGATCCAATCAAACTATAGCTCATTTGCATAATATGCAAAGTACTAATGATGCTAATGTTTCGATTGCGTGTCACCCTAACCTGTTTCATATCTGACCTTAAAAATATAAAGGCTTTATCATTTGCATCCACTCGATCAAGTCTATTTGTTCAACAATATGGAATATTTGATTTTGGGAGGAAACCTAATTTGCATATTATGCAAATTATGTAGTAATTACTAGTACGGGTATGCGTTCATCGTGTACGTTATGATCCTAATATTGGGTTGCCATACTTTTCTGGCGTCAATATAGGTTATAAATATTTTTAAACAATTAATTTAATATTTTTACATTCAAACAATACCTAATTTGCATATTATGCAAATTATGTAGTAATTAATAGTACGGGTATGCGTTCATCGTGTACTTTATGATCCTAATATTGGGTTGCCATACTTTTCTGGCGTCAATATAGTATATAAATATTTTAAAACAATTAATGTAATATTTTTACATTCAAACAATATCTAATTTGCATATTATGCAAATTAAACCACTTTCCGCAACTTCGATTTCTTGGGACTTTTTTTTGGTTGTTAAGGGGAGTTTCCTGAACAGAATTCCGAAAAAAAATCCCGTGTTGCAATTTTGCCGAGGTCAAGACCATATATTGACTGGACTAATAAAGGCTCAGCCTTCCCCAAACTCTACTACCCTTTTAAACCTAGTTTCCCCAGTTAGTAGGCCACACGTCAGGGCAAGACTATTCAGACGTTTTAATTCCCCTTACATTTTATTACGTAATAAATCCGATTCGACTGGCATTTAGAGGCCATACGTAAACCTCGTGGTGGCATATATCCCCCGGGGGTTCACTCTCACCATGACTGGCTACGCACCCGCGTCCAAAAAAAACGTCGAAAGGGTATCATTTTCAGGTACACGGCGGCGTCGACGTTTTCCTGAAAAAGGGGTGTTTTTCAAGCACTGATCGCACAAAAACCTAAAAAAGGGTACCTTTTCAGGTTCACAGGTTGCGACGTTTTTCTCAAAAAGGGGTACCTTTTTAGGTGCACATGTTTTCGACGCTATTCTTTAAAAAGGGTGTTACAACCCAAAGCGGATTCGATCCCTCAATTCGCGCATCTTTTGCGGGATCTTTGTAACATGCAATCGCATTTCATTCATTTCACTTGGCAGGGGGGGGGGGGTTAAACCCCCTAACCCCCCCCCCCCCCCCCCTAAATTCAGCCAAATCAATCATAACTGGCCCTGAAAATTATACAAGTCTTATTTGAACCTGCCAAAATGGTTCTTCACTATTCTTCAACTGTCGAGAAAAAAAAGGCGAAATCTGCAATTTTAAGCAATCAAACGACTGAGGAGTGCTCGCCGTGATCCGTCTCAGAAGTGTTGCTGCTATCTTGATGACTGACTTGTATTTCCTGCAAACTTCCCGCAACACGCGAGTTACCGTATCCGAATTCTGACATGGCGTTTCCGAATTCTGATACGGAGTATCCGAAGGCTGATACGGCGTATCCAAATTCTGACACAGCATATCCGAATTCTGATATGCCTATCCGAAATCGGATAGGGTGGGCATTTCCATTCGGAAATAGTGCGATACGCCATTTTTTGCCATTGGGGTCCTTTTCAGAAAAGCTGCAATACGTGCATTAGGGTCCGTTTCAGAAATAGTGCGATACGCCATTTTTTGCCATTGGGGTCCTTTTCAGAAAAGCTGCAATACGTGCATTAGGGTCCATTCAGAAATAGTGCGATACGCCATTTTGTGCTATTAGGGTCCGTTTCAGAAATAGTGCGATACGCCATTTTTTGGCATAAGGGTCCTTTTCGGAGGTTGACGGACACGGGTGGGTAGCACTTAAGTACGCGAGTGACCCCCCCCCCCCCCGCGATATATCCATGGTCTGCGGAAAACGGAAAAATAGGGTCTTTTCGCTATGGGGACGAGAACGAGTTTCCCGTCCTCAAACGACAGTTTCTGTAAGTATACAGGGTGGCCCAGAAATAACGGAACGGGGTATTTGCCATTGTGAAGAAACGTACATAATAGGTTCACTGGATAGATACCAAACAAAAAACTACTTGACCAAATTACTGTTGTTGATATCAAATTTCTTTTAAAAAGATTATCTATCCAGTGAACCTAGTCTGTATGTTTCTTTATGGAAAGTACCCCGTTCCGTTATTTCTGGGCCACCCTGTATAAGCAAATAATATGCGTATGACGTAATACTCCCCGTTGGCAAGCTTAAAGGTAAAGGCCAGTTTTGGAAACGCCCCCCTCTCAAAAAAATGAAATGGAAGCTCTTATTACCAATAATGTGAAAGAATATAATTGTACTAATATAGGATTATCCAAATTTGGCCAAGAAACCGCCTACTAATTTATATATTTGCAAAATTATTACTTGATCTGCTGCAGATAGAGATCGCCAACTCGGAATCGCCCATACGCTACGTACAATGGCCACGTGCGAGTACACGAGGTGTTCGCTATATACGGGCTTGTCCCCAGCTTGTCGATATCTTTCCAGCGCTAGCGGCGTGGACAGGTCCGAACTGGCGGTGGATTTATACATTTCACAGGCGGATATTGGATTTCTTCCGATATTTCTGTATTTAACGATGCTTAGGTTCCGATTTTACCACACAAGCCCTATTTCAATACTTATTCAACAATAATGATCAATATAGATGTATTCGGCTTCTTTCCCAAAACTGGAATTCATCTTTAACAATAGTAACTAGGTCCGTCAAGCTCCGGCATACTTAGCTTGTCGGACCTAGTTACTATTGTTAAGCTTGTCAACGGGGAGTATATACGTCAACGCATATTATTTGCATACATCACAGAAGCGGTCTATTGGATCTAGTCAACCCGTCCTGTTCACTACCTGTTCGCTGCCTTTCAACTATTTTCGCTTTTAGTCAACACTCATGCACATACATACACTTTCACACATACACATTCGCACCGAACACTTAAATACTCAAACTCCAACACAGACACACACACATATATACACACATTCAATCACACAAACACACACACACACTTACACACACGTATACACACACGCACAAACATCCACTCCCGCACGCTCGCACGCACTCGCACTCAAACAAACACAAATGCACACAAACACCCCACACATGCGCACACACAAACACAAACCCTTACACACGCGTATACACACAAACACAACATTAATAAAACTCCCACACAGACGCACGCACTTGCACTCAAACAAACACAAACAAACACATGTACACTCACAAACACACACACGCACAAATGCGCACACACGTACACGCAGCCACAAACGCACACATTCAAACACACACGCATACACCAGTTACATAATCCACCACACATACACATACACACGTATAAAACACACGTGTCACACACACACATACATGTTGATAATTCTCTGATTACGTAATTCTGAAGACGGTGTACTGGATTTTCCGACGAACCTGAAATCGGGCATGAACTAGTGCTCAGATTGGCCAGACGACGAGAGAGAACGTAAGTGACGTAATTTCTCGCCTAAATGACGTCATTTCTTCTAGTAGGGGCCACAAATATGGTGTTCACTGCAGTTTGGGGTACAATTGTTTTACTTGGGATATGGGATATCTATAAAAGTGGTGTTTTTATTGATATATTTGAGAGATCATATTCAATTATGGAAATTAGGCCTAATTTGCATAGATACAGAGCGTCTCTTTGGACGAATTTTCTTCTTTTGATCCAAGGAGTATGTATGTCAAGTAAAACAATCGTACCCCAAAATGCAGTCACGGACCCATTAACCACCCTACTATTCGTCGTCCTCAGGTTTGCGAAAAGTCCGTAATAAGGGGGTGGTGGGCCAGGGTTGAGTGACAAAATGTTGTCGTTATTGTTGTTCTTAATTATGTTATTGTTTTGGGGATTAGGCGCTCATTCAAACTGAATGTTAACTAATTACATCTTTAAATCTTCTTCTTCTTCCGGTACTGTGCAGAACCTCCTAGGAGTATACTCGCACAAGTTGATGTTGAGCTCTCAGTCAGTGCAGACAGGAGTCTCAGGGCATACAAAAATAAATAATTGTCCAGTATATTTACAAAATTAAAAACAATCACAGCAGATGTGCTAATTTCCCAGGATGACATCTTTCAGCCTGTCTCTGAAGATGTCTGGAGAGGTGGCATTGATGGTTTCCTGGGAGAGGGAGTTTCACAGACGGATGGTGTCTGGGAAAAATGTCCCTCTCAGCAAGGATGTCCTCGTCTTGGGGATGGCAAACCGTTGGTTATGGCCTCTTGTTGGTGATTGGATGGGTATCAGGCGGTCGGAAGGGATGTCAATGAGCTTGTTGTGAATTCTGTACATCATTGTGACTTTGGCCGTGGACCTTCTATGCTGAAGTGTGTCCCATTTCAAGTCCTTTAGCATTGTGGTGACGCTGCTCTCCCACGAGAAATTGTTCTTCACATAGCGTGCTGCATGTCGCTGGACTGACTCCACCTTGGCCACATTCATCTTCGTGTTAGGGTCCCAGACGCAGCTGGCGTACTCAAGAATAGGCCGAACAAGGACCTTGTAGCATGTGGCTTTGATATCTTGTGGGCACTTGCGCAGATTTCGACGAAGAAAGCCGAGAGTTCTTATTCATTTCTTGGTGGTGCTGTCTATGTGCTTATTCCATGACAATTTATCAGTGAGCTCGACACCTAGATACTTGGCTGATGGAACTGCCTCGAGAGGATGATCGTGTATCGAGTATGGTGATATGATGGGGTTGCGTCGTTTGGTGATATGAAGAACCTTGCATTTATCTGGATGGAACTCCATCATCCACTTCTGCTCCCATTCTTGTAGTGCATCCAGATCGTGTTGGAGGTAGCTGGCATCATCTGTGTTGTTGATCACTCTGTATACAATGCAGTCATCAGCAAACAATCTGACGCGGGAACCTTCAGAGATGCAGTTCGGCAGGTCGTTGATGTAGGCCAAGAAAAGTAAGGGCCCCAGCACAGTGCCCTGGGGGACGCCAGATGATACGGGGGATACTTCCGATGATTCCCCATCAAGGACGACTCGCTGGACCCTGCCTTGCAGAAAACTGCTGATCCAGGTGATGAGGCTTCCATGGATGCCGTAGAACTTGAGTTTGTGTAGGAGGTGATGGTGGGGAACTTTGTCAAATGCCTTTGAAAAATCAAGTAGTATGAGGTCCGTCTGTTGTCCGTTGTCTAGGTTTTGTGCAATGTCATCTACGGTGATGATAAGTTGGGATTCGCAGGAGCGCGCCTTCCGAAAACCATGCTGAACATCAGACAGGACATCATGTGCCAAGAAATGACGCATTACTGAGCTGTGGATGATGTGCTCCAGTAATTTGCAGCAGATGACTGTCAGTGAAATTGGACGATAATTCAATGGCTTGTTTCTGTCCCCTTTCTTGAAGATTGGTGTGACTATGGCCGACTTCCAAATGTCTGGTACCATTCCTGTGTTGATAGATGCTTGGTAGAGAATGGCTAGTACAGGTCCAAGACAAACTGCAAGTTCCTTGAGAAGCCGAGCTGGGATGGAGTCTGGCCCTGTTGCTTTGTGGGGATTCAATTTCTTGAGCAGCTTGATTACCCCGTTGACCGACACTTCAATGGGTGGTATTGGGGGGAATGGACTAGGACCAAGATCAGGTAGGCTGTTAGGCTCTTCTGCTTTGTTGAAGACCGAGCAGAACTGGTTGTTTAATAGGTTTGCCTTGTCTCTACTACCAGTGTACGTGGCTCCTGATGAACCTCGCAGAGGGGCAACACCGTTGTTGTCGCTTCGATTACTTGAGATGTGGCTCCAAAATCGCTTAGGATTTGATTTGAGGTCAGCACAGATGATGTTATTGATGTATGTATCGTATGCATCATTACAGGCTTTCTGCATGCGTTTCTTGAGGTTATTGTACTTGACCCAGGTCCTTGCTTTCTTCTGGGGATTGCGGCATGATCGTGCTTGGTTGTAAGTACGCTGTTTCTGCCGACTCAACCGCTTAACTTTACGATTCACCCATAGTTGGTTGAAGCGACTGGAGGTCATTTTTGAAGGTACTTTTTCAATTATGCTCATAAGTCCGGATTCAATAGTGGTCCACATCTCGCAGACATTGGATGATGAGTCATACTTGTTGACAAACTCTTCTGCATCTTTTCGCCATCATTGCGGATGACGTCCATGTCAGCTTTGTCCCACCGGTATATTTTCCGCTTCACTGGCTTGTTTCGTTTAGGCTTGATGTCTGTGTCGATGAACACAATTTCGTGATCACTTATGCCAGGGATTGGTTGGCATTTGTTGATGCAAGAAGGGCGGTTTGTGAGGAAGAGATCAAGGGTGCTATCCAGTCTAGTTGGAAAGGTGACAACTTGGTCGAGTCCAGCTTCAAACATAGTCGTGATCAGGTTGTTACTGAGGCCTTGCGGGTATTGGTGACCTGTGATGCAGAAGCCATCCCAGTCAATGTCTGGAAGGTTGAAATCACCACCTATCCACAGCACAGATTTCTTATGTTGATTAGCAATGCTTCTGATGGTTTCACTTAGATGGTCCATGTAAGTGTCATTTGAACTTGGTGGGCGGTACACACTACCTACAATCAGGGATTGTCCTTTCCTGGTCGGTGCTGGTTGAGAGTTAGATTGATCTCGATGAACAAGGCTTCACAATCACCGGCGGAATGCAGTAGCTTTTTTGCATCAAGGTTTGAAGATACAGCGATGGCGACACCACCATACCCGTCAGATCTGTCCCTACGGAAGACTTCATAGCCAAGGCTAGCTGGGAATATTTCATGGTTTGTAATGTCTGGAATTAACCAAGTTTCTGTTAGGATGACAACAGATGGCTTAGCCGAGTCCAGGATGTTCCAGAGCTCTACTTTCTTGTTCCTGATACTATGGCAGTTGATGACAAGAACACCGAGATTTCTAGCTTGGGCACTTCTACTAGACACATTGGATTGAGTGGTTTGCTCATTTGGTGAAGAACAAGCCATGGGTTGACCGATTGGGCTGCTTGAACCAGAGTTACCAGATCTGTCCGACTGCTTGCTTGATTCATCATCAATATTAGCATCATAAGTCTTTTCAAAGAGGCTTGAGGTGAAGTGTGGTAAGCCACATGAAGGGCAGTGCCATGAAACATTAGAGTTACACAAGGCATCAAATACAGGAGTGCACATGTGTAGACAGTTCTTGTGATACCAAGTATCACAATCATCACAGGCAATTGCAGATGTTTTCCATGTAACAGCACGGTTACAAATACCCAAAAAATGTACTATCCTTCTATATAAAACATGAACATGAATTAATTACTAGAGGGATTGGGGGGGGGGGGGGGGGGGGGGGCTTATGCCTCTATTAACCCCAGTAGTTACGCCACTGTTTTTTTTATTAAGCCTGGTCATGTATAACGTAATCACGGAAAGTACATTGCATGGTTGTCTTCCGCTCAATAATTGCTGTCTAGCGTATAGGCACTACATACCTTAGAGGTGAGTTTGTTTTAATATAATGTATATATCCTCCACGAGATTGTAAAGTATTTATGCAGTATATAATAGGCACTCGGTCAATATCCTGGTGAACCGCTACATATTAACCTGTGGGAATCTCATATCAATATCAGTTTGTCCCATATTACAGGGGTGATCTGTAACTGGGTTCGTGTTCTGCTTCTTTACTACCATAGGCGCCGGAAGTGGGGGGGGGGGGGGGGGGGCCGCCCCCCCCCCCAATCCAAAAAGTGGGGGGCAAAACGCGTTTTTGCCCCCCCAAAAAAAGCCCCCCCTCAACAACAAAAAAAGAAAGAAAATGGAAAAGAAAAAAATTAAATGCATCAGCCAATACTTGTTAATTATAAAGTTTAAAAACTAAGTTATACATCCATTTAACGTTTTCGCTGCGCGCTTCGCGCGCAAACAAATTATGTAAGTTTGTTGTGTAACTTGCGTATGGTACGTCTGGGGTGGATTTTTCTGTACCGGTCCATTGCTCTGGCTGTTTGTGTGACGTGCACCAAATTGCACCATTTCAAGTATATGAATGCAAAATCTTCCCCGTGGGAGGGGGATACCACCTCCCAAACCACCCCCCTCTGGCTCTGCCCCAGCCCTCGGTCGCTTCGCTCCCTCGGGACTCATTTTTGGCTGTAAGCTATGTTGTTTGATCATACATAATGTGGCATATGGTTTATGTTTGTATGCACCAAATTGCACCATTTCAAGTATATACATGCAAAATCTTCCCCGTGGGAGGGGGGACTCCACTCAGTCATTTCGCTCCCTCGGGCTTGGTCGCTTTATCCTCGCAATGTCTCACTCTCACCTCTGGCTCAAAGTTGGCAACTCTGTGAGTGTGATTGGGCATGAGCCCCTAAACACATAAATTGTGAGCCCCCTTAGGGTTTTGCCCCCCCCCCAATCCAAAACTGCTTCCGGCGCGCCTGTTTACTACTACAGGTTTGCACATTGCATATCTGATATAATTGTGCATGAAATCAACTTTAACAACAAGACATCTCTGTTTACATTACAACGTAATACTGAGTTCACTTTATGTCTTCTAATGGTTAATGTAATTGTCAATGTAAATGCTGCATTGTGTGGTATTTGCTATAGCTCTTGTTTAATCAAATAAATTTGAAGTTTTAAGTTTTATTAACAACAACAAAAAACATCGTCAAATACATACATGTGAGACAAAATTATCAGAAATAATTACTGTAAGTACTTAACAAAACAATTAAAGTACAAATAACAATGTCAGACGTGTATCTACCTAAACATTTTATAGATCAAAAATCAAGTTGTCGCTAAAAGAGAACCGAAAGTTAGCACAAGTGCTAGTCGAGATCGGTCCTCTCTATTGTATAGTATAGACTACAGTATAATACAAATGACAGTATAAAATAACGTCAGTGCAAAATAACTTCAATATAAAAGAACCATAATAATTAATGAGGTATACATTGTATACATTCTACCAAAAGGCATTTCTAACCAAGCATATAAAAATGTTCATTTATTTATAATATCGTCGATTAATTATGCAAATGATTAGTTTGCATGCTATATTTCGATATGATTTGATTAATACATTGTTTGAATACATTTTTTAATCAATGTAACTATGTATTTATTAATTAATTAAATTAACTTATTAACTGATTAATGAATGAATAAATGATGAATTAATTGATTCATTAATCAATACATTCATTCATTCATTCAATCAGGAATTTATACTAGTACCTGGATTCGGTTGTCATGGCGACAGGTGATGCCAAGGTGAAGATGGATGCCTCCTCGGGTAAAAGGTTGAAGGTGGTAGCGGCTTTCCAGCTAGCGGCCAAGGCCTCGCATAAGGCTAGGACTGTGGAGGCAGAAACACAGGAAACTAAACGTGAGTATATAATGTACATATAATGCCAACTTTACTATTATTTCACAACGTTTCTTGTTTGATGTATTGCACTGCATCCAAACCTGACTTCCTGCCACCTTTCACCTGTCTATAGCAAACAAACTGGCTGCCATAGTGGCCACCAATAATGTTTCCCTCCAGAGAAAAAACCAATGGTGTGGAACCTGTATATAGAGGTCATCCGTTTACAGCGATCGTTTTTTCTTCTCCTTTCCTTTAGATGGTCTCTGTACACAGGCAAATATGTGTAGAATAACCACCTATAGGTATCAAGAACAGTGGTCACTATTATATAGACAGGGGGTCTTTATTGACAGGTTTTATAACACTATTCGGAGGCCACTTTAGTAATAGCTATGCAGGTTGGCCGTTGTAGACAGATAGTCGCTATGATAGGTTTAAGAGTATTAATTATGTAACTTAATTTAATATTTGTATGCAATAGTCAAGGAGCATGTTCACCGAAATAAAGTCCCGTGGGATTTTTGGTATGAAAGCAAGCCACCTATTAAAATCTCACAAGGGCACCCCAAATAACAATAAAAAACATGATTGCACTCTGAAATCTTGTGCAGGTGGCCAGCAGAGGGCACCCTTTAAACCCTACAAAAATCCGGGCTATTTAAAGTAGAAATTCAAAGGGAATAGAATCAAGTTATTATGGTTTATTTTATGACAGAATGAGTTATTAAAGCAATTTTTGCAGTTAACATGTCATGAAAGTGTTCAGTTTCATGTTTTATGAAAATAAAATTTTAGTGAATTGACTCTCCCCTTTACCATGAAATCGGCACAGCAAATTGGCTCTGTGCGTGACGTAAGAGCCGGGCTTTGCGCTCCACAGCTCTAGCTCGAACGGCGATCTACACGCAAATGTTCATAGAGTGGACGCAGTTCTACTCTCTCAAAACGATTGAATATTGCCTGAATAATCAATATCTGACACATAGTTGTCCTCTCATGTCCTGAAACATATCCTAATGTCAATATTCATGTCATTATTGGCATTGAAAAAGTGTCAATCTCCGTAAAATAATTGTTTACAACTCACCATTTTGCCGAATTGTTGTTCATGTACACGGAGATAGTATGAAAAACAAATCTATTATAGCTGTGTTTCAAAACAAAATTACCTAGTAGGATCATGTTCCGAGCTAGAATTGCCTTTGTTATAACAATTTCTTATCCATTTCAATATGTCAATAACTGGTATAATTACATAGAATAGTGTATTTCTCACCGTTTTGTTTTGGTTTTGTTTCGTTTCGTAAAAGTTTCGTCCATCGAGAAATACATGCAAGCGCACGATCGTATACCAGGCCGTATACGTATACTATGCATATTGTGTATGTTATTGAACTAAAAGTAGTTCGGCGTATGCGCTATATTCGAAGCTTTCTACAGTCCACACGATCACGATCTCGCTCTAGAATTACATCTGACAGTTCAACATGGATGTAGAATTTCATATAATATAAATATCATATCATGCACGCAGGATCGATCGGAGCAAGCTAGCTAGCACGTGCACTGGAGTTACGTTTGTTTTGATGCGCGCGCAGGAAATGTAAATCCGCCAGCGCTATCAGCTGTTATAGGTAATGCGGCTGCCAATGTTCAGAGAAATCGCGGATGAATCGTAACAACACAGGAGATCATGAATCCAATTCACTCGACTTTTCAAGCTAAACCATGAAACTAGCCATGATAGATCGACTAAAGTAATAACTATTCTTCGTGTTTTTTAAATTTCGTTTGATTCATAATGATTATTAACTGTTTGTTTCCATAATGGAAGTGGTAAATTCTCCGTCTGATATGTCAAAGTGAAACTACATGTTGGTAAAAAAATCGCCTGCTCCCAAATCTGTGCAGGCCTACTGCACGACAAAGTCGTATAGTTTCCCCTTCTTTTTTCACCCTTTTTCAACTATTTTTGTCACAAACAATACATTTGCTGGAATATCATGATGAAAATATAAATGAGAAGCAAATTACAAACAATGTTATATTATAATTTATTCTTGGTAAGGGAAAAAATAGCACATTTAAGTTGAAGCTTGTCTTTCCAGCCTGGTATGTTATACATGCTTACTACCTACAACCGCGTCAGCCGCCTGGATTCAAGCCCGGTTCTTACGTCACAGCTAAAGGCCGTTTCGTGTAGCGATTGAGCGAATTTGTCCCTGGAAATAGGGTGATGTTTTCACCCTAATTTCGCTTTTACGGAAGCGTTATATTGTTTGAATGTCATTCAAGCTCATTCTATGGCTTATATGCTTTCTGTAGATATGAATATCGTCATATGTAGGGATTTTCTTTGATTTTCTCCTTTAAGGGCTTTTTTCGGTGGGGGTCATTATGGCCCCCTTAAGATCTCGGCCTTGAAATGCCCAATCGTCGCGAAAACTTGCATGCATTTCAAGTGAGATGTTAACAATACCATGTTATTTTTGTTTTCTTCGAAAAATTCTCTAATTTGCATATTTATGGTAATTTATGCAAAAAAGGTAATAAAATCCGCATTTTTGCCCATAAATCATATATTCTCCATAAAAACATTGGTTTTCACTACATAATATATTCTTTAGACGATTTTGAATAATAATACAACAAAAAAAATTGGAAGAGCCCGGTTATTCCTTATGTTTTCTATTGTTTTGATAATTTCTTATGTATTTCTTTGTTTTTTTAACTTGCGTATTTCAATTTTTGTTGTTTTATTTTATTTCTAACTTTAATCTAACTATTTTGACCCCAAAAAACAAATACCTAGAGGTAAACAAGACCAATTAGCCAATGCTATATCTGTTTTTATGAAAATTGATATTTCCATATGTTTTGTACACAAATCACGAAAATTAGCGAATGTCGGGCTGACATGCAGTTACAAAAGGTAACGTGACTTTGTAACAAAAGGTCCGATTTTCAGAAAGTTTGTTTTAAAAGAAGAAAGTCACCAAGCGGCGGGGCGTGATCCTTACGCGTTTCTGAACAATCAGAACAATTCCGGAGGGGGGGGGGGGGGGGGGCATGATGGCCTCCCGGCATTATTAGGGTTAATCGAGCCAAGGGATATTATGATAAGCAACGGCCAGCCATGGGTGTCGGTGATCCCAATACCTCAAACACTCAAATAGTAGACAGTTACCAAGTGGTGGTAGGAACCTTATCCGGTCTCAATCTAATCCCTTTGACAAGGAGCTGTGCTTTTTTGTGATTGTACGTTGGACGCTTGCAGTTGGAGTTGCCAACCGCCATGCCATGTGAAGCAAGAAAATCGTCAACATCATGAATAGTTGGATACACACTCATATACGGTTGGAAGGGAAATTTGTTTTGTCCTACAGTGCATGAAGACTTCTGATGGTGTATACATATATGTTGTAAAGGAGAGACACATATATTTCGCAGAAGACAACCTTGACTTCGCAGAAGACATTGCAGGTGGGAAGCGCTCCATGAATGGTACAACGATGCCAACATTACAATGAGGCTCATAGACTTGAACCCCCAGCCAGCTTTGAGAGACATCCCATATAATGACCTGTGCAACTACCATAGATGCTTTACTGTCCAAAGACAAATAGCAAAACACAAACCCCAGTCTATGCCTCCTTCGGACAAAGTAAGGACCCTCAAATGGTTCCCTTTCAGATGTTACCTGACTGATGTGTCGATCTGTGTCTAGGTCTCAGCAGCAAGTATTCTGCGGACATTCAGCAAAGACAGTGCTATCAGTTCCACTAGAGGCGTTCAATGTTGGCAAAGCAGCAGCCTTGTCAGGGGAATGCCACATCGTTTTGTACCAACTCCAGTTACGAAGTTGGTGTTGCTACATACATAAATTGGGATACTGCCATAATGCGGTCTGGTAGTCTGGTACAGATGGACCTCAGATGGAACAGTGCATGACTGTAAGGTGAACAAAATGAATGTGTTTCCATCGCTCTCCTCACATGATTTCCCGCAATGATCTGCTTCACTGTCATTGATTCGTACACATCTGTGTCCGGCCAGAAGAATTCGATGCCCCCTTTTCTCGATTTACGCGCTAATGCAACTAAGATGTGCCATGACGGTGTGATCGAAGTCCCCTATCTGCAGTACCAAGTGGACCATGTTATTGCGGGCCATCTGCAGATGCTTTGCTGACTTGTGCAGGCCCAACTCACGGGAGATCACAGTTTTGCGTTCTGGACCCATGACTTTAGCACTATTATCCGTTGGGCATACGCGCAGTGAGTAAGTGAGTACCAGTTATGTGCAAACGTGTGCTGTTATAATGTGGCGGTGTGCCTACTCATTTGGTTGGTATAGTACCTCACTGGCAATTAGTGGATGGATCATTTTAGGATACCAGTATGTTCTCGGGTGGCAGTTTCATGTAAGTTCGTCCCATTATAGGACTGCTTCATTATCCTCTCTGAATGCTCGCTGCTGATACCTAACCACGGTTCGACCCATCAGTAAGGTAACATCTGGAAGGGAGCCATTTGATGGTTGTGGAGGGTCTTGATACGTCTTAGTCCGATTGAGGCACATACTGTTTTTGTTGCAGCTTGGAAGTTGCACATGTCATCAGATCCTTCGGTGTGTCTCTCAAAGCTGACTGGGGGTTATTGTTATTATTATTATTTATTCGGCCAAAATTCAAACAGATACAGAGTATACAAATGCAAAATACAAAATACAAAATACAAACAGTCAATAAAGAAAGTGAAGGAAAGGGAGAAAAGGGACAGTTACAAGTGGGTCAGGGCTCACAAAAGTAAAATTCTTTACTATTGCCCGGAGACATGCGAGCCCTCACAAGTAACTGTCAAGAAAACATGAGGAAACAGTTATATTGCACATACATGATAGAACAAATTACATGTTTAAAATAACAAAATTGCAAAAATCAACAATACTAGCCTAAGCCACCTCCTCCGGTAATAAATAAAATTAAGACGACTACAATATTAACTATAATTGAACTATACATCTAGGTGTCTCATTGTCATGTTGGCTTCTTTCGTAAAATTGCCATCGCTGTCACATGCAGGGAGCGCTTCCTATCTGCAATGTCTTCTGCGAAGTCAATGTTGTCTACTGCGAAATATATATGTCTCTCCTAGTTACAACATATGAGGGTATGTAGACATTACCATGCATTGGCCTTCATTCGCTGTAGGGCAGAAGTCACAAATTACCCTTCCAACCAGTGGCGTAGACAGGTTCTTACACCTGGGGGGAGGGGGGGGGGGGATGATTTGCCGTTCACCGGACCGAGACCACCTGCCGAAATATTTCGAGACCAAGACAATTGCTTGAAAGTCCTCTTAGTTGGGGGGGGGGGGGGGGGGAGGGGGGGACTGTCCGTCGCCAAATTTTTCCCCGCGGAGATTTGTTTGCAGGTCGAGACCAGGCGCGCCGGAAGCAGTTTGGGATTGGGGGGGGGGGGGGGGGGGGACAAAAACCTAAGGGGGCTCACGATTGTGTGTGTGTAGGGGCTCATGCCCAACCACACACACAGGGCCGCCAACTTTGAGCCAGATGTGAGAGTGAGACATTGCGAGGGAGCGAAGCGACCAAGCCCGAGGGAGCGAAGTGATTGACCGGGGGAGGGTGTGGGAGGGGGTGTGTGGGAGGGGGTGTCCCCCTTCCCACGGTAGGGAGCTTTTGCATTTTTGGACTTGAAATCGTGCACTCTGACCTAGATAAGAAATTCGGGCTTAACATTGACTGTATCTGGGAAAGCGTGTTATGATTTGACCGACCAGAAATTTTAAATATATTTTCACGAAGAAAACAAATATTGACACACTAATAAATATGCACACACACACAAATATTGCATTTATATTTAGTGTCATACACAGTTCCAACATAAACCATATACTGTACTTGAAATGGCAAATAACAAATTGAGTCCCGAGGGGGCGAAGCTACCGAGGGCTGGGGCAGAGCCAAATAGGGAGGGAGAAGATTTTGCATTTATATACTGTAGCCTACTTCAAATGGTGCAATTTGGTGCACGTCACACAAGCAGCCTGAGCAATGCTAGCCTACACTGGAAATACGTGGCCCGGTGTGGTGCTAAATCCGTGACCTGCGAAATCCGTACCCATTTTAGCAAATGCGCATGCGCTTAGACATTTGGAGGTGTGTCTTGCGAAAATCGTGACCATTATTACGCCGCAATTTCATGCTAATAACAAATTGACACATGTTTTTTTCAAATTTTTAAATGGCGTGAATGGATTTTCTTAATCCACCGTCGGGTTTTGACAACACTTTGTACTGCAAGGAACCTCAAGGAGGCATTTTTCATGCTTTATTACAAACGGCATGAATGGGAACGAATTTCGCAGGCAATTTTCCCACAGGTGCGCATGCGCATTTGCGACTGCACGGATTTCGCAGTGCGTACGGACTTTTTAGCGTAGCGGTTTTTTTCCGCACCACTAATGCGTCAGTTTTCCTCAAAAACTCGTGAAAGCGTGCTGGTAAGCCAAGACTAGCGCTGCTGCTGTATGCGATAAATATGCAGCAAACTCGGCGACATCGATCCCCATCGATCTAGCTAAGACAAGTCCAAGGGCAAGGGTGACCATTAATTAGTGGCTGACTCTCGATACGGACTACGACAACGACGATGCGACTAGGAAAAGTCATCTAGGTATAAATACATCACACTCACAGTCATCATGGTGTGTGAAACCACGATTTTATTGAGATAATGGCTAGGCTGGCGTGTAAATCAACACACACGAGCTAGTCTTGGCTTACCAGCGCGCTTTCAGGAGTTTTTGAGGAAACTGACGCATTAGTGGTACGGAAAAAAAAGACTCGGCCCGGTACAGAAAAAATACTCACCCCAGACCATACGCAAGTTACACAACAAACCGAAAATTTAAAGTGGATGTATGAATTACTTTTTGAAGGTTAGAATCAGTGCTGTAGTCGAGTCCGGACTCGGACTCGCTTTTGATGGTCTGGTGACTCGGACTCGGAGCCGAGTCCCTATGTAAAACATATGGGAACATGCTATTTCGTTGGGGACTCGGACTCGGAACTTGTGGACTCGACTACAGCACTGGTTAGAATTAACAAGTCTTAGCTCATACAATTATTTTTTTCTTTCCCACTCGTATACAGATACACACACAACAAAAATATCCTTCCCTAAAACCTGGGGGGGGGGGGGGGGGGGTGATTGTACATGTCATCCCCCCAACCTTGTGAAGTGGGGGGGGGGGGGGGGGTGCATACCCCGCATCCCCACCGTTGTCTACGCCCCTGAATTTGATAAACAAAGCACTCATGGCAGAAACATTATCTCAGGTTCAGTCTTAGTTACGTACTTCACGCAGTTGTAGCCGGATGCTAAGGGACTCACAGTCATTGTTTGTCATGTTTGCGGGCACTCTTCATAATAAGGCCTTTTCTCATACTAGTAATTCCCTCCTGCACACAAACATGACAAACACCCACTCACAAACACACACTCACGAACGCACGCACACCTTCACACACACACACACACACACACGCACACACACACAAACAAATACACGCAGACACACACACGCACCCACACGCACATACACAAACACACACACACACACACACACGCAAACACACACACACACACACACACGCGCGCGCACCTACACGGAAACACATACACATACACACAAACACACACACACACACACACACACACACAAAACCTGGGGGGGGGGGGGGGATGATTGTACATGTCATACCCCCACCTTGTGAGGTGGGGGGGATGCATACCCCTCATCCCCCCCGTTGTCTTCGCCCCTGCTTCCAACCGTATAGGAGTGTGTATCGAACTATTCACGATGTTGACGATTTTCTTGCTTCGAATGGCCTGGCGGTTGGCAACTCCAACTGCAAGCGTCCAACGTACAATCACACAAAAGCACAGCTCCATGTCAAAGGGATTTGATTGAGACCGGATGAAGTTCCTACCACCACTTGGTAACTGTCTACTATTTGAGTGTTTGAGGTATTGGGATCACCGACACCCATGGCTGACCGTTGCTTATCATAATATCCCTTGGCTCGATTAACCCTAATAAGGCCGGGAGGCCATGATGCCCCCCCCCCCCCCCCCTCTCCGGAATTGTTCTGATTGCTCAGAAACGCGTAAGGATTACATCCCGCCGCTTAGTGACTTTCTTCTTTTGAGTTCTGCGCATCTTTTAAAACAAACTTTTTGAAAATCGGACCTTTTGTTACGAAGTCACGTGACCTTTTGTAACTGCATGTCAGCCCGAAATTCGCTAATTTTCGTGATTTGTGTACAAAACATATGGAATATCATTTTTCATAAAAACAGATATATCATTGGCTAATTGGTCTTGTTTACCTTTTAGGTATTTGTTTTTGGGGTCAAAATAGTTACTTTAGAGTTAGAAATAAAATAAAACAAAAAAACAGTGAAATACGTAAGTTAAAAAAACAAAGAAATACATAAGAAATTATCCAAACAATAGAAAACATAAGGAATAACCGCGCTCTTCCAATTTTTGTTGTTGTATTATTATTCAAAATCGTCTAAAGAATATATTTAGTGAAAACCAATGTTTAATTATGAAGAATATATGATATATGGGCAAAAAAGTGAATTTTATTACCTTTTTTGCATAAATTACCATAAATATGCAAACCAGAGAATTTTTCAAAGAAAACAAAAATAACATGATATTGAATACATCTTACTTGAAATGCATCCAAGTTTTCGCGACGATTGGGCATTTTAAGGCCGAGATCTTAAAGGGGCCATAATGACCCCCTACCGAAAAAAGACCTCAAATAGCCCGGATTTTTGTAGGGTTAAAGTTGTGCCCTCTGCTGGCCACCTGCACAAGATTTCAAAGTGCAATCATGTTTTTTATTGTTATGTGGGGTGCCCTTGAGACATTTGAATGGGTGGCTTGCTTTCATACCAAAAATCCCACGGGAATTTTCAAGCTCCTTGACTACAATTACGATTTTCATAACTTGAATGTTTAGAGGGGTGTTTCACAAAGATTCTAATTAGAAGTGAACTCTAAGTTGGAATGAACTATTATGGAAAGCCATTTGTAGCCATGGAATACAATATATTAAAAAACAACAAACTCTTTATAAATGTTGCATTAAGAACATGAAATCTCCTTGATAATAGAACATATTAATGAATTAAATCAAGAGATAATGCCTTTGAAAAAGGACTTTTACAACAATTTTTCTAAGAAACTAATAGCTTTCCATAAGTCCAACTTAGATTTAAGTTCAACTTAGGATCTTTGTGAAACACCCCCTGGTGTGTTTAAATTGATTTTTATTGATTTGCTTGAATCAATTTACTTCAAAACGGTTAAACTCAGAGTGACTACGCTCGTCCTGGCAATGATCAGCATTTTCAGCAAACGTCGTTACTTCGTTCTGTCATTCATTTTCCACATAATTATGTTTCGTTATTGAAGTAGAGTAATGATTAAATTTCCGCAAAAGCTATTCCCCCTTTTACTCAATTTATGGATATACGAATACAGAAGTATTGCTGAATACGTGAATTGCCACTTATACCGTGCTGGCCCGAAGTCAGTAAGTAGACGTTTATTTTCATTAGTATTGACATTTAATGAACACTATGATTATCATACAATTAGATATTAGTTCCACGCTCACAACATTTGTATACTCTTATGTTGATATGGCCGTTATTTTCATTCGTTTAAATGACTTTTTTAAATGTATTATTATTTTTTGTTTACATGACACACATTACAGCAGTGGGTGAGATCGTACTGAAGAAAAGCGATTTTAACCTGCCACCACCAACCACACTGCCACCAGATTTCGGTAAGAGCGTCTTCACAAACAATTTATTATGTCTGCAAAATTAATTGATTAAAGAGATCATTATGAATTTGAGCTGTATTGAGATAGTTGAGATATTGTATAGATCTGAATCGTTATAGTAAGTCTCTATCGCACTTATTCATCGCTAAATGTACGTTTTGAGTGCCAAGTTGCTCCATTAAATATATAAGGAGTGAAAAGTGACATGTACATTATATAGCGGATTGAATGCTTCTTCGAATGCTAGATGCATCTGATGTGCGTCATGGTTAGTGTGCATTAAGATGTTTGCCGAGAAAAGGGCATAGTTGTTCGTTGCTATGACGGGCAGGACCTGACATGGTCTCACTTAAGACGCCCTAAAACAAAAACTACTCGACCAAAATTTCTGTTCTTAGTATCATTTTCTTTGTAAAAGATGCCATATCCCGTGACTCAAGTCATCATGTTTCTTTAGTATGGCAAGTACCCCGTTCCGTTTTTTGGGCCACCCAGTATAGAGCGCACCCGATTCAGCTCTATTTTAGTTTGTTTACAATATTTGTAAAATCATTTATGATCATTATCTGATAAGTTTGTATCACTTATATAAGGCTCAGACCTACTACGACCATACTACCACTCCCACCCGGTGTTATTTGAGTAGTCTTTATTTTGAAGGCGGTTTGTAACAAATACACATATAAAAGCAGTCTGAGTTCATATTTTCTTGATTTTACTTTGTATTTTTAACGTCCATCCAGCTGACTTTCCCTGTATCGAGACATTGTCCGACTGTGTGTTTCCAATGCCGAGTCTGCAGCCCACTCAGCTGAATGTGAACGCGGGACATGGCGGCGGCACGGCTCTCATGCTCTTCACCCGAGTGGCCTACAATGTATGAACGGCAGTTTGTGTCAATATACCAAATATACACCGAATATACCAAAATTAAATTAAAATTGTTTTTAATGATCTCTCTATTTAATAATTATGTTAAAAAAAAATGAAAATAACACTGTAACTTCACCGTTTATAACCGTATAACTTACAAGTTTTAGTTATAGGGATAGTTGAGTTCTGGTAAAGAGAGTACAGTTTTGGTCAAACTGAACTTTAGTAAGCAATACCTGCACCATTGCATTGCAAACTAATATATATAACTCCACCATGCTCGAAAAGAATAAAACATTACAAATGATTAAGTAAAAAGCCTGTTATCATTCAAAAAGAGCCGTTAAAACTCAAGAGGGCGCTCTCTAAACAGTCATTGGTTAAAACCTTAAAATAAAACATTGTGCATGCGATGTTTTGTTGAAATAATGATTAAATAGAGAGATAATCAACAACTATCTAAAACCAATTTTGTAAATTTTTGAAAAGAGGAAAGATTTTTTTTTGTGAAGCGCACTCTCTACCAAAACTCAACTATCCCTTTAATATAATTCTGATTGACCCAAACTTTACTATAACTGTACTTTAATACCATCCTGCAGGGTAGCGTTGGTATCATTGGTAAGAGCGAGGGGTCGGACGTGATGCTCCTGAGATGCGGTTACGATGGCAACCACTTCTCCGGCAAGTCCCTCATCCAGGCCGGAGAGCACAGCATCTACAACTACAACGAGCTCATGACGGACAGCGCGGGGCGACTCCAGCCGAAGATCTTTTACGGACGAACGCGGGGGATGATTCTCACCAACATGGCGCGCTACGGGCATGGTGGATGCGGCGTCTTATTTGACGGACCGTCAGGCTCGGGATCAACGTCAGCTACGACCGATGATGATGACGGAGATGAGCAGGACGACGAACCTCGGAATGTCTTTGTCCCCGAGCCTCAGATATCCACCCGATGCGACACGGACGGCGCATGCCTGTTTGTAATTTGCAGCGCTGAAGCCATGGACAACAACGACGTTCGGTGTCAGTGCTACCTCTTGCATTTCCAGCTCGATGGCGAATTTAAACAGGCAAGATACCCCTCAGTTGATTTCTTATTATCCGGGTTCTTTTCGGTTTAGAATAGCCTCTGGCCATCATTGGCATTGAAAAGGGTTTTGGGGACGATCAAACCGTTACAAGAGATTGCTAACTCAGTGGATCGAGCACCCGTCTAGCAATCCGCAGCTCTCGGGTTTTCATGAATTCATTTCATGAATTTAAAGACAGTTAAATCATGTAATGATAATAACTTTTTTTTGTAATTTCTCTCTCTAATGACATCGTTCGTTTCATATAATTAGGGGGAATATTTGTAACTCATTTTGTCGTTTTATTATTATATAATAAGATGTTTCTCTCGTACATTTTAATTTGAATAGACAAATTCCCTTTTGTTTACAGGTACCGCTGCAAGCAGATGGAAAAGATCACTGGAGGTTTGGAAGCGAGGACGATGCCTTGAAGATATCGGGTCCCCCTGACAGTCATTATGCGATCTTCCATAGCAAGAGTTCCGACTTCACCAAGACTCACCAGGACAAACCGATTGGGAAGGTCCTCTTCACGCAAGAGCATGACGGAAATGACCCTGCAAATCTTCTTGGCAAAGTCTCTCGATTTTCAGGCCGATCATTGCTTCTCCTCTGCTCAAACAGTTTCGGTGACGAGGACCGAACAACTTCTGCACTGTACCAGGTATGTCGGTTGATAATGCTTTGTATTTGGTAATGTAGAACTAGCGGGGGAAATCCACTCAACGCAGGGGCAAAACGGAATATATCCGACCCTGCTACAATAAATCTCTCGATTTTCAGGCCATTCCGTGCGCCATCTCAGCTCAAACAGTTTTATTGATGAGGACCTAACGACGTCCGCATTGTACCAGCTAGGCCTGAACAATTATTCCAATGTTATTGTTTTAAATTTATTTTCATTTATAGAAATCGGGCTTCTTCCAACAGAATTGTCGACTGTTTTAAAAACAAACTCCAGTGTATTTTCCACTTCGACTACCCTTTAACTGTCGAATCATCTACATTTAGTTATGGTTGTCATTAGACATTTTAAATACGCCAAGGCTGATTTAGCATACTTTACCACTCTCCATCGACTTTTGTATGGAAGCTTTTCATTATGTTGATTCCTGAATGGTCACTAACGAGTTATCCAATTGAGGTTGCCATTGGGACCGGTCAAGTTATTGCACACAATTTTTCCGCAATTCAACTACATTTGACTAAAATCTGTGCATTATCATTATTGATAATCCCTTATTGTTCCCAACTAAACCATCTCCTTTAGGTTGCTATCGGGAATGATAAAGTTGATGCGGCATACATCACTGGCCTTGCCAGCGGTTCTCAGTCTTCAGACGTGTGGGCCGTCACACTAACTGACCAGGACGACCTTGTTGTCACAGGACCTGACGGACCTTGTCGCTACGCCATCTACTCTAACATACCGGACGATACGTCGGATGCGAGCCTCAGGTATTCAGTATTTGCAGAGCTTAGTTCCGAAAGACGCTAAATCCACTTTTCAACTTTCGAGAAAAACAGGTTTCTTTGCCCAACCTTGTACACATGAAAATGTAACGTTCCATAGTTTGATTTTGATAGTGTAATTTGTCCTAAATGTTTAATTTCTAGATAGCTACATAGTTTTATTAATGTACTGATATCGTTAAGTAATTTTGTATGGAATGTGGATTTAGCGCCGTTTGGAACTACGCTCTTCATTTGCATTTTGTAGAAAACGTCTTTCATTGCCTATTATCATCCATTTATTAGCCTAGGTGATAGAACGGACAATATGAGATAAACCAAATTGCGATGTAGTACAGGAAATGATGTTCAAATTTTGAGGGTGATTATCAATAGGTTCACATCAATCCTCAATTTTCTGGGCCAATCAAACGTGATGAAAAAAAATGTCTGCAAATAGTTCAGAGATGATTATATCAAAATACCCTTTATTTCAAGAATTTGTTATGAGTTTTGGAGACAAAATGCAATTGCATCCCATGAGAGCATTATTTAAATCTTCAAACTTCTTGTCAAGGATGATACAATCACGTTTTGCGTTGATGGTATTCAATGCCCGAATTGAATTTATTGAATACATTTCCATTATTGAATTTATTGAATACATTTCCATTATTTAATATATTTCCATTATTTAATATATAGGGGCCAATTAAATATATATGTTCATATATGTTCATGCCCAACAGATGTCTGCAAAGCGGGTGCCTCGCAACAGGGTCGCCAGCGAAGATTCTCGGAGAACTGCTGGTCGAGGATGACACCATCACAGTATGGGTTGACCAAGTTGTCAAAGTCCGCGTAACGGTCAGCGGATGCCTTGCCCAGGCGGTGGGGATGGGTGACTGGACGGAACAGCCTGATGGTAGATTCGCTTTCCGGAGAGGGTTGAGCGAAGATGAGAAGAGCCCCGGACTCAAATTCTGGAGAGCTTTTGCGACATTAAAGACGAAAAGTAAGTAGAACATCAATTTGGGGCAATATGATTGGTTGCAAGGACCAACGTAGAAAGACAAATACAACTGAAATGGTATCGATTATAGGTATATGCATTTGTCTTTGACGTATTTCATATTTAACGATTGTGCAGCTCGTTTTGTTGTCTATCTGTATTTACACGACTCACCTTGTCTTAACATGCACGGTCAAGGGAACTCGAATATGTCCTTGCATAGATTCATCTGATTGTGAAATTGAGAATAAATCAAGCAATTTTATTTTACACAATTAACACACTACTGTGACTTGACGTTTCAAAAATCCTCGATGTCCTTTATCAGAGGATGTATGTTCCGTGTCCGACCGTCAAGCTCGAAGTTGTTTGTCTAAATAACACCTTTTGAAAATGTTTTCGAATGCATCCATTTATAGAATTACTATTTATCATACTATAGGTGGAACCGAAACATGTGTCGAGCTGGATGGATCACCCAGACGAGTCATCAAACAACCGGAGGGTGTTGCCTTCGCCCTGAACTGCGGAGGTCCGGCTTATCAGGATCTGAGCAATGTGGTCTTTGACGACACCCATACCATGTTCAAGGAAAGTCCAGAGAAAGGTGTGTTAAAACAATATTCTTTATTGGCAGGATTTTAAGTATGTGTTGACTGTTTGTATACTACTCTTGTCTCTTAGCCTTGTTATATGATTAATTGTTTTTAGGATAATGACCCGTTTTTCATCTAGGTATTTAATATTGGACACCTAATCCATATCCGCAACAGGGTGTTTTATTCGCCTATAAGCCTGCGAGTGCTGAACCAACTAGGTTTTAGGTAAATAGTTATTTGACCAAAACTTGATCATTTTCAAGGAAGCTCAAGGAAAAATGTGTTTTCAAGTTTTGTTTGTCCTTTAACTGTCTAATCACATGAATCCCTTTTAAAAATGTTAAACACAAACACAGAAATAAACTATTCAACGCATATCTGAGTTAGTACCAGTGAGTTGAAACACAAACTCCCAAGTAGTAACACAGTTTTACATAGTTATTATGTATTTATGAATTGTGAATATGTAACGCATCTTCTAACTAGGGCAAACATTGCTACTATATCATTTGACGGCTTCACACCGTTGCCACCAAGTGTTACGTGTTCATGGTACACGTCCACCCAACACACAACTCTCACCTGGATTCTTCTCACAAAACCGAAATAACTAGGCAAACCACACCTGTAATGTTGGTGAAATCAAGCCGTGTTAATCTCCGATACATGCGTGGTGGTGGCACACCAACATTACACGAATCGGCTCTGACAAGCCGTCACAATCACAATCTCTTTTCTTTTTTTTTCAAAAGGAATCGAACTTTTGTGGAAGTTCGGGTACCACACACCGCGTGACGAGATCCTCCATGCAGTGATCGGCAACACTTACAACAACTTCCTCCACAGCTCCTACAACGAGACACACGCAGGGTTTGTCGACGAAGTGAAATATGAGGTGGGTGCAGTTATAGTGTTATGTTTCTAAGACACTATTGAGATTATCTGGTAGATAGAGTATACACAATTCCATTGAATACAATTACAGTGGTTAGAAATATTAAAAATTACATATGGCAATGTAGAAGTTAATGAGGCGGAGAGAAAAAAAGTGGAAAATAAACGTATACGTAATAATTGGGGGCTTGTCCGGGAGTTAATGACATGTTTTCGTGCACAAGAGGCGTTTCAAATTTCATGTCAATACGAGTACTTAGTAAATATAGAAGGAATAAACGCTTCTATACTTGGTTTTCTTGCAGTTCCCCATCAAAGCCGGTGACTACACTCTGCGCCTCTACTCCGTCAGTAAGAGTATGATGTCAGCTGCAATAGGCGACCACAACGCACCTCCTACTAGTGAACCGGATGTCGACAGTGACCCGGAAGCAGATAATGACCTGAATGAAGGCAATGACCAAGAAGTCGGAAGCAACCCGGATGCATATGAGGACGCCTGTGAAGACGGCGGTGATTCTTCTAACGTCGAGGAAGTCAAGGAGGCGTCCACGGAAGACGGAAACGATACCTCTGATAGAGATATAGGGGAAAGTGCTACCGTTGACGACCAGAAAGAATCTGAGACCGCCTGCGAACATGGTCCATCGTCTGCAGCTGCTGACGATACACCAAAAGACGAAGATAGAATCGCAGCCGCTGTCCAGGAAAGCACACCAGAAGTACTTGTGGACAACGTCGAGGGTAATGCTCAAGACGAGAAGGCGGTTCAGGAGGTGTCTCCCATCTCTGCGGAAGACGACGAGTCAAAGGGACAAGGTGAAACTAAAGATGACGAGGTCAACTGCGGAGAGAGCAATGAGTCTGAAGGAGGAGATAATGACGATGATGATGACGAGGACGACGACGACGATGATGAAGATGATGACCGTTACAACTACAACGACGATGATGATGATGAGGGTTGCAATTATTTCAACGCCAGTGACAGTGGTAGTGAATTCGAATCCCATATGTATGACTTTGACTCGGCTCCAGAAATTGACAGAGGTCGCTTCACGAGTAAGGTAAGATATTGATAATCAGGACAATGTTTGAAATAATTATAAAGACGAGGACGACGAGTATGACTTGAACGATGATTACGATGATGGTGCTGTTGCTTTTGTTCATGATCAGATGAAGATGATGATGATGTTGACGATGATGATGATTATTATAATAATAATGAAGATGGTAATACTTGAAGACAATGATGATGAAAGTGACGGCGATAATGATGATGATGAGGATGATATCAATGAAGATGATGTTGATACTCAGTAATGGTCCTGCTGGTCATGGTCACAAAGATAAGGGAATAACACTCGCTGTGATAAACCTGACCATGATCATAAGGGATGACCAGCTTACCGCACGATGTCAGCATGGTCGGCTAGCTTGTTTATAATCGTTTTCTATAGCGAGCTTGGACATGATGGACACATTTTTTTTTAACGATCTTAGCTAGCCTGGACGCGAATTTGCGTTTCCCAAACCATTCAGCAGCTCCTTCATTTGTCCTTGTGAATTAGCGACTTGGTCAGAGACCACGCATACCCGAAATTTCCGACTTGTATAATTTAGAACATTTAGTCGAGTGCCAAAAGAATAGCAAATACAAAAATTATTGGACCAAGGTCGGATTCGAACCACGGATCTCTAGCGTATCAATCTAACTCTATCCACGGAACTATTTCGGATTGCTTGATTGGTGTTGGTTTTTAAGGATATATATATACACTAACACTAACCCTTACCCTAACCCTAATGTTGGTGGCTATAGGTCAGATTTAGTGGCTATAGGTCAGATTTAGTGGCTATAGGTCAGATTTAGTGGCTATAGGTCAGATTTAGTGGATATAAGTCATATTTAGTGGCTATAAGTCTATTTATAACTCGAATTGAATACGCGCGCTTTGTCTCCATTCAAGTCGCCCGATTCCAATAAGCCAGTTCGTAATTAGACTATGGAGCTTGGGTGACGACAGAGGGCGTAGTCCGATATTCCATCAACGGGCGATCAACGTACAGTAAAGTGTATGGTAGTATGTCATATTACCGGATAATTTTAGTTTGACAGCATAAAACAAACATCAGATGCATAAAATCAAAGTGGAAAAAATACGAGCAGCTGCATAAACTCATAAAGAACACATCTGATGTAAAGTATATTCAAGAATTTACCGATTTTTCTCCATATCAACTTTCTTGCAATCATCTTTCTTGTGAATGATCTAGGTGAATCATTCACACGCAATAATGATACCAAGGCGGGCGATAAGCATACCACCCATTCGTACAATGTACCGTTCAAAATTGAACGCTATGTTTTAGGACGCCAACGGCAAGGAAAACAGACGGGATATAATATTTCTTTCGACATGTTGCGCGGTCTTCAAAACAAGAAAGTCGGTAATCATTATCAATTTATATAAATTGTGGATCACATGAACGAAATTTTTTTGCATTTGCTAATAAATGGAGAGAGAAATCAGACGGCAAAAACTGTTTTTGCGTTGGATAGTGCAGCAAGCGGAAGACGATAATCTCCGCACAATGCTATGTACACTATTATGTACACCTATACGTGCGTGCTAGCCAGGCCAAGCAAGGCTCGGTGAAATTATTGATCAATACATATCATCATTACACATGAATAACACATTCTATCAAACCGGTTCTTGTTCTATGAAATAGTACATATTATGCTATTAACCTCTGATGTGGTGAATACAAAAATGATGGGCTTATTTTTATCCTGATCCAGATTTTAAAAACGTAAACAAATAATTCGCATTCAATTGCACGTGTGGCTCCTTTGATTCTCACGATCGATGGAATATCAAAATACCCGGAAGTAAATACGCGCATGCGCAGATTGTAACTACGAACTGGCTTATTAAACGGGCATATCTAATGCGTTAGTGCCATAGCTGAATGGTTTGGGAATCACAAACTCGCAGCCTGGACAGATTGCTTTCTTGACAATATATGTGACCGGCTATAGCAAAACCCGGCACTTGTCGGTAATTCATGTTTTGAAGAAATTGGCATTTTAAGTTCACACAATGTGTGTTAAAGACCTATGATTGTAAAATTGAAACAATCATATCTTAGCCAATTATTGACCAATCAGATAGAACAAAGTATCAAATGAAAGCTTGTGATAAGGCCTTTATAGTGGTGTGAAAATCTACATTTTTATTTTTACCGACAAGTGCCCGGTTTTGCTACAACCGGTCACATATCTGGCTTCGTTTTCACGATCTTAGCTAGCTACATAACATACATGTATTGGTCTTTTCTGTATAGATTCTCCCGCAACTGAAGGCCATCCCAGACACAGTGGAGGGCCTAACGGCCAAGGTGTGTGAGGTGCCCATAACAGTGGGCGACAATGGCGTCAGTCTCTACTTTCAACCGAGTGAGTACCCGGGGATAATGCCATTCATGTTTTTAAAAATTATTATTTAGTATTGTATCATGTTGTATTATTGCGCTTTAAATCACGACCAAGAGAAAACGTTCGATGTGTCAATGACGCGTATGTTTGTACGCAGTGTAAGCGACACTTATTGATGCGAAGATACGCTGCATTGACACGTGCGCACACGCACGGTGTCGCGTAATGGCGCATGTCCACTAGTATAACCATAATTCTACAACTCCTTCCTATCCTTTTCAGATGGTGACAATGTCGAGATATCTGGGTTCCTCGTGTATGATGAACATTTCAAGGAACCGAAGCAAACCCCAGAAGAAGAGCAACAAGAGACAAAAACCAAACAGGAGGTATACAAATCAATATTGACGTTTTATTTGTCATATCATTCAAAAAGAATTATGACACCTGTTTATAGGTACCAATGATATTGTCTGCTCAAATATAAGGATATTGCAGTGATTTAAAACAGTCTAAGGCATGTTCTAGGCTATTTTATGACATAGACTTATAAGTTAATGCATATTATATGTTTACATCCATTATGTGTAACCTTTGTATTGACTATATACTTATTTCTCTTAGTATCTTATACATACATGTCTAACTTGATGGCATGATGCATCAGAAATGGTCAATACAGAGAGACAACACTTTTTTCCCCCCGTACATATTATCGAAAGATTATGTTAGAATTATGAAACATTGCGTTTAAATTCCATCCATCGTAATTTCGCGTTTGGAAGTTAGATTTGCAAAAATATTATGCGGAATGATGAAGATGTTTAAAACACCTTTCGGCCTTATTTTGTTGTGAAAAAACACTTTATGCGAGAGACAAAACAGTTCCCATTCAATGTACGTTATAAATAACGTAATTATTCCATATATTCATACTTATGTTGTGCTTTAAATTCTATGCATCTTCCGACCCTAAATCAAGCTTGCTGACAAACTGCAGCCGCTGGGTCGCACGTACGCCATGAAGGAGATGAAGATAGCGGGCTGGTCGGCGAACCTCCTGGAAAACGCGTCTGGAGAGGTAATTACAATTCCTTTCTTTTTCTTTTCCTTACCATTGTATATTCATACAGATGAACAAATGCATTGACTGACCTAATCAGGCCTGTAGCCAGGGGGGTGCGTTGGGTGCGTACGCACCCCCCAAAACAAATAATTCAGAAAGTTCCCCTTTTTGTCGGTCTCGGGTCCACTTTTTACCGGTCTCGGGCCACTTTTTACCGGTCTCGAGTCCACTTCTTTATCGGCCTCGACCATCTAAGCTAATGGTCTCACCCTGATAACACAACTTAACAAGTGGTCTCGGCTTCGGCCTTGAAAGAGTATTACATTATTGTATTCTTACAATGTTTATTTCTTATTGATACCATTATATTTGGTTGATTATTAGATTTATATCGCTATCATTTAATTGTTTAAATGTTATAATTAAAAATTATTAGTGATTATGATTCCGAAGCAAAGAAGCATAAACATACATTTTTGACGAATATAAATTCCATTGTTGTTTTCTTCTTTTAGATGGGTACAATGTCGCATTGGAACTATGGAGGAGATTTCAAGATCACTGACGGTGGTGACGGCACAGAGAAAAGTAAGTTAACTGCTTTTTAAAATGAAAATGAAATTAAAATGATAGGGTTTCCCCGGGATATACCAGTGCTCTACTAACTAAGATAGTAGGCTATTTTTCGTTTGGTACAGTTATTATTCTTATTACGTTTAAGTATGAAACTCGATGTGCAATTTGAATTTATTATGTGTTACTGTTGCTGACTCTTCATTCACATTTATTAGAAAAAGCTGTATCCCTTCATCTAATCACTTCTTACCGTCTTTGGTAGCCTTTGGTAGTATATAGCCTTCTGTCAAGCCCATATTAAAGGGGTAGTACAGTTTTGGTAAGGCTGAACTTTAGTAACCAAACCTGGACAGTAACATTATAAACTAATAGTTATAACTCCACCATGCTCGAAAGGTATACAAAATTACAAACGACTAAGTAAAAAGCCCATTATCATTCAAAAAGAGCCATTAAAACACAAGAGGGCGCTCTCTAAAAAGGCATTGGTTTTAACCATTTTTCATACAAAATTATGCATGTGATGTTTTATTGAAATCATGATTGAATAGAGAGATCATCAACAACTATTTAAAAAACACTTTTGAACATTTTTGAAAAAGTGTATGCATTTTTAAAATTTTTTGAAAAATTCATCTAATTATTTGGGCCCCAAATAATTATAAGATCACATGATATTTCAGCCGTTTCTGGACCGATTTTGACCAAATAAAGTTTATTCTGCCATTCGAATTGCATGTTCTCTCAACTTCACAAAAAAAATTGTGATGTGTAGCGCCCTCTCTACCAAAACTGAACTACCCGTTTAAAGTAATCTAGTAACTTTGATGACATTTGCAAACAGTTACACGTATGAATGTATTGTTGATAAAATATGTAGGCCTATGTTTATGATCTGATATGTCCACTGAGTAATTTGTGAAAATGGTACTTTAAATGGATGTTATATGGCCTTGTAATGAGCAGAAAAGCAAAGTGTTATTGCACTGACTTTGTATACAGTTGTAACTTTCCCGTGGATAATTTAAATATATGAACACTTCATTTGTAAATATCTTTTTAATGAAGGGGAAATTCAGAAAAAAACGAAAGCTGTCCCATGCTTCTATTGGTAATACAAATGTGTATTATTTACACTCTACTTTCACGATAGTTTGATGTTATTTGATGATAAATTATTTGGAATTTTTTTTAATTCCTTTAAAATTTCACCTTCCCATCTTGTCCATAGTGTTCAGGACATCGTACGTAACGTGTACCAAGTCACAAGAAATTGATCTGACCAGACACTTTTCCGAGAAACATTTGGACTCTGCACCAGAAATACAGGTATGCCAACGACAAGCAGTCGCAACAGTTAAAGGTGCACCTGTAAAGTGTCCGATATTGCCCAAAATGACATTTGAGACTTCAATCTGGTACCAAAATCATTGTAAGATATGTCTGAATGATGTGTGAAAGTTTCATTGAAAAAGAACACTGCTTTCCTGGTAAATAAAAACGAATATGCGTCAGCTTTTACAACGAATTACTGTATGACGTTTATGAGGTTTATGACCGTTCATTAACGCTCTTGAGATGAATCATAGATATCGTCATAATAAAGGGGCATTTGAAAAATCTAACCCTATTTTATTCTTCTCTTACCATAAGCTAAACAACACGGTAGTAGATAAACGAGGAAGCTCCAAGTAATTTTTGTGGCGTTAGACACTTTACAGGCATCCCTTTAAGCAAACTAAGAAGTAACACACGATGTCCATACAGTCGATTCAAGATGATCATAGTCGTATACCAAGGATTTGTCAGTGGGGAGGGGGGGGGGGGGGGGAGGGGGGGGGGGGTTAGCTTAATTCAGTGGCGTAATTGGGGTGTGTTGAATACCTAAACAGTAAAGGGGGCGGGGGGTGACCACCCCAAACACCTCCTCGTTAAGCCTATGCAGATGATGCACAAACTCACATTAAATCAACCTGACTATAGTCATTTTTCGAGAAGCATTATTGGACACGACACAAGAAATACATTTCTAACTTAAATATTTAAAATCATCTTTATTGACTACCCTTAGCCCAATAAACTTGGGTTAAATCGAATTATTTGACAAACATTCTTTGGGTATATGGACCAAAGGTTTACAGGCATCTCCAGTTTCAGTAAAACAGTATTATAAACCACAAATGGGTACTTCGTACACCCAGTTGGTGGAATGTCGAAGGATAAAGGAGACACATTACGGACTTTTCGCAAACCTGAGGACGACTAATAGTAGAGTGGTTAATCGGTCCGTGACTGCATTTTGGGGTACGATTGTTTTACTTGACATACATACTCCTAATTGGATCAAAAGAATAAAATTCGTCCAAAGAGACGCTCTGTATCTATGCAAATTAGGCCTAATTTCCATAATTGAATATGATCTCTCAAATATATCAATACAAACACCACTTTTATAGATATCCCATATCCCAAGTAAAACAATTGTACCCCAAACTGCAGTGAACACCATATTTGTGGCCCCTACTAGAAAAAATTACGTCATTTAGGCGAGAAATTACGTCACTTACGTTCTCTCTCTTCGTCTGGCCAATCTGAGCACTAGTTCATGCCCGATTTCAGGTTCGTTGGAAAATCCAGTACACCGTCTTCAGAATTACGTAATCAGAGAATTATCAACATGTATGTGTGTGTGTGTGTGTGTTTTATACGTGTGTATGTGTATGTGTGGTGGATTATGTAACTGGTGTATGCGTGTGTGTTTGAATATGTGCGTTTGTGGCTGTGTGTACGTGTGTGCGCATTTGTGCGTGTGTGTGTTTGTGAGTGTATATGTGTTTGTTTGTGTTTGTTTGAGTGCGAGTGCGTGCGTCTGTGTGGGAGTTGTATTAATGTTGTGTTTGTGTGTATACGCGTGTGTAAGGGTTTGTGTTTGTGTGTGCGCATGTGTGGGGTGTTTGTGTGCATTTGTGTTTGTTTGAGTGCGAGTGCGTGCGTGCGTGCGGGAGTGGATGTTTGTGCGTGTGTGTATACGTGTGTGTAACTGTGCGTGTGTGTTTGTGTGATTGAATGTGTGTATATGTGTGTGTGTGTGTCTGTGTTGGAGTTTGAGTATTTAAGTGTTCGGTGCGCATGTGTATGTGTGAAAGTGTATGTATGTGCATGAGTGTTGACTAAAAGCGAAAATGGTTGAAAGGCAGCGAACAGGTAGTGAACAGGACGGGTTGACTAGATCCAATAGACCGCTTCTGTGATGTATGCAAATAATATGCGTATGACGTATAGACTCCCTGTTGACAAGCTTAACAATAGTAACTAGGTCCGACCAGCTAAGTATGCCGGAGCTTGACGGACCTAGTTACTATTGTTAAGCTTGCCAACGCGGAGTATTACGTCATACGCATATTATTTGCTTATACAGGGTGGCCCAGAAATAACGGAACGGGGTACTTTCCATTATAAAGAAACATACAGACTAGGTTCACTGGATAGATAATCTTTTAAAAAGAAATTTGATATCAACAACAGTAATTTGGTCAAGTAGTTTTTTGTTTGGTATCTATCCAGTGAACCTATTATGTACGTTTCTTCACAATGGCAAATACCCCATTCCGTTATTTCTGGGCCACCCTG